>LR990285.1:0-443555 GCA_905147355.2 Apotomis turbidana
CCAATATAACACTCAGATTCATCGATTCTCTAAAATTCTTGGGTTGCAGCCTTGACAAACTTGTAAATAACCTCACTCGAGACCAATATCACATTCTTCCAAATTATCTTACCTCCAACTCTAATATCAACAGAGAGGAAGCTATTAAATTGTTATCTCGCAAAGGAGTTTTTCCTTATGAGTATGTTAGCTGTTGGGAGAGACTCGAAGACACCACCCTACCATCAAGGAGTGATTTTTACAGTAAACTATCCAATTCACACATTAGTGAGTCAGACTATCAACACGCTCAAAACGTGTGGGAAAAATTCGATATTAAGACCCTGGGTGAATACAGTGACTTGTATGTAAAAACTGATGTTTTGCTTTTGGCTGAAGTCTTTGAAAATTTCCGAAAAGTGTGTTTAGAAACCTACAGATTGGACCCATGCCATTATTTCACATCCCCAGGTCTTTCTTGGTCTTCAATGTTAAAGTTTACTCGTGTTGAACTAGATCTATTAACAGATTATGAGATGATTCAATTCATTCAAAGTGGTATAAGGGGTGGTGTAAGTCATGTCATGAAACGTTATTCGAAGGCAAATAACAAGTTTATGTCAAATTACAATCCGAATGAGGAAAATAAATTCATTACTTACCTTGATGTGAATAACTTATATGGTTGGGCCATGACGCAACACCTACCGATAAGTGGTTTTAGATGGATGGGGCAAGATGAAATGAAAGAGTTTGACATTTTCTCCATAGAACAGCACTCTTCACAAGGATACATATTAGAAGTGGACTTGGAATACCCCAAACACTTACATGATGTGCACAGCGATTATCCATTCTGTGCTGAAACCAAATGCCCACCCAAATCAAAGACAAAAAAACTATTATTGTCACTCGAAGACAAATCTAAATATGTCATTCACGGTATCAACCTCAGACAATGTGTGGAAAATGGATTAGTATGTAAAAAAATCTATAGAATCTTAACTTTTCATCAAAAAGAATGGCTCAAACCATATGTTGATTTAAACTCTAGGAAAAGGGCTGAAGCCACCAGTGTATTTGAAAAGAATCTATACAAGCTATTTGTAAATAGCATTTTTGGAAAGAGTATAGAAAACATTGAAAAAAGGAAAAATGTTATTTTCTGCAAGCATTGGGAGGACAAGGAAACTTCGACTAAACCACACTATGGACTTGAGCGATATGTTTCAAGACCAAACTTTCACAGCTGTACAATTTTCTCTTCAGACTTTGTTGCCGTCCAATTGAATTCAAGCAAAATTATATACAACAAACCAACCTACGTGGGATTTACTATTCTAGAGCTCTCTAAGACATTAATGTATGACTTTCACTATAATTATATACGGCCAAAATATGGTGATAAATCATGCTTACTTTACACAGATACAGACTCATTCATATATGAAATCAAAACCGATAATTTATTCAAAGACATTAGACCTGATCTGGAAAAGAAGTATGACACATCAGATTTTCCACATGATAACATTCACGGCTTTCCAAGCGTTAATAAAAAAATTGTTGGTGTTATGAAAGATGAAACCCAAGGAAGAATCATTAGGGAATTTATTGGCCTGAGGTCAAAAATGTATGCATACATATTGGACGATGATGAGTCATGTGTCAAAAAAAACAAGGGTGTCACCGCACCGGTTGTTCGAAAAATTCAATTTGACAATTATTACAAATGTTTACACTTTACCAACAGTCTCTATGATAATGTTTACACCATAATTAGTGATAAACATAACTTGTACACTCAAACCAGAAAGAAAAAAGTGTTGTGCGGTATGGACGATAAAAGATTTATTCAAAACAATCATATCAACACACTCCCCTGGGGTCATTATACAATAAACTTAAGCTAATTATAACAATAAATCATTTCCTGTTTGCCTTATCAACCATGTATAAATTACCTCAATAAATACTTTATTAATTTAACAGAGTATTTTCCTTGTACCAGTTTATCAGCATGAAACCTAATATTTTCATTTAACCAGCATTTATCCACTGATTTCCATGATAACGCTCACCTGGTGAAGCACCGATGAAATTCACACACACACACACACACACACCAAACCACCCCCACACCTGCCACATGACGTCACAACACCACCAGGCACAGGCACAGGCACAGGCACAGGCACAGGCACAGGCACAGGCACAGGCACAGGCACAGGCACAGGCACGCACGCACGCACACACACACCACACCACACCCAAACCACCCCCAAACCACCCCCACAACACCCCCACACCCGACACATTACGTCACACAAACACACTGTTTCAGTATACTAAAACACTCTAACAGGAAAATATTACACAAAAGTGTTCCAGTAGTGAGTATATTACCCTACTATCAGTATCTATCAGTATCTATCAGTATCTATCAGTATCTATCATATCAGTATCTATCATATCAGTATCTATCAGTATCTATCAGTATCTATCTATCAGTTTCTATCAGTATATATTAGTATCTATCAGTATCTATCAGTATCTATCATATCAGTATCTATCATATCAGTCTCTATCAGTATCTTTCAGTATCTATCAGTATCTATCAGTATCTATCTATCAGTATCTATCAGAATCTATCATATCAGTATCTATCATATCAGTATCTATCAGTATCTATCAGTATCTTTCAGTATCTATCAGTATCTATCTATCAGTATCTATCAGTATCTATCAGTATCTATCAGTATCTATCAAATCAGTATCTATCATATCAGTATCTATCAGTATCTATCAGTATCTATCCATCAGTATCTATCAGTTTCTATCAGTATCTATCATATCAGTATCTATCATATCAGTATCTATCAGTATCTTTCAGTATCTATCAGTATCTTTCAGTATCTATCATATCAGTATCTATCAGTATCATTCAGTATCTATCAGTATCTATCAGTATCTATCAGTATCTATCTATCAGTATCTATCAGTATCTATCATATCAGTATCTATCATATCAGTATCTATCAGTATCTATCAGTATCTATCTATCAGTATCTATCAGTATCTATCATATCAGTATCTATCATATCAGTATCTATCAGTATCTATCAGTATCTATCAAATCAGTATCTATCATATCAGTATCTATCAGTATCTATCAGTATCTATCATATCAGTATCTATCAGTATCTTTCAGTATCTATCAGTATATATCAGTATCTATCAGTATCTATCTATCAGTATCTATCAGTATCTATCATATCAGTATCTATCATATCAGTATCTATCAGTATCTATCAGTATCTATCTATCAGTATCTATCAGTATCTATCAGTATCTATCAGTATCTATCAGTATCTATCAGTATCTATCAGTATCTATCATATCAGTTTCTATCATATCAGTATCTATCAGTATCTATCAGTATCTATCAGTATCTATCTATCAGTTTCTATCAGTATATATTAGTATCTATCAGTATTTATCATATCAGTATTTATCATATCAGTATCTATCAGTATCTATCAGTATCTATCAGTATCTATCTATCAGTATCTATCAGTATCTATCAGTATCTATCAGTATCTATCAGTATCTATCAGTATCTATCAGTATCTATCAGTATCTATCAGTATCTATCATATCAGTATCTATCATATCAGTATCTATCAGTATCTATCAGTATCTATCAGTATCTATCTATCAGAATCAATCAGTATCTATCAGTATCTATCAGTATCTAACATATCAGTATCTATCATATCAGTATCTATCAGTATCTATCAGTATCTATCTATCAGTATCTATCAGTATCTATCAGTATCTATCAGTATCTATCAGTATCTATCAGTATCTATCAGTATCTATCAGTATCTATCAGTATCTATCAGTATCTATCAGTATCTATCAGTATCTATCAGTATCTATCAGTATCTTTTTATCAGTATCTATCAGTATCTATTAGTATCTATCAGTATCTATCAGTATCTATCATATCAGTATCTATCATATCAGTATCTATCAGTATCTATCAGTATCTATCTATCAGTATCTATCAGTATCTATCAGTATCTCTCAGTATCTATCAGTATCTATCAGTATCTATCAGTATCTATTATATCAGTATCTATCATATCAGTATCTATCAGTATCTTTCAGTATCTATCAGTATATATCAGTATCTATCAGTATCTATCTATCAGTATCTATCAGTATCTATCATATCAGTATCTATCATATCAGTATCTATCAGTATCTATCTATCAGTATCTATCAGTATCTATCAGTATCTATCAGTATATATCAGTATCTATCAGTATCTATCATATCAGTTTCTATCATATCAGTATCTATCAGTATCTATCAGTATCTATCAGTATCTATCTATCAGTTTCTATCAGTATATATTAGTATCTATCAGTATCTTTCATATCAGTATTTATCATATCAGTATCTATCAGTATCTATCAGTATCTATCTATCAGTATCTATCAGTATCTATCAGTATCTATCAGTATCTATCAGTATCTATCAGTATCTATCAGTATCTATCAGTATCTATCAGTATCTATCAGTATCTATCATATCAGTATCTATCATATCAGTATCTATCAGTATCTATCAGTATCTATCAGTATCTATCAGTATCTATCTATCAGAATCAATCAGTATCTATCAGTATCTATCAGTATCTATCAGTATCTATCAGTATCTATCAGTATCTATCAGTATCTATCAGTATCTATCAGTATCTATCAGTATCTATCAGTATCTATCAGTATCTATCAGTATCTATCAGTATCTATCAGTATCTATCAGTATCTATCAGTATCTATCAGTATCTATTAGTATCTATCAGTATCTATCAGTATCTATCAGTATCTATCAGTATCTATCAGTATCTATCAGTATCTATCAGTATCTATCATATCAGTATCTATCATATCAGTATCTATCAGTATCTATCTATCAGTTTCTATCAGTATCTATCAGTATTTATCAGTATCTATCATTTCAGTATCTATCATATCAGTATCTATCAGTATCTATCTATCAGTATCTATCAGTATCTATCAGTATCTATCAGTATCTACCAGTATCTATCAGTATCTATCAGTATCTATCAGTATCTATCAGTATCTATCATATCAGTATCTATCATATCAGTATCTATCATATCAGTATCTATCATATCAGTAGCTATCATATCAGTATCTATCATATCAGTATCTATCATATCAGTATCTATCATATCAGTATCTATCAGTATCTATCAGTATCTATCAGTATCTATCAGTATCTATCAGTATCTATCAGTATCTATCTATCAGTATCTATCAGTATCTATCAGTATCTATCAGTATCTATCAGTATCTATCAAATCAGTATCTATCATATCAGTATCTATCAGTATCTATCAGTATCTATCCATCAGTATCTATCAGTTTCTATCAGTATCTATCATATAAGTATCTATCATATCAGTATCTATCAGTATCTTTCAGTATCTATCAGTATCTATCAGTATCTTTCAGTATCTATCATATCAGTATCTATCATATCAGTATCTATCAGTATCTTTCAGTATCTATCAGTATCTATCAGTATCTATCAGTATCTATCAGTATATATCAGTATCTATCTATCAGTATCTATCAGTATCTATCATATCAGTATCTATCATATCAGTATCTATCAGTATCTATCAGTATCTATCTATCAGTATCTATCAGTATCTATCAGTATCTATCAGTATCTATCAGTATCTATCAGTATCTATCAGTATCTATCAGTATCTATCAGTATCTATCAGTATCTAACATATCAGTATCTATCATATCAGTATCTATCAGTATCTATCAGTATCTATCTATCAGTTTCTATCAGTATATATTAGTATCTATCAGTATCTATCATATCAGTATCTATCAGTATCTATCAGTATCTATCTATCAGTATCTATCAGTATCTATCAGTATCTATCAGTATCTATCAGTATATATTAGTATCTATCAGTATCTATCAGTATCTATCATTTCAGTATTTATCATATCAGTATCTTTCAGTATCTATCAGTATCTATCAGTATCTATCTATCAGTATCTATCAGTATCTATCAGTATCTATCAGTATCTATCAGTATCTATCAGTATCTATCAGTATCTATCATATCAGTATCTATCATATCAGTATCTATCAGTATCTATCAGTATCTATCAGTATCTATCAGTATCTATCTATCAGTATCAATCAGTATCTATCAGTATCTATAAGTATCTATCAGTATCTATCAGTATCTATCAGTATCTATCAGTATCTATCTATCAGTATTTATCAGTATCTATCAGTATCTCTCAGTATCTATCAGTATCTATCAGTATCTATCATATCAGTATCTATCATATCAGTATCTATCAGTATCTATCAGTATCTATCAGTATCTATCTATCAGTATCTATCTATCAGTTTCTGTCAGTATATATTAGTATCTATCAGTATCTATCATATCAGTATCTATCATTTCAGTATCTATCAGTATCTATCAGTATCTATCAGTATCTATCTATCAGTATCTATCTATCAGTATCTATCAGTATCTATCAGTATCTATCAGTATCTATCAGTATCTATCAGTATCTATCATATCAGTATCTATCATATCAGTATCTATCATATCAGTATCTATCATATCAGTATCTTTCAGTATCTATCAGTATCTATCAGTATCTATCTATCAGTATCTATCAGTATCTATCAGTATCTATCAGTATCTATCAGTATCTATCATATCAGTATCTATCATATCAGTATCTATCAGTATCTATCATATCCACTCAATTGCTTCGAATTTTGAGTTGGACTCTATTTATATAACAAAATAAGAGCGATGACAGGTAGCCGTAGCTACCAAAAGCAATTGAGTGGATATCAGTATCTATCAGTATCTTTCAGTGTCTATCAGTATCTATCAGTATCTATCTATCAGTATCTATCAGTATCTATCATATCAGTATCTATCATATCAGTATCTATCAGATAGATAGATACTGATAGATATTGATAGATACTGATAGATACTGATAGATACTGATAGATACTGATATGATAGATACTGATATGATAGATACTGATAGATACTGATAGATACTGATAGATACTGATAGATACTGATAGATACTGATAGATAGATACTGATAGATACTAATAGATACTGATAGATACTGATAGATACTGATAGATACTGATAGATAGATACTGATAGATACTGATAGATACTGATAGATACTGATAGATACTGATAGATACTGATAAATACTAATAGATACTGATAGATACTGATTGATACTGATAGTTACTGATAGATAGATACTGATAGATACTGATAGATACTGATAGATACTGTTAGATACTGATAGATACTGATATGATAGATACTGATATGATAGATACTGATATGATAGATACTGATAGATACTGATAGATACTGATAGATACTGATAGATACTGATAGATACTGATAGATACTGATAGATAGATACTGATAGATACTAATAGATACTGATAGATACTGATAGATACTGATATGAAAGATACTGATATGATAGATACTGATAGATACTGATAGATACTAATAGATACTGATAGATACTGATAGATAGATACTGATAGATACTGATAGATACTGATAGATACTGATAGATACTGATAGATACTGATAGATACTGATATGATAGATACTGATATGATAGATACTGATAGATACTGATAGATACTGATAGATACTGATATGATAGATACTGATAGATACTGATAGATCTATCATATCAGTATCTATCAGTATCTTTCAGTATCTATCATATCAGTATCTATCATATCAGTATCTATCAGTATCTATCTGTATCTATCAGTATCTATCAATATCTATCAGTATCTATCTATCAGTATCTATCAGTATCTATCAGTATCTATCAGTATCTATCAGTAGCTATCAGTATCTATCAGTATCTATCATATCAGTATCTATCATATCAGTATCTATCAGTATCTATCAGTATCTATCAGTATCTATCTATCAGTATCTATCAGTATCTATCAGTATCTATCAGTATCTATCAGTATCTATCAGTATCTATCAGTATCTATCATATCAGTATCTATCATATCAGTATCTATCAGTATCTATCAGTATCTATCAGTATCTATCTATCAGTATCTATCAGTATCTATCAGTATCTATTAGTATCTATCAGTATCTATCAGTATCTATCAGTATCTATCTATCAGTATCTATCAGTATCTATCAGTATCTATCAGTATCTATCAGTATCTATCAGTATATATCAGTATCTATCAGTATCTATCAGTATCTATCAGTATCTATCAGTATCTATCATATCAGTATCTATCATATCAGTATCTATCATATCAGTATCTTTCATATCAGTATCTATCAGTATCTATCTATCAGTATCTATCAGTATCTATCAGTATCTATCAGTATCTATCATATCAGTATCTATCATATCAGTATCTATCATATCAGTATCTATCAGTATCTATCAGTATCTATCAGTATATATCAGTATCTATCAGTATCTATCAGTAGCTATCAGTATCTATCAGTATCTATTAGTATCTATCAGTATCTATCAGTATCTATCAGTATCTTTCAGTATCTATCAGTATCTATCAGTATCTATCAGTATCTATCAGTATCTATCTATCAGTATCTATCAGTATCTATCAGTATCTATCAGTATCTATCAGTATCTATCAGTATCTATCAGTATCTATCAGTATCTATCAGTATCTATCTGTATCTGTCAGTATCTATCAGTATCTATCATATCAGTATCTATCGTATCAGTATCTATCAGTATCTATCAGTATCTATCAGTATCTATCAGTATCTATCAGTATCTATCTATCAGTATCTATCAGTATCTATCAGTATCTATCAGTATCTATCAGTATCTATCAGTATCTATCAGTATCTATCAGTATCTATCAGTATCTATCAGTATCTTTCAGTATATATCAGTATCTATCATATCAGTATCTATCAGTATCTATCAGTATCTATCAGTATCTATCTATCAGTATCTATCAGTATCTATTAGTATCTATCAGTATCTATCAGTATCTATCATATCAGTATCTATCATATCAGTATCTATCATATCAGTATCTATCATATCAGTATCTATCAGTATCTATCATATCAGTATCTATCATATCAGTATCTATCAGTATCTATCAGTATCTATCTGTATCTATCTATTAGTATCTATCAGTATCTATCGGTATCTATCAGTATCTATTAGTATCTATCAGTATCTATCATATCAGTATCTATCATATCAGTATCTATCAGTATCTATCAGTATCTATCAGTATCTATCTATCAGTATCTATCAGTATCTATCAGTATCTATTATATCAGTATCTCTCATATCAGTATCTATCAGTATCTATCAGTATCTATCAGTATCTATCAGTATCTATCAGTATCTATCAGTATCTATCTATCAGTATCTATCAGTATCTATCAGTATCTATCATATTAGTATCTATCATATCAGTATTATATCAGTATCTATCAGTATCTATCTATCAGTATCTATCAGTATCTATCAGTATCTATCAGTATCTATCATATCAGTATCTATCATATCAGTATCTATCAGTATCTATCAGTATCTATCAGTATCTATCAGTATCTATCTATCAGTATCTATCAGTATCTATCAGTATCTATCAGTATCTATCAGTATCTATCAGTATCTATCTGTATCTGTCAGTATCTATCAGTATCTATCATATCAGTATCTATCGTATCAGTATCTATCAGTATCTATCAGTATCTATCAGTATCTATCTATCAGTATCTATCAGTATCTATTAGTATCTATCAGTATCTATCAGTATCTATCATATCAGTATCTATCATATCAGTATCTATCAGTATCTATCAGTATCTATCATATCAGTATCTTTCATATCAGTATCTATCAGTATCTATCAGTATCTATCAGTATCTATCAGTATCTATCAGTATCTATCAAATCAGTATCTATCATATCAGTATCTATCAGTATCTATCAGTATCTATCTATCAGTATCTATCAATTTCTATCATTATCTATCATATCAGTTTCTATCATATCAGTATCTATCAGTATCTATCAGTATCTATCAGTATCTATCAGTACCTATCTATCAGTTTCTATCAGTATATATTAGTATCTATCAGTATCTATCAGTATCTATCATATCAGTATTTATCATATCAGTATCTATCAGTATCTATCAGTATCTATCAGTATCTATCTATCAGTATCTATCAGTATCTATCATATCAGTATCTATCATATCAGTATCTTTCATATCAGTATCTATGATATCAGTATCGATCAGTATCTATCAGTATCTATCAGTATCTATCTATCAGTATCTATCAGTATCTATCATATCAGTATCTATCAGTATCTATCAGTATCTATCTATCAGTATCTATCAGTATCTATCAGTATCTATCAGTATCTATCAGTATCTATTAGTATCTATCAGTATCTATCAGTATCTATCAGTATCTATCAGTATCTATCAGTATCTATCATATCAGTATCTATCATATCAGTATCTATCAGTATCTATCAGTATCTATCAGTATCTATCTATCAGAATCAATCAGTATCTATCAGTATCTATCAGTATCTATCATATCAGTATCTATCAGTATCTATCAGTATCTATCTATCAGTATCTATCAGTATCTATCAGTATCTATCAGTATCTATCAGTATCTATCAGTATCTATCAGTATCTATCAGTATCTATCAGTATCTATCAGTATCTATCAGTATCTATCAGTATCTATCAGTATCTATCAGTATCTATCAGTATCTATCAGTATCTATCAGTATCTTTTTATCAGTATCTATCAGTATCTATTAGTATCTATCAGTATCTATCAGTATCTATCATATCAGTATCTATCATATCAGTATCTATCAGTATCTATCAGTATCTATCTATCAGTATCTATCAGTATCTATCAGTATCTCTCAGTATCTATCAGTATCTATCAGTATCTATCAGTATCTATTATATCAGTATCTATCATATCAGTATCTATCAGTATCTTTCAGTATCTATCAGTATATATCAGTATCTATCAGTATCTATCTATCAGTATCTATCAGTATCTATCATATCAGTATCTATCATATCAGTATCTATCAGTATCTATCAGTATCTATCTATCAGTATCTATCAGTATCTATCAGTATCTATCAGTATCTATCAGTATCTATCAGTATCTATCATATCAGTTTCTATCATATCAGTATCTATCAGTATCTATCAGTATCTATCTATCAGTTTCTATCAGTATATATTAGTATCTATCAGTATCTTTCATATCAGTATTTATCATATCAGTATCTATCAGTATCTATCAGTATCTATCTATCAGTATCTATCAGTATCTATCAGTATCTATCAGTATCTATCAGTATCTATCAGTATCTATCAGTATCTATCAGTATCTATCAGTATCTATCAGTATCTATCATATCAGTATCTATCATATCAGTATCTATCAGTATCTATCAGTATCTATCAGTATCTATCAGTATCTATCTATCAGAATCAATCAGTATCTATCAGTATCTATCAGTATCTATCAGTATCTATCAGTATCTATCAGTATCTATCAGTATCTATCAGTATCTATCAGTATCTATCAGTATCTATCAGTATCTATCAGTATCTATCAGTATCTATCAGTATCTATCAGTATCTATCAGTATCTATCAGTATCTATCAGTATCTATCAGTATCTATCAGTATCTATCAGTATCTATCAGTATCTATCAGTATCTATCAGTATCTATCAGTATCTATCAGTATCTATCAGTATCTATCAGTATCTATCATATCAGTATCTATCATATCAGTATCTATCAGTATCTATCTATCAGTTTCTATCAGTATCTATCAGTATTTATCAGTATCTATCATTTCAGTATCTATCATATCAGTATCTATCAGTATCTATCTATCAGTATCTATCAGTATCTATCAGTATCTATCAGTATCTATCAGTATCTATCAGTATCTATCAGTATCTATCAGTATCTATCATATCAGTATCTATCATATCAGTATCTATCATATCAGTATCTATCATATCAGTAGCTATCATATCAGTATCTATCATATCAGTATCTATCATATCAGTATCTATCATATCAGTATCTATCAGTATCTATCAGTATCTATCAGTATCTATCAGTATCTATCAGTATCTATCAGTATCTATCTATCAGTATCTATCAGTATCTATCAGTATCTATCAGTATCTATCAGTATCTATCAAATCAGTATCTATCATATCAGTATCTATCAGTATCTATCAGTATCTATCCATCAGTATCTATCAGTTTCTATCAGTATCTATCATATAAGTATCTATCATATCAGTATCTATCAGTATCTTTCAGTATCTATCAGTATCTATCAGTATCTTTCAGTATCTATCATATCAGTATCTATCATATCAGTATCTATCAGTATCTTTCAGTATCTATCAGTATCTATCAGTATCTATCAGTATCTATCAGTATATATCAGTATCTATCTATCAGTATCTATCAGTATCTATCATATCAGTATCTATCATATCAGTATCTATCAGTATCTATCAGTATCTATCTATCAGTATCTATCAGTATCTATCAGTATCTATCAGTATCTATCAGTATCTATCAGTATCTATCAGTATCTATCAGTATCTATCAGTATCTATCAGTATCTAACATATCAGTATCTATCATATCAGTATCTATCAGTATCTATCAGTATCTATCTATCAGTTTCTATCAGTATATATTAGTATCTATCAGTATCTATCATATCAGTATCTATCAGTATCTATCAGTATCTATCTATCAGTATCTATCAGTATCTATCAGTATCTATCAGTATCTATCAGTATATATTAGTATCTATCAGTATCTATCAGTATCTATCATTTCAGTATTTATCATATCAGTATCTTTCAGTATCTATCAGTATCTATCAGTATCTATCTATCAGTATCTATCAGTATCTATCAGTATCTATCAGTATCTATCAGTATCTATCAGTATCTATCAGTATCTATCAGTATCTATCATATCAGTATCTATCATATCAGTATCTATCAGTATCTATCAGTATCTATCAGTATCTATCAGTATCTATCTATCAGTATCAATCAGTATCTATCAGTATCTATAAGTATCTATCAGTATCTATCAGTATCTATCAGTATCTATCAGTATCTAACATATCAGTATCTATCATATCAGTATCTATCAGTATCTATCAGTATCTATCTATCAGTATCTATCAGTATCTATCAGTATCTATCAGTATCTATCATATCAGTATCTATCATATCAGTATCTATCAGTATCTATCAGTATCTATCAGTACCTATCAGTATCTATCAGTATCTATCAGTATCTATCAGTATCTATTTATCAGTATCTATCAGTATCTATTAGTATCTATCAGTATCTATCATATCAGTATCTATCATATCAGTATCTATCAGTATCTATCAGTATCTATCTATCAGTATCTATCAGTATCTATCAGTATCTATCAGTATCTATCAGTATCTATCATATCAGTTTCTATCATATCAGTATCTATCAGTATCTATCAGTATCTATCAGTATCTATCTATCAGTTTCTATCAGTATATATTAGTATCTATCAGTATCTTTCATATCAGTATTTATCATATCAGTATCTATCAGTATCTATCAGTATCTATCTATCAGTATCTATCAGTATCTATCAGTATCTATCAGTATCTATCAGTATCTATCAGTATCTATCAGTATCTATCAGTATCTATCAGTATCTATCAGTATCTATCATATCAGTATCTATCATATCAGTATCTATCAGTATCTATCAGTATCTATCAGTATCTATCAGTATCTATCTATCAGAATCAATCAGTATCTATCAGTATCTATCAGTATCTATCAGTATCTATCAGTATCTATCAGTATCTATCAGTATCTATCAGTATCTATCAGTATCTATCAGTATCTATCAGTATCTATCAGTATCTATCAGTATCTATCAGTATCTATCAGTATCTATCAGTATCTATCAGTATCTATCAGTATCTATCAGTATCTATCAGTATCTATTAGTATCTATCAGTATCTATCAGTATCTATCAGTATCTATCAGTATCTATCAGTATCTATCAGTATCTATCAGTATCTATCATATCAGTATCTATCATATCAGTATCTATCAGTATCTATCTATCAGTTTCTATCAGTATCTATCAGTATTTATCAGTATCTATCATTTCAGTATCTATCATATCAGTATCTATCAGTATCTATCTATCAGTATCTATCAGTATCTATCAGTATCTATCAGTATCTATCAGTATCTATCAGTATCTATCAGTATCTATCAGTATCTATCATATCAGTATCTATCATATCAGTATCTATCATATCAGTATCTATCATATCAGTATCTATCATATCAGTATCTATCATATCAGTATCTATCATATCAGTATCTATCATATCAGTATCTATCAGTATCTATCAGTATCTATCAGTATCTATCAGTATCTATCAGTATCTATCAGTATCTATCTATCAGTATCTATCAGTATCTATCAGTATCTATCAGTATCTATCAGTATCTATCAAATCAGTATCTATCATATCAGTATCTATCAGTATCTATCAGTATCTATCCATCAGTATCTATCAGTTTCTATCAGTATCTATCATATAAGTATCTATCATATCAGTATCTATCAGTATCTTTCAGTATCTATCAGTATCTATCAGTATCTTTCAGTATCTATCATATCAGTATCTATCATATCAGTATCTATCAGTATCTTTCAGTATCTATCAGTATCTATCAGTATCTATCAGTATCTATCAGTATATATCAGTATCTATCTATCAGTATCTATCAGTATCTATCATATCAGTATCTATCATATCAGTATCTATCAGTATCTATCAGTATCTATCTATCAGTATCTATCAGTATCTATCAGTATCTATCAGTATCTATCAGTATCTATCAGTATCTATCAGTATCTATCAGTATCTATCAGTATCTATCAGTATCTATCAGTATCTAACATATCAGTATCTATCATATCAGTATCTATCAGTATCTATCAGTATCTATCTATCAGTTTCTATCAGTATATATTAGTATCTATCAGTATCTATCATATCAGTATCTATCAGTATCTATCAGTATCTATCTATCAGTATCTATCAGTATCTATCAGTATCTATCAGTATCTATCAGTATCTATCAGTATATATTAGTATCTATCAGTATCTATCAGTATCTATCATTTCAGTATTTATCATATCAGTATCTTTCAGTATCTATCAGTATCTATCAGTATCTATCTATCAGTATCTATCAGTATCTATCAGTATCTATCAGTATCTATCAGTATCTATCAGTATCTATCAGTATCTATCAGTATCTATCATATCAGTATCTATCATATCAGTATCTATCAGTATCTATCAGTATCTATCAGTATCTATCAGTATCTATCTATCAGTATCAATCAGTATCTATCAGTATCTATAAGTATCTATCAGTATCTATCAGTATCTATCAGTATCTATCAGTATCTAACATATCAGTATCTATCATATCAGTATCTATCAGTATCTATCAGTATCTATCTATCAGTATCTATCAGTATCTATCAGTATCTATCAGTATCTATCATATCAGTATCTATCATATCAGTATCTATCAGTATCTATCAGTATCTATCAGTACCTATCAGTATCTATCAGTATCTATCAGTATCTATCAGTATCTATTTATCAGTATCTATCAGTATCTATCAGTATCTATCAGTATCTATCATATCAGTATCTATCATATCAGTATCTATCAGTATCTATCAGTATCTATCTATCAGTATCTATCAGTATCTATTAGTATCTATCAGTATCTATCAGTATCTATCAGTATCTATCAGTATCTATCAGTATCTATCAGTATCTATCAGTATCTATCAGTATCTATCAGTATCTATCAGTATCTATCATATCAGTATCTATCATATCAGTATCTATCAGTATCTATCAGTATCTATCAGTATCTATCAGTATCTATCAGTTTCTATCAGTATCTATCAGTATCTATCAGTATCTATCATATCAGTATCTATCAGTATCTATCAGTATCTATCAGTATCTATCAGTATCTATCAGTATCTATCAGTATCTATCATATCAGTATCTATTATATCAGTATCTATCAGTATCTATCAGTATCTATCAGTATCTATCAGTATCTATCTATCAGTATCTATCAGTTTCTATCAGTATCTATCAAATCAGTATCTATCATATCAGTATCTATCAGTATCTATCAGTATCTATCAGTATCTATCTATCAGTATCTATCAGTTTCTATCAGTATCTATCATATCAGTATCTTTCATATCAGTATCTATCAGTATCTATCAGTATCTATCAGTATCTTTCATATCAGTATCTATCATATCAGTATCTATCAGTATCTATCAGTATCTATCTATCAGTTTCTTTCAGTATATATTAGTATCTATCAGTATCTATCATATCAGTATCTATCATATCAGTATCTATCAGTATATATCAGTATCTATCAGTATCTATCTATCAGTATCTATCAGTATCTATCAGTTTCTATCAGTATCTATCAGTATCTATCAGTATCTATCAGTATCTATCATATCAGTATCTATCATATCAGTATCTATCATATCAGTATCTATCATATCAGTATCTATCAGTATCTATCAGTATCTATCAGTATCTATCAGTATCTATCAGTATCTATCAGTATCTATCAGTATCTATCAGTATCTATCAGTATCTATCTATCAGTATCTATCAGTATCTATCATATCAGTATCTATTATATCAGTATCTATCAGTATCTATCAGTATCTATCAGTATCTATCTATCAGTATCTATCAGTATCTATCAGTATCTATCAGTATCTATCAGTATCTATCAGTATCTATCATATCAGTATCTATCATATCAGTATCTATCAGTATCTATCAGTATCTATCTATCAGTATCTATCTATCAGTTTCTGTCAGTATATATTAGTATCTATCAGTATCTATCATATCAGTATCTATCATATCAGTATCTATCAGTATCTATCAGTATCTATCAGTATCTATCTATCAGTATCTATCTATCAGTATCTATCAGTATCTATCAGTATCTATCAGTATCTATCAGTATCTATCAGTATCTATCATATCAGTATCTATCATATCAGTATCTATCATATCAGTATCTATCATATCAGTATCTTTCAGTATCTATCAGTATCTATCAGTATCTATCTATCAGTATCTATCAGTATCTATCAGTATCTATCAGTATCTATCAGTATCTATCAAATCAGTATCTATCATATCAGTATCTATCAGTATCTATCATATCCACTCAATTGCTTCGAATTTTGAGTTGGACTCTATTTATATAACAAAATAAGAGCGATGACAGGTAGCCGTAGCTACCAAAAGCAATTGAGTGGATATCAGTATCTATCAGTATCTTTCAGTATCTATCAGTATCTATCAGTATCTATCTATCAGTATCTATCAGTATCTATCATATCAGTATCTATCATATCAGTATCTATCAGATAGATAGATACTGATAGATACTGATAGATACTGATAGATACTGATAGATACTGATAGATACTGATATGATAGATACTGATATGATAGATACTGATAGATACTGATAGATACTGATAGATACTGATAGATACTGATAGATACTGATAGATAGATACTGATAGATACTAATAGATACTGATAGATACTAATAGATACTGATAGATACTGATAGATAGATACTGATAGATACTGATAGATACTGATAGATACTGATAGATACAGATAGATACTGATAGATACTGATAGATACTGATAAATACTAATAGATACTGATAGATACTGATTGATACTGATAGTTACTGATAGATAGATACTGATAGATACTGATAGATACTGATAGATACTGTTAGATACTGATAGATACTGATATGATAGATACTGATATGATAGATACTGATATGATAGATACTGATAGATACTGATAGATACTGATAGATACTGATAGATACTGATAGATACTGATAGACACTGATAGATAGATACTGATAGATACTAATAGATACTGATAGATACTGATAGATACTGATATGAAAGATACTGATATGATAGATACTGATAGATACTGATAGATACTAATAGATACTGATAGATACTGATAGATAGATACTGATAGATACTGATAGATACTGATAGATACTGATAGATACTGATAGATACTGATAGATACTGATAGATACTGATATGATAGATACTGATATGATAGATACTGATAGATACTGATAGATACTGATAGATACTGATATGATAGATACTGATAGATACTGATAGACTACTACCAGTATCTATCAGTATCTAGCAGTATCTATCATATCAGTATCTATCATATCAGTATCTATCAGTATCTATCTGTATCTATCAGTATCTATCAATATCTATCAGTATCTATCTATCAGTATCTATCAGTATCTATCAGTATCTATCAGTATCTATCAGTATCTATCAGTATCTATCATATCAGTATCTATCATATCAGTATCTATCAGTATCTATCAGTATCTATCAGTATCTATCTATCAGTATCTATCAGTATCTATCAGTATCTATCAGTATCTATCATATCAGTATCTATCATATCAGTATCTATCAGTATCTATCAGTATCTATCAGTATCTATCTATCAGTATCTATCAGTATCTATCAGTATCTATTAGTATCTATCAGTATCTATCAGTATCTATCAGTATCTATCTATCAGTATCTATCAGTATCTATCAGTATCTATCAGTATCTATCAGTATCTATCAGTATCTATCAGTATCTATCAGTATCTATCAGTAGCTATCAGTATCTATCAGTATCTATCATATCAGTATCTATCATATCAGTATCTATCATATCAGTATCTATCAGTATCTATCTATCAGTATCTATCAGTATCTATCAGTATCTATCATATCAGTATCTATCATATCAGTATCTATCATATCAGTATCTATCAGTATCTATCAGTATATATCAGTATCTATCAGTATCTATCAGTATCTATCAGTATCTATCAGTATCTATCAGTATCTATCAGTATCTATCAGTATCTATCAGTATCTTTCAGTATCTATCAGTATCTATCAGTATCTATCAGTATCTATCAGTATCTATCAGTATCTATCTATCAGTATCTATCAGTATCTATCAGTATCTATCAGTATCTATCAGTATCTATCAGTATCTATCAGTATCTATCAGTATCTATCAGTATCTATCAGTATCTATCAGTATCTATCTGTATCTGTCAGTATCTATCAGTATCTATCATATCAGTATCTATCGTATCAGTATCTATCAGTATCTATCAGTATCTATCAGTATCTATCAGTATCTATCAGTATCTATCAGTATCTATCTATCAGTATCTATCAGTATCTATCAGTATCTATCAGTATCTATCAGTATCTATCAGTATCTATCAGTATCTATCAGTATCTATCAGTATCTTTCAGTATATATCAGTATCTATCATATCAGTATCTATCAGTATCTATCAGTATCTATCAGTATCTATCTATCAGTATCTATCAGTATCTATCAGTATCTATCAGTATCTATCAGTATCTATCATATCAGTATCTATCATATCAGTATCTATCATATCAGTATCTATCATATCAGTATCTATCAGTATCTATCATATCAGTATCTATCATATCAGTATTTATCAGTATCTATCAGTATCTATCTGTATCTATCTATTAGTATCTATCAGTATCTATCGGTATCTATCAGTATCTATTAGTATCTATCAGTATCTATCATATCAGTATCTATCATATCAGTATCTATCAGTATCTATCAGTATCTATCAGTATCTATCTATCAGTATCTATCAGTATCTATCAGTATCTATCAGTATCTATCAGTATCTATCAGTATCTATTATATCAGTATCTCTCATATCAGTATCTATCAGTATCTATCAGTATCTATCAGTATCTATCATATTAGTATCTATCATATCAGTATTATATCAGTATCTATCAGTATCTATCTATCAGTATCTATCAGTATCTATCAGTATCTATCATATCAGTATCTATCATATCAGTATCTATCAGTATCTATCAGTATCTATCAGTATCTATCAGTATCTATCTATCAGTATCTATCAGTATCTATCAGTATCTATCAGTATCTATCAGTATCTATCAGTATCTATCTGTATCTGTCAGTATCTATCAGTATCTATCATATCAGTATCTATCGTATCAGTATCTATCAGTATCTATCAGTATCTATCAGTATCTATCTATCAGTATCTATCAGTATCTATTAGTATCTATCAGTATCTATCAGTATCTATCATTTCAGTATCTATCATATCAGTATCTATCAGTATCTATCAGTATCTATCATATCAGTATCTATCATATCAGTATCTATCAGTATCTATCAGTTTCTATCAGTATCTATCAGTATCTATCAGTATCTATCAAATCAGTATCTATCATATCAGTATCTATCAGTATCTATCAGTATCTATCTATCAGTATCTATCAATTTCTATCATTATCTATCATATCAGTTTCTATCATATCAGTATCTATCAGTATCTATCAGTATCTATCAGTATCTATCAGTACCTATCTATCAGTTTCTATCAGTATATATTAGTATCTATCAGTATCTATCAGTATCTATCATATCAGTATTTATCATATCAGTATCTATCAGTATCTATCAGTATCTATCAGTATCTATCTATCAGTATCTATCAGTATCTATCAGTATCTATCATATCAGTATCTATCATATCAGTATCTTTCATATCAGTATCTATGATATCAGTATCGATCAGTATCTATCAGTATCTATCAGTATCTATCTATCAGTATCTATCAGTATCTATCATATCAGTATCTATCAGTATCTATCAGTATCTATCTATCAGTATCTATCAGTATCTATCAGTATCTATCAGTATCTATCAGTATCTATCAGTATATATTAGTATCTATCAGTATCTATCAGTATCTATCATTTCAGTATTTATCATATCAGTATCTTTCAGTATCTATCAGTATCTATCAGTATCTATCTATCAGTATCTATCAGTATCTATCAGTATCTATCAGTATCTATCAGTATCTATCAGTATCTATCAGTATCTATCATATCAGTATCTATCATATCAGTATCTATCAGTATCTATCAGTATCTATCAGTATCTATCAGTATCTATCTATCAGTATCAATCAGTATCTATCAGTATCTATAAGTATCTATCAGTATCTATCAGTATCTATCAGTATCTATCAGTATCTAACATATCAGTATCTATCATATCAGTATCTATCAGTATCTATCAGTATCTATCTATCAGTATCTATCAGTATCTATCAGTATCTATCAGTATCTATCATATCAGTATCTATCATATCAGTATCTATCAGTATCTATCAGTATCTATCAGTATCTATCAGTATCTATCAGTATCTATCAGTATCTATCAGTATCTATTTATCAGTATCTATCAGTATCTATTAGTATCTATCAGTATCTATCATATCAGTATCTATCATATCAGTATCTATCAGTATCTATCAGTATCTATCTATCAGTATCTATCAGTATCTATTAGTATCTATCAGTATCTATCAGTATCTATCAGTATCTATCAGTATCTATCAGTATCTATCAGTATCTATCAGTATCTATCAGTATCTATCAGTATCTATCAGTATCTATCATATCAGTATCTATCATATCAGTATTTATCAGTATCTATCAGTATCTATCAGTATCTATCAGTATCTATCAGTTTCTATCAGTATCTATCAGTATCTATCAGTATCTATCATATCAGTATCTATCAGTATCTATCAGTATCTATCAGTATCTATCAGTATCTATCAGTATCTATCAGTATCTATCATATCAGTATCTATTATATCAGTATCTATCAGTATCTATCAGTATCTATCAGTATCTATCAGTATCTATCTATCAGTATCTATCAGTTTCTATCAGTATCTATCAAATCAGTATCTATCATATCAGTATCTATCAGTATCTATCAGTATCTATCAGTATCTATCTATCAGTATCTATCAGTTTCTATCAGTATCTATCATATCAGTATCTTTCATATCAGTATCTATCAGTATCTATCAGTATCTTTCATATCAGTATCTATCATATCAGTATCTATCAGTATCTATCAGTATCTATCTATCAGTTTCTTTCAGTATATATTAGTATCTATCAGTATCTATCATATCAGTATCTATCATATCAGTATCTATCAGTATATATCAGTATCTATCAGTATCTATCTATCAGTATCTATCAGTATCTATCAGTTTCTATCAGTATCTATCAGTATCTATCAGTATCTATCAGTATCTATCATATCAGTATCTATCATATCAGTATCTATCATATCAGTATCTATCATATCAGTATCTATCAGTATCTATCAGTATCTATCAGTATCTATCAGTATCTATCAGTATCTATCAGTATCTATCAGTATCTATCAGTATCTATCAGTATCTATCTATCAGTATCTATCAGTATCTATCATATCAGTATCTATTATATCAGTATCTATCAGTATCTATCAGTATCTATCAGTATCTATCTATCAGTATTTATCAGTATCTATCAGTATCTCTCAGTATCTATCAGTATCTATCAGTATCTATCATATCAGTATCTATCATATCAGTATCTATCAGTATCTATCAGTATCTATCTATCAGTATCTATCTATCAGTTTCTGTCAGTATATATTAGTATCTATCAGTATCTATCATATCAGTATCTATCATATCAGTATCTATCAGTATCTATCAGTATCTATCAGTATCTATCTATCAGTATCTATCTATCAGTATCTATCAGTATCTATCAGTATCTATCAGTATCTATCAGTATCTATCAGTATCTATCATATCAGTATCTATCATATCAGTATCTATCATATCAGTATCTATCATATCAGTATCTTTCAGTATCTATCAGTATCTATCAGTATCTATCTATCAGTATCTATCAGTATCTATCAGTATCTATCAGTATCTATCAGTATCTATCAAATCAGTATCTATCATATCAGTATCTATCAGTATCTATCATATCCACTCAATTGCTTCGAATTTTGAGTTGGACTCTATTTATATAACAAAATAAGAGCGATGACAGGTAGCCGTAGCTACCAAAAGCAATTGAGTGGATATCAGTATCTATCAGTATCTTTCAGTATCTATCAGTATCTATCAGTATCTATCTATCAGTATCTATCAGTATCTATCATATCAGTATCTATCATATCAGTATCTATCAGATAGATAGATACTGATAGATATTGATAGATACTGATAGATACTGATAGATACTGATAGATACTGATAGATACTGATATGATAGATACTGATATGATAGATACTGATAGATACTGATAGATACTGATAGATACTGATAGATACTGATAGATACTGATAGATAGATACTGATAGATACTAATAGATACTGATAGATACTAATAGATACTGATAGATACTGATAGATAGATACTGATAGATACTGATAGATACTGATAGATACAGATAGATACTGATAGATACTGATAGATACTGATAAATACTAATAGATACTGATAGATACTGATTGATACTGATAGTTACTGATAGATAGATACTGATAGATACTGATAGATACTGATAGATACTGTTAGATACTGATAGATACTGATATGATAGATACTGATATGATAGATACTGATATGATAGATACTGATAGATACTGATAGATACTGATAGATACTGATAGATACTGATAGATACTGATATGATAGATAGATACTGATAGATACTGATAGATACTGATAGATACTGATAGATACTGATATGAAAGATACTGATATGATAGATACTGATAGATACTGATAGATACTAATAGATACTGATAGATACTGATAGATAGATACTGATAGATACTGATAGATACTGATAGATACTGATAGATACTGATAGATACTGATAGATACTGATAGATACTGATATGATAGATACTGATATGATAGATACTGATAGATACTGATAGATACTGATAGATACTGATATGATAGATACTGATAGATACTGATAGACTACTATCAGTATCTATCAGTATCTATCAGTATCTATCAAATCAGTATCTATCATATCAGTATCTATCAGTATCTATCTGTATCTATCAGTATCTATCAATATCTATCAGTATCTATCTATCAGTATCTATCAGTATCTATCAGTATCTATCAGTAGCTATCAGTATCTATCAGTATCTATCATATCAGTATCTATCATATCAGTATCTATCAGTATCTATCAGTATCTATCAGTATCTATCTATCAGTATCTATCAGTATCTATCAGTATCTATCAGTATCTATCATATCAGTATCTATCATATCAGTATCTATCAGTATCTATCAGTATCTATCAGTATCTATCTATCAGTATCTATCAGTATCTATCAGTATCTATTAGTATCTATCAGTATCTATCAGTATCTATCAGTATCTATCTATCAGTATCTATCAGTATCTATCAGTATCTATCAGTATCTATCAGTATCTATCAGTATCTATCAGTATCTATCAGTATCTATCAGTAGCTATCAGTATCTATCAGTATCTATCATATCAGTATCTATCATATCAGTATCTATCATATCAGTATCTATCAGTATCTATCTATCAGTATCTATCAGTATCTATCAGTATCTATCATATCAGTATCTATCATATCAGTATCTATCATATCAGTATCTATCAGTATCTATCAGTATATATCAGTATCTATCAGTATCTATCAGTAGCTATCAGTATCTATCAGTATCTATTAGTATCTATCAGTATCTATCAGTATCTATCAGTATCTTTCAGTATCTATCAGTATCTATCAGTATCTATCAGTATCTATCAGTATCTATCAGTATCTATCTATCAGTATCTATCAGTATCTATCAGTATCTATCAGTATCTATCAGTATCTATCAGTATCTATCAGTATCTATCAGTATCTATCAGTATCTATCAGTATCTATCTGTATCTGTCAGTATCTATCAGTATCTATCATATCAGTATCTATCATATCAGTATCTATCAGTATCTATCAGTATCTATCAGTATCTATCAGTATCTATCAGTATCTATCAGTATCTATCTATCAGTATCTATCAGTATCTATCAGTATCTATCAGTATCTATCAGTATCTATCAGTATCTATCAGTATCTATCAGTATCTATCAGTATCTTTCAGTATATATCAGTATCTATCATATCAGTATCTATCAGTATCTATCAGTATCTATCAGTATCTATCTATCAGTATCTATCAGTATCTATTAGTATCTATCAGTATCTATCAGTATCTATCATATCAGTATCTATCATATCAGTATCTATCATATCAGTATCTATCATATCAGTATCTATCAGTATCTATCATATCAGTATCTATCATATCAGTATTTATCAGTATCTATCAGTATCTATCTGTATCTATCTATTAGTATCTATCAGTATCTATCGGTATCTATCAGTATCTATTAGTATCTATCAGTATCTATCATATCAGTATCTATCATATCAGTATCTATCAGTATCTATCAGTATCTATCAGTATCTATCTATCAGTATCTATCAGTATCTATCAGTATCTATCAGTATCTATCAGTATCTATCAGTATCTATTATATCAGTATCTCTCATATCAGTATCTATCAGTATCTATCAGTATCTATCAGTATCTATCAGTATCTATCAGTATCTATCAGTATCTATCTATCAGTATCTATCAGTATCTATCAGTATCTATCATATTAGTATCTATCATATCAGTATTATATCAGTATCTATCAGTATCTATCTATCAGTATCTATCAGTATCTATCAGTATCTATCAGTATCTATCATATCAGTATCTATCATATCAGTATCTATCAGTATCTATCAGTATCTATCAGTATCTATCAGTATCTATCTATCAGTATCTATCAGTATCTATCAGTATCTATCAGTATCTATCAGTATCTATCAGTATCTATCTGTATCTGTCAGTATCTATCAGTATCTATCATATCAGTATCTATCGTATCAGTATCTATCAGTATCTATCAGTATCTATCAGTATCTATCTATCAGTATCTATCAGTATCTATCAGTATCTATCAGTATCTATCAGTATCTATCATTTCAGTATCTATCATATCAGTATCTATCAGTATCTATCATATCAGTATCTATCATATCAGTATCTATCAGTATCTATCAGTTTCTATCAGTATCTATCAGTATCTATCAGTATCTATCATATCAGTATCTATCATATCAGTATCTATCAGTATCTATCAGTATCTATCTATCAGTATCTATCAATTTCTATCATTATCTATCATATCAGTATCTATCATATCAGTATCTATCAGTATCTATCAGTATCTATCAGTATCTATCAGTATCTATCTATCAGTTTCTATCAGTATATATTAGTATCTATCAGTATCTATCAGTATCTATCATATCAGTATTTATCATATCAGTATCTATCAGTATCTATCAGTATCTATCAGTATCTATCTATCAGTATCTATCAGTATCTATCAGTATCTATCATATCAGTATCTATCATATCAGTATCTTTCATATCAGTATCTATGATATCAGTATCGATCAGTATCTATCAGTATCTATCAGTATCTATCTATCAGTATCTATCAGTATCTATCATATCAGTATCTATCAGTATCTATCAGTATCTATCTATCAGTATCTATCAGTATCTATCAGTATCTATCAGTATCTATCAGTATCTATTAGTATCTATCAGTATCTATCAGTATCTATCAGTATCTATCAGTATCTATCAGTATCTATCATATCAGTATCTATCATATCAGTTTCTATCAGTATCTATCTATCAGTTTCTATCAGTATATATTAGTATCTATCAGTATCTATCAGTATCTATCATATCAGTATCTATCATATCAGTATCTATCAAAATCTATCAGTATCTATCATATCAGTATCTATCATATCAGTATCTATCATATCAGTATCCATGATATCAGTATCTATCTATCAGTATCTATCAGTATCTATCAGTATCTATCTATCAGTATCAATCAGTATCTATCAGTATCTATCAGTATCTATCAGTATCTATCATATCAGTATCTATCATATCAGTATCTATCAGTATCTATCAGTATCTATCAGTATCTATCAGTATCTATCAGTATCTATCAGTATCTATTATATCAGTATCTATCATTTCAGTATTTATCAGTATCTATCTTTCAGTATCTATCAGTATCTATCAGTATCTATCAGTATCTATCAGTATCTATCAGTATCTATCAGTATCTATCAGTATCTATCATCAGTATCTATCAGTATCTATCAGTATCTATCAGTATCTATCAGTATCTATCAGTATCTATCAGTATCTATCATATCAGTATCTATCATATCAGTATCTATCAGTATCTTTCAGTATCTATCAGTATCTATCAGTATCTATCTATCAGTATCTATCAGTATCTATCATATCAGTATCTATCAGTATCTATCAGTATCTATCTATCAGTATCTATCAGTATCTATCAGTATCTATCAGTATCTATCAGTATCTATCAGTATCTATCAGTATCTATCAGTATCTATCATATCAGTATCTATCATATCAGTATCTATCAGTATCTATCTATCAGTTTCTATCAGTATATATTAGTATCTATCAGTATCTATCATATCAGTTTCTATCATATCAGTATCTATCAGTATCTATCAGTATCTATCAGTATCTATCAGTATCTATCATATCAGTTTCTATCATATCAGTATCTATCAGTATCTATCAGTATCTATCTATCAGTTTCTATCAGTATATATTAGTATCTATCAGTATCTATCAGTATCTATCATATCAGTATTTATCATATCAGTATCTATCAGTATCTATCAGTATCTATCTATCAGTATCTATCAGTATCTATCAGTATCTATCATATCAGTATCTATCATATCAGTATCTATCATATCAGTATCTATCAGTATCTATCAGTATCTATCTATCAGTATCAATCAGTATCTATCAGTATCTATCAGTATCTATCAGTATCTATCAGTATCTATCAGTATCTATCAGTATCTAACATATCAGTATCTATCATATCAGTATCTATCAGTATCTAACATATCAGTATCTATCATATCAGTATCTATCAGTATCTATCAGTATCTATCATATCAGTATCTATCAGTATCTATCTATCAGTATCTATCAGTATCTATCAGTATCTATCAGTATCTATCAGTATCTATCATATCAGTATCTATCATATCAGTATCTATCAGTATCTATCAGTATCTATCAGTATCTATCAGTATCTATCTATCAGTATCTATCAGTATCTATTAGTATCTATCAGTATCTATCAGTATCTATCATATCAGTATCTATCATATCAGTATCTATCAGTATCTATCAGTATCTTTCTATCGGTATCTATCAGTATCTATCAGTATCTATCAGTATCTATCAGTATCTATCAGTATCTATCAGTATCTATCAGTATCTATCATATCAGTATCTATCATATCAATATCTATCAGTATCTTTCAGTATCTATCAGTATCTATCAGGATCTATCTATCAGTATCTATCAGTATCTATCATATCAGTTTCTATCATATCAGTATCTATCAGTATCTATCAGTATCTATCATATCAGTATCTATCAGTATCTATCAGTATCTATCAGTATCTATCTATCAGTATCTATCAGTATCTATCAGTATCTATCAGTATCTATCAGTATCTATCAGTATCTATCAGTATCTATCAGTATCTATCAGTATCTATCATATCAGTATCTAATATATCAGTATCTATCATATCAGTATCTATCAGTATCTATCAGTATCTATCTATCAGTATCTATCAGTATCTATCAAATCAGTATCTATCATATCAGTATCTATCAGTATCTATCCATCAGTATCTATCAGTTTCTATCAGTATCTATCATATCAGTATCTATCATATCAGTATCTATCAGTATCTTTCAGTATCTATCAGTATCAGTATCTATCAGTATCTATCAGTATCTATCAGTATCTATCAGTATCTATCAGTATCTATCAGTATCTATCAGTATCTATCAGTATCTATCATATCAGTATCTATCATATCAGTATCTATCATATCAGTATCTTTCAGTATCTATCAGTATCTATCAGTATCTATCTATCAGTTTCTATCAGTATATATTAGTATCTATCAGTATCTTTCATATCAGTATCTATCAGTATCTATCATATCAGTATCTATCATATCAGTATCTATCAGTCTCTATCAGTATCTATCATATCAGTATTTATCAGTATCTATCAGTATCTATCTATCAGTATCTATCTATCAGTATCTATCAGTATCTATCATATCAGTATCTATCATATCAGTATCTATCAGTATCTATCAGTATCTATCATATCAGTATCTATCATATCAGTATCTATCAGTATCTATCAGTATCTATCAGTATCTATCAGTATCTATCATATCAGTATCTATCATATCAGTATCTATCAGTATCTATCAGTATCTATCATATCAGTATCTATTAGTATCTATCAGTATCTATCAGTATCTATCATATCAGTATCTATCAGAATCTATCAGTATCTATCAGTATCTATCAGTATCTATCAGTATCTATCAGTATCTATCAGTATCTATCAGTATCTATCAGTATCTATCAGTATCTATCAGTATCTATCAGTATCTATCAGTATCTATCAGTATCTATCAGTATCTATCATATCAGTATCTATCAGTATATATCAGTATCTATCTATCAGTTTCTATCAGTATATATCAGTATCTATCATATCAGTATCTATCATATCAGTATCTATCAGTATCTATCAGTATCTATCAGTATCTATCAGTATCTATCAGTATCTATCATATCAGTATCTATCAGTATCTATCAGTATCTATCAGTATCTATCATATCAGTATCTATCATATCAGTATCTATCAGTATCTATCAGTATCTATCAGTATCTATCTATCAGTATCAATCAGTATCTATCAGTATCTATCAGTATCTATCAGTATCTATCAGTATCTATCAGTATCTATCAGTATCTATCATATCAGTATCTATCATATCAGTATCTATCAGTATCTATCAGTATCTATCTATCAGTATCTATTAGTATCCATCAGTATCTATCAGTATCTATCATATCAGTATCTATCAGTATCTATCAGTATCTATCTATCAGTATCTATCAGTATTAGGGTGGAGCGAATTATTATTTTTTTGAAATTCAACTCAGAACGTCTCTAAAACGTTGCATTAGGCTGCCAGGTGTACGAGAAAAATAATAATAAAAATATTCAATACTACTTTTAGCCCTCTACTGTCATTTTAAGTATACTGTTCAAGCCAATACTGAAAAAAATATTTTTTTGATCAGAATCTTGTTTTTTTTTTATGAAAGTCAAGTGATTTTTTTTCTAAGCACATGATACTCGAAATAAAAGATATTTATTGCATAAAATTATAACAATATTAAAAATATTAAATTTTAAAAATACTGAATTTTAATTTGGGTCACAGGTTCACGTAGTAGTTGCCGAGAGTATGAAATAAGCTCAAAACATTTGAAGTTGAAACCCTTCTTTATAAATCTAATACTAATTACGTAAAAAAAAATAGTTTTTTTTTACCAATTATGAGTAAAAAATATTTTTTCTAGCTCAAGTAGAGGGCTGAAACATATTTAAAATCAATTACATATATATATATTCATTAATATCTTATCTAAAGGCAACATATTACAAATGTTCCAGGTCGATCAGACAACTTTTTTTTTTCTCCATACATCTACGCTCCACCCTAATCAGTATCTATCAGTATCTATCAGTATCTATCAGTATCTATCAGTATCTATCAGTATCTATCAGTATCTATCAGTATCTATCATATCAGTATCTATCATATCAGTATCTATCATATCAGTATCTATCAGTATCTATCAGTATCTATCAGTATCTATCTTTCAGTATCTATCAGTATCTATCAGTATCTATCAGTATCTATCAGTATCTATCAGTATCTATCAGTATCTATCAGTATCTATCAGTATCTATCATATCAGTATCTATCATATCAGTATCTATCAGTATCTATCAGTATCTATCAGTATCTATCAGTATCTATCAGTATCTATCAGTATCTATCATATCAGTATCTATCATATCAGTATCTATCAGTATCTATCAGTATCTATCTATCAGTATCTATCAGTATCTATCAGTATCTATCAGTTCCTATCAGTATCTCTCAGTATCTATCATATCAGTATCTATCATATCAGTATCTATCAGTATCTATCAGCATCTATCAGTATCTATCAGTATCTATTTATCAGTATCTATCAGTATCTATTAGTATCTATCAGTATCTATCAGTATCTATCATATCAGTATCTATCAGTATCTATCAGTATCTATCAGTATCTATCAGTATCTATCTATCAGTATCTATCAGTATCTATCAGTATCTATCAGTATCTATCAGTATCTATCAGTATCTATCAGTATCTATCAGTATCTATCAGTATCTATCAGTATCTATCATATCAGTTTCTATCATATCAGTATCTATCAGTATCTATCAGTATCTAACAGTATCTATCATATCAGTATCTATCATATCAGTATCTATCAGTATCTATCAGTATCTATCATATCAGTATCTATCAGTATCTATCAGTATCTATCTATCTGTATCTATCAGTATCTATCAGTATCTATCAGTATCTATCAGTATCTATCAGTATCTATCATATCAGTATCTATCATATCAGTATTTATCAGTATCTATCAGTATCTATCAGTATCTATCAGTATCTATCAGTATCTATCAGTATCTATCAGTATCTATCAGTATCTATCAGTATCTATCAGTATCTATCAGTATCTATCAGTATCTAACATATCAGTATCTATCATATCAGTATCTATCAGTATCTATCAGTATCTATCAGTATCTATCAGTATCTAACTATCAGTATCTATCAGTATCTATCAGTATCTATCAGTATCTATCAGTATCTATCAGTATCTATCATATCAGTATCTATCATATCAGTATCTATCAGTATCTATCAGCATCTATCAGTATCTATCAGTATCTATTTATCAGTATCTATCAGTATCTATTAGTATCTATCAGTATCTATCAGTATCTATCATATCAGTATCTATCAGTATCTATCAGTATCTATCAGTATATATCAGTATCTATCAGTATCTATCTATCAGTATCTATCAGTATCTATCATATCAGTATCTATCATATCAGTATCTATCAGTATCTATCAGTATCTATCTATCAGTATCTATCAGTATCTATCAGTATCTATCAGTATCTATCAGTATCTATCAGTATCTATCAGTATCTATCAGTATCTATCAGTATCTATCAGTATCTATCAGTATCTATCAGTATCTATCAGTATCTATCTATCAGTTTCAATCAGTATATATTAGTATCTATCAGTATTTATCATATCAGTATTTATCATATCAGTATCTATCAGTATCTATCAGTATCTATCAGTATCTATCTATCAGTATCTATCAGTATCTATCAGTATCTATCAGTATCTATCAGTATCTATCAGTATCTATCAGTATCTATCAGTATCTATCAGTATCTATCAGTATCTATCAGTATCTATCATATCAGTATCTATCATATCAGTATCTATCAGTATCTATCAGTATTTATCAGTATCTATCTATCAGAATCAATCAGTATCTATCAGTATCTATCAGTATCTAACATATCAGTATCTATCATATCAGTATCTATCAGTATCTATCAGTATCTATCTATCAGTATCTATCAGTATCTATCAGTATCTATCAGTATCTATCAGTATCTATCAGTATCTATCAGTATCTATCTATCAGTATCTATCAGTATCTATCAGTATCTATCAGTATCTATCAGTATCTATCAGTATCTATCAGTATCTATCATATCAGTATCTATCATATCAGTATTTATCAGTATCTATCAGTATCTATCAGTATCTATCAGTATCTATCAGTATCTATCAGTATCTATCAGTATCTATCAGTATCTATCAGTATCTATCAGTATCTAACATATCAGTATCTATCATATCAGTATCTATCAGTATCTATCAGTATCTATCAGTATCTATCAGTATCTAACTATCAGTATCTATCAGTATCTATCAGTATCTATCAGTATCTATCAGTATCTATCAGTATCTAGCAGTATCTATCATATCAGTATCTATCATATCAGTATCTATCAGTATCTATCAGCATCTATCAGTATCTATCAGTATCTATTTATCAGTATCTATCAGTATCTATTAGTATCTATCAGTATCTATCAGTATCTATCATATCAGTATCTATCAGTATCTATCAGTATCTATCAGTATATATCAGTATCTATCAGTATCTATCTATCAGTATCTATCAGTATCTATCATATCAGTATCTATCATATCAGTATCTATCAGTATCTATCAGTATCTATCTATCAGTATCTATCAGTATCTATCAGTATCTATCAGTATCTATCAGTATCTATCAGTATCTATCAGTATCTATCAGTATCTATCAGTATCTATCAGTATCTATCAGTATCTATCAGTATCTATCAGTATCTATCAGTATCTATCTATCAGTTTCAATCAGTATATATTAGTATCTATCAGTATTTATCATATCAGTATTTATCATATCAGTATCTATCAGTATCTATCAGTATCTATCAGTATCTATCTATCAGTATCTATCAGTATCTATCAGTATCTATCAGTATCTATCAGTATCTATCAGTATCTATCAGTATCTATCAGTATCTATCAGTATCTATCATATCAGTATCTATCATATCAGTATCTATCAGTATCTATCAGTATTTATCAGTATCTATCTATCAGAATCAATCAGTATCTATCAGTATCTATCAGTATCTAACATATCAGTATCTATCATATCAGTATCTATCAGTATCTATCAGTATCTATCTATCAGTATCTATCAGTATCTATCAGTATCTATCAGTATCTATCAGTATCTATCAGTATCTATCAGTATCTATTAGTATCTATCAGTATCTATCAGTATCTATCATTTCAGTATCTATCATATCAGTATCTATCAGTATCTATCAGTATCTATCATATCAGTATCTATCATATCAGTATCTATCAGTATCTATCAGTTTCTATCAGTATCTATCAGTATCTATCAGTATCTATCAAATCAGTATCTATCATATCAGTATCTATCAGTATCTATCAGTATCTATCTATCAGTATCTATCAATTTCTATCATTATCTATCATATCAGTTTCTATCATATCAGTATCTATCAGTATCTATCAGTATCTATCAGTATCTATCAGTACCTATCTATCAGTTTCTATCAGTATATATTAGTATCTATCAGTATCTATCAGTATCTATCATATCAGTATTTATCATATCAGTATCTATCAGTATCTATCAGTATCTATCAGTATCTATCTATCAGTATCTATCAGTATCTATCAGTATCTATCATATCAGTATCTATCATATCAGTATCTTTCATATCAGTATCTATGATATCAGTATCGATCAGTATCTATCAGTATCTATCAGTATCTATCTATCAGTATCTATCAGTATCTATCATATCAGTATCTATCAGTATCTATCAGTATCTATCTATCAGTATCTATCAGTATCTATCAGTATCTATCAGTATCTATTAGTATCTATCAGTATCTATCAGTATCTATCAGTATCTATCAGTATCTATCAGTATCTATCATATCAGTATCTATCATATCAGTTTCTATCAGTATCTATCTATCAGTTTCTATCAGTATATATTAGTATCTATCAGTATCTATCAGTATCTATCATATCAGTATCTATCATATCAGTATCTATCAAAATCTATCAGTATCTATCATATCAGTATCTATCATATCAGTATCTATCATATCAGTATCCATGATATCAGTATCTATCTATCAGTATCTATCAGTATCTATCAGTATCTATCTATCAGTATCAATCAGTATCTATCAGTATCTATCAGTATCTATCAGTATCTAACATATCAGTATCTATCATATCAGTATCTATCAGTATCTATCAGTATCTATCAGTATCTATCAGTATCTATCAGTATCTATCAGTATCTATTATATCAGTATCTATCATTTCAGTATTTATCAGTATCTATCTTTCAGTATCTATCAGTATCTATCAGTATCTATCAGTATCTATCAGTATCTATCAGTATCTATCAGTATCTATCAGTATCTATCAGTATCTATCAGTATCTATCATCAGTATCTATCAGTATCTATCAGTATCTATCAGTATCTATCAGTATCTATCAGTATCTATCATATCAGTATCTATCATATCAGTATCTATCAGTATCTTTCAGTATCTATCAGTATCTATCAGTATCTATCTATCAGTATCTATCAGTATCTATCATATCAGTATCTATCAGTATCTATCAGTATCTATCAGTATCTATCTATCAGTATCTATCAGTATCTATCAGTATCTATCAGTATCTATCAGTATCTATCAGTATCTATCAGTATCTATCAGTATCTATCATATCAGTATCTATCATATCAGTATCTATCAGTATCTATCTATCAGTTTCTATCAGTATATATTAGTATCTATCAGTATCTATCATATCAGTTTCTATCATATCAGTATCTATCAGTATCTATCAGTATCTATCAGTATCTATCAGTATCTATCATATCAGTTTCTATCATATCAGTATCTATCAGTATCTATCAGTATCTATCTATCAGTTTCTATCAGTATATATTAGTATCTATCAGTATCTTTCAGTATCTAACATATCAGTATTTATCATATCAGTATCTATCAGTATCTATCAGTATCTATCTATCAGTATCTATCAGTATCTATCAGTATCTATCATATCAGTATCTATCATATCAGTATCTATCATATCAGTATCTATCAGTATCTATCAGTATCTATCTATCAGTATCAATCAGTATCTATCAGTATCTATCAGTATCTATCAGTATCTATCAGTATCTATCAGTATCTATCAGTATCTAACATATCAGTATCTATCATATCAGTATCTATCAGTATCTAACATATCAGTATCTATCATATCAGTATCTATCAGTATCTATCAGTATCTATCATATCAGTATCTATCAGTATCTATCTATCAGTATCTATCGGTATCTATCAGTATCTATCAGTATCTATCAGTATCTATCATATCAGTATCTATCATATCAGTATCTATCAGTATCTATCAGTATCTATCAGTATCTATCAGTATCTATCTATCAGTATCTATCAGTATCTATTAGTATCTATCAGTATCTATCAGTATCTATCATATCAGTATCTATCATATCAGTATCTATCAGTATCTATCAGTATCTTTCTATCGGTATCTATCAGTATCTATCAGTATCTATCAGTATCTATCAGTATCTATCAGTATCTATCAGTATCTATCATATCAGTATCTATCATATCAATATCTATCAGTATCTTTCAGTATCTATCAGTATCTATCAGGATCTATCTATCAGTATCTATCAGTATCTATCATATCAGTTTCTATCATATCAGTATCTATCAGTATCTATCAGTATCTATCATATCAGTATCTAGCAGTATCTATCAGTATCTATCAGTATCTATCTATCAGTATCTATCAGTATCTATCAGTATCTATCAGTATCTATCAGTATCTATCAGTATCTATCAGTATCTATCAGTATCTATCAGTATCTATCATATCAGTATCTAATATATCAGTATCTATCATATCAGTATCTATCAGTATCTATCAGTATCTATCTATCAGTATCTATCAGTATCTATCATATCAGTATCTATCATATCAGTATCTATCAGTATCTATCCATCAGTATCTATCAGTTTCTATCAGTATCTATCATATCAGTATCTATCATATCAGTATCTATCAGTATCTTTCAGTATCTATCAGTATCAGTATCTATCAGTATCTATCAGTATCTATCAGTATCTATCAGTATCTATCAGTATCTATCAGTATCTATCAGTATCTATCAGTATCTATCATATCAGTATCTATCATATCAGTATCTTTCAGTATCTATCAGTATCTATCAGTATCTATCTATCAGTTTCTATCAGTATATATTAGTATCTATCAGTATCTTTCATATCAGTATCTATCAGTATCTATCATATCAGTATCTATCATATCAGTATCTATCAGTCTCTATCAGTATCTATCATATCAGTATTTATCAGTATCTATCAGTATCTATCTATCAGTATCTATCTATCAGTATCTATCAGTATCTATCATATCAGTATCTATCATATCAGTATCTATCAGTATCTATCAGTATCTATCATATCAGTATCTATCATATCAGTATCTATCAGTATCTATCAGTATCTATCAGTATCTATCAGTATCTATCATATCAGTATCTATCATATCAGTATCTATCAGTCTCTATCAGTATCTATCATATCAGTATCTATTAGTATCTATCAGTATCTATCAGTATCTATCATATCAGTATCTATCAGAATCTATCAGTATCTATCAGTATCTATCAGTATCTATCAGTATCTATCAGTATCTATCAGTATCTATCAGTATCTATCAGTATCTATCAGTATCTATCAGTATCTATCAGTATCTATCAGTATCTATCAGTATCTATCAGTATCTATCATATCAGTATCTATCAGTATATATCAGTATCTATCTATCAGTTTCTATCAGTATATATCAGTATCTATCATATCAGTATCTATCATATCAGTATCTATCAGTATCTATCAGTATCTATCAGTATCTATCAGTATCTATCAGTATCTATCATATCAGTATCTATCAGTATCTATCAGTATCTATCAGTATCTATCATATCAGTATCTATCATATCAGTATCTATCAGTATCTATCAGTATCTATCAGTATCTATCTATCAGTATCAATCAGTATCTATCAGTATCTATCAGTATCTATCAGTATCTATCAGTATCTATCTGTATCTATCAGTATCTATCATATCAGTATCTATCATATCAGTATCTATCAGTATCTATCAGTATCTATCTATCAGTATCTATTAGTATCCATCAGTATCTATCAGTATCTATCATATCAGTATCTATCAGTATCTATCAGTATCTATCTATCAGTATCTATCAGTATTAGGGTGGAGCGAATTATTATTTTTTTGAAATTCAACTCAGAACGTCTCTAAAACGTTGCATTAGGCTGCCAGGTGTACGAGAAAAATAATAATAAAAATATTCAATACTACTTTTAGCCCTCTACTGTCATTTTAAGTATACTGTTCAAGCCAATACTGAAAAAAATATTTTTTTGATCAGAATCTTGTTTTTTTTTTATGAAAGTCAAGTGATTTTTTTTCTAAGCACATGATACTCGAAATAAAAGATATTTATTGCATAAAATTATAACAATATTAAAAATATTAAATTTTAAAAATACTGAATTTTAATTTGGGTCACAGGTTCACGTAGTAGTTGCCGAGAGTATGAAATAAGCTCAAAACATTTGAAGTTGAAACCCTTCTTTATAAATCTAATACTAATTACGTAAAAAAAAATAGTTTTTTTTTACCAATTATGAGTAAAAAATATTTTTTCTAGCTCAAGTAGAGGGCTGAAACATATTTAAAATCAATTACATATATATATATTCATTAATATCTTATCTAAAGGCAACATATTACAAATGTTCCAGGTCGATCAGACAACTTTTTTTTTTCTCCATACATCTACGCTCCACCCTAATCAGTATCTATCAGTATCTATCAGTATCTATCAGTATCTATCAGTATCTATCAGTATCTATCAGTATCTATCAGTGTCTATCATATCAGTATCTATCATATCAGTATCTATCATATCAGTATCTATCAGTATCTATCAGTATCTATCAGTATCTATCTTTCAGTATCTATCAGTATCTATCAGTATCTATCAGTATCTATCAGTATCTATCAGTATCTATCAGTATCTATCAGTATCTATCATATCAGTATCTATCATATCAGTATCTATCATATCAGTATCTATCAGTATCTATCAGTATCTATCAGTATCTATCAGTATCTATCAGTATCTATCAGTATCTATCATATCAGTATCTATCATATCAGTATCTATCAGTATCTATCAGTATCTATCTATCAGTATCTATCAGTATCTATCAGTATCTATCAGTTCCTATCAGTATCTATCAGTATCTATCATATCAGTATCTATCATATCAGTATCTATCAGTATCTATCAGCATCTATCAGTATCTATCAGTATCTATTTATCAGTATCTATCAGTATCTATTAGTATCTATCAGTATCTATCAGTATCTATCATATCAGTATCTATCAGTATCTATCAGTATCTATCAGTATCTATCAGTATCTATCTATCAGTATCTATCAGTATCTATCAGTATCTATCAGTATCTATCAGTATCTATCAGTATCTATCAGTATCTATCAGTATCTATCAGTATCTATCAGTATCTATCATATCAGTTTCTATCATATCAGTATCTATCAGTATCTATCAGTATCTATCAGTATCTATCATATCAGTATCTATCATATCAGTATCTATCAGTATCTATCAGTATCTATCATATCAGTATCTATCAGTATCTATCAGTATCTATCTATCAGTATCTATCAGTATCTATCAGTATCTATCAGTATCTATCAGTATCTATCATATCAGTATCTATCATATCAGTATTTATCAGTATCTATCAGTATCTATCAGTATCTATCAGTATCTATCAGTATCTATCAGTATCTATCAGTATCTATCAGTATCTATCAGTATCTATCAGTATCTATCAGTATCTATCAGTATCTAACATATCAGTATCTATCATATCAGTATCTATCAGTATCTATCAGTATCTATCAGTATCTATCAGTATCTATCTATCAGTATCTAACTATCAGTATCTATCAGTATCTATCAGTATCTATCAGTATCTATCAGTATCTATCAGTATCTATCATATCAGTATCTATCATATCAGTATCTATCAGTATCTATCAGCATCTATCAGTATCTATCAGTATCTATTTATCAGTATCTATCAGTATCTATTAGTATCTATCAGTATCTATCAGTATCTATCATATCAGTATCTATCAGTATCTATCAGTATCTATCAGTATATATCAGTATCTATCAGTATCTATCTATCAGTATCTATCAGTATCTATCATATCAGTATCTATCATATCAGTATCTATCAGTATCTATCAGTATCTATCTATCAGTATCTATCAGTATCTATCAGTATCTATCAGTATCTATCAGTATCTATCAGTATCTATCAGTATCTATCAGTATCTATCAGTATCTATCAGTATCTATCAGTATCTATCAGTATCTATCAGTATCTATCTATCAGTTTCAATCAGTATATATTAGTATCTATCAGTATTTATCATATCAGTATTTATCATATCAGTATCTATCAGTATCTATCAGTATCTATCAGTATCTATCTATCAGTATCTATCAGTATCTATCAGTATCTATCAGTATCTATCAGTATCTATCAGTATCTATCAGTATCTATCAGTATCTATCAGTATCTATCAGTATCTATCATATCAGTATCTATCATATCAGTATCTATCAGTATCTATCAGTATTTATCAGTATCTATCTATCAGAATCAATCAGTATCTATCAGTATCTATCAGTATCTAACATATCAGTATCTATCATATCAGTATCTATCAGTATCTATCAGTATCTATCTATCAGTATCTATCAGTATCTATCAGTATCTATCAGTATCTATCAGTATCTATCAGTATCTATCAGTATCTATCAGTATCTATCAGTATCTATCAGTATCTATCAGTATCTATCAGTATCTTTTTATCAGTATCTATCAGTATCTATTAGTATCTATCAGTATCTATCAGTATCTATCATATCAGTATCTATCATATCAGTATCTATCATATCAGTATCTATCAGTATCTATCAGTATCTATCTATCAGTATCTATCAGTATCTATCAGTATCTCTCAGTATCTATCAGTATCTATCAGTATCTATCAGTATCTATCATATCAGTATCTATCATATCAGTATCTATCAGTATCTTTCAGTATCTATCAGTATATATCAGTATCTATCAGTATCTATCTATCAGTATCTATCAGTATCTATCATATCAGTATCTATCATATCAGTATCTATCAGTATCTATCAGTATCTATCTATCAGTATCTATCAGTATCTATCAGTATCTATCAGTATCTATCAGTATCTATCAGTATCTATCAGTATCTATCATATCAGTTTCTATCATATCAGTATCTATCAGTATCTATCAGTATCTATCAGTATCTATCAGTATCTATCAGTATCTATCAGTATCTATCTATCAGTTTCTATCAGTATATATTAGTATCTATCAGTATCTTTCATATCAGTATTTATCATATCAGTATCTTTCAGTATCTATCAGTATCTATCTATCAGTATCTATCAGTATCTATCAGTATCTATCAGTATCTATCAGTATCTATCAGTATCTATCAGTATCTATCAGTATCTATCAGTATCTATCAGTATCTATCATATCAGTATCTATCATATCAGTATCTATCAGTATCTATCAGTATCTATCAGTATCTATCAGTATCTATCTATCAGAATCAATCAGTATCTATCAGTATCAATCAGTATCTATCAGTATCTATCAGTATCTATCAGTATCTATCAGTATCTATCAGTATCTATCAGTATCTATCAGTATCTATCAGTATCTATCAGTATCTATCAGTATCTATCAGTATCTATCAGTATCTATCAGTATCTATCAGTATCTATCAGTATCTATTAGTATCTATCAGTATCTATCAGTATCTATCAGTATCTATCAGTATCTATCAGTATCTATCAGTATCTATCAGTATCTATCATATCAGTATCTATCATATCAGTATCTATCAGTATCTATCTATCAGTTTCTATCAGTATCTATCAGTATTTATCAGTATCTATCATATCAGTATCTATCAGTATCTATCTATCAGTATCTATCAGTATCTATCAGTATCTATCAGTATCTATCAGTATCTATCAGTATCTATCAGTATCTATCAGTATCTATCAGTATCTATCAGTATCTATCAGTATCTATCAGTATCTATCAGTATCTATCATATCAGTATCTATCATATCAGTATCTATCATATCAGTATCTATCATATCAGTATCTATCATATCAGTATCTATCATATCAGTATCTATCATATCAGAATCTATCATATCAGTATCTATCATATCAGTATCTATCAGTATCTATCAGTATCTATCAGTATCTATCAGTATCTATCAGTATCTATCAGTATCTATCAGTATCTATCTATCAGTATCTATCAGTATCTATCAGTATCTATCAGTATCTATCAGTATCTATCAAATCAGTATCTATCATATCAGTATCTATCAGTATCTATCCATCAGTATCTATCAGTTTCTATCAGTATCTATCATATAAGTATCTATCATATCAGTATCTATCAGAATCAATCAGTATCTATCAGTATCTATCAGTATCTATCAGTATCTAGCAGTATCTATCAGTATCTATCAGTATATATTAGTATCTATCAGTATCTATCAGTATCTATCATTTCAGTATTTATCATATCAGTATCTATCAGTATCTATCAGTATCTATCAGTATCTATCTATCAGAATCAATCAGTATCTATCAGTATCTATCAGTATCTAACATATCAGTATCTATCATATCAGTATCTATCAGTATCTATCAGTATCTATCTATCAGTATCTATCAGTATCTATCAGTATCTATCAGTATCTATCAGTATCTATCAGTATCTATCAGTATCTATCATATCAGTATCTACTATCAGTATCTTTCAGTATCTATCAGTTTTTATCAGTATCTATCTATCAGTATCTATCAGTATCTATCATATCAGTATCTATCATATCAGTATCTATCAGTATCTATCAGTATCTATCAGTATCTATCAGTATCTATCAGTATCTATCAGTATCTATCAGTATCTATCAGTATCTATCAGTATCTATCAGTATCTATCAGTATCTATCTATCAGTATCTATCAGTATCTATCAGTATCTATCAGTATCTATCAGTATCTATCAGTATCTATCAGTATCTATCAGTATCTATCAGTATCTATCAGTATCTATCAGTATCTATCCATCAGTATCTATCAGTTTCTATCAGTATCTATCATATCAGTATCTATCATATCAGTATCTATCAGTATCTTTCAGTATCTATCAGTATCTATCAGTATCTATCATATCAGTATCTATCATATCAGTATCTATCAGTATCTTTCAGTATCTATCAGTATCTATCAGTATCTATCTATCAGTATCTATCAGTATCTATCAGTATCTATCATATCAGTATCTATCAGTATCTATCAGTATCTAACATTATCTATCATATCAGTATCTATCATATCAGTATCTATCATATCAGTATCTATCAGTATCTATCAGTATCTATCAGTATCTATCATATCAGTATCTATCATATCAGTATCTATCAGTATCTATCTATCAGTTTCTATCAGTATATATTAATATCTATCAGTATCTATCAGTATCTATCAGTATCTATCAGTATCTATCAGTATCTAACATATCAGTATCTTTCATATCAGTATCTTTCAGTATCTATCAGTATCTATCAGTCTCTATCTATCATTATCTATCAGTATCTATCATATCAGTATCTATCATATCAGTATCTATCAGTATCTATCAGTATCTATCTATCAGTATCTATCAGTATCTATCAGTATCTATCAGTATCTATCATATCAGTATCTATCATATCAGTATCTATCAGTATCTATCTATCAGTTTCTATCAGTATATATCAGTATCTATCAGTATCTATCAGTATCTATCATATCAGTCTCTATCAGTATCTTTCAGTATCTATCAGTATCTATCAGTATCTATCAGTATCTATCTATCAGTATCTATCAGAATCTATCATATCAGTATCTATCATATCAGTATCTATCAGTATCTATCAGTATCTTTCAGTATCTATCAGTATCTATCAGTATCTATCAGTATCTATCCATCAGTATCTATCAGTTTCTATCAGTATCTATCATATCAGTATCTATCATATCAGTATCTATCAGTATCTTTCAGTATCTATCAGTATCTATCAGTATCTATCATATCAGTATCTATCATATCAGTATCTATCAGTATCTTTCAGTATCTATCAGTATCTATCAGTATCTATCTATCAGTATCTATCAGTATCTATCAGTATCTATCATATCAGTATCTATCAGTATCTATCAGTATCTAACAGTATCTATCATATCAGTATCTATCATATCAGTATCTATCATATCAGTATCTATCAGTATCTATCAGTATCTATCAGTATCTATCAGTATCTATCAGTATCTATCAGTATCTATCAGAATCTATCAGTATCTTTCAGTATCTATCAGTATCTATCAGTATCTATCTATCAGTATCTATCAGTATCTATTAGTATCTATCAGTATCTATCAGTATCTATCATATCAGTATCTATCATATCAGTATCTATCAGTATCTATCAGTATCTTTCAGTATCTATCAGTATCTATTTATCGGTATCTATCAGTATCTATCAGTGTTTATCAGTTTCTATCATATCAGTATCTATCATATCAGTATCTACTATCAGTATCTATCAGTATCTATCAGTTTTTATCAGTATCTATCTATCAGTATCTATCAGTATCTATCATATCAGTATCTATCATATCAGTATCTATCAGTATCTATCAGTATCTATCAGTATCTATCAGTATCTATCAGTATCTATCAGTATCTATCAGTATCTATCAGTATCTATCAGTATCTATCAGTATCTATCAGTATCTATCAGTATCTATCTATCAGTATCTATCAGTATCTATCAGTATCTATCAGTATCTATCAGTATCTATCAGTATCTATCCATCAGTATCTATCAGTTTCTATCAGTATCTATCATATCAGTATCTATCATATCAGTATCTATCAGTATCTTTCAGTATCTATCAGTATCTATCAGTATCTATCATATCAGTATCTATCATATCAGTATCTATCAGTATCTTTCAGTATCTATCAGTATCTATCAGTATCTATCTATCAGTATCTATCAGTATCTATCAGTATCTATCATATCAGTATCTATCAGTATCTATCAGTATCTATCAGTATCTATCATATCAGTATCTATCATATCAGTATCTATCAGTATCTATCAGTATCTATCAGTATCTATCAGTATCTATCAGTATCTATCATATCAGTATCTATCATATCAGTATCTATCAGTATCTATCTATCAGTTTCTATCAGTATATATTAGTATCTATCAGTATCTATCTATCAGTTTCTATCAGTATATATTAGTATCTATCAGTATCTATCATATCAGTATTTATCATATCAGTATCTATCAGTATCTATCAGTATCTATCAGTATCTATCTATCAGTATCTATCAGTATCTATCAGTATCTATCAGTATCTATCAGTATCTATCAGTATCTATCTATCAGAATCAATCAGTATCTATCAGTATCTATCAGTATCTATCAGTATCTATCAGTATCTATCAGTATCTATCAGTATCTATCAGTATCTATCTATCAGAATCAATCAGTATCTATCAGTATCTATCAGTATCTATCAGTATCTATCAGTATCTATCAGTATCTAACATATCAGTATCTATCATATCAGTATCTATCAGTATCTATCAGTATCTATCAGTATCTATCAGTATCTATCAGTATCTATCAGAATCTATCAGTATCTTTCAGTATCTATCAGTATCTATCAGTATCTATCTATCAGTATCTATCAGTATCTATTAGTATCTATCAGTATCTATCAGTATCTATCATATCAGTATCTATCATATCAGTATCTATCAGTATCTATCAGTATCTATCAGTATCTATCAGTATCTATTTATCGGTATCTATCAGTATCTATCAGTGTTTATCAGTTTCTATCATATCAGTATCTATCATATCAGTATCTACTATCAGTATCTATCAGTATCTATTAGTTTTTATCAGTATCTATCTATCAGTATCTATCAGTATCTATCTATCAGTATCTATCAGTATCTATCAGTATCTATCAGTATCTATCAGTATCTATCAGTATCTATCTATCAGTATCTATCAGTATCTATTAGTATCTATCAGTATCTATCAGTATCTATCATATCAGTATCTATCAGTATCTATCAGTATCTTTCAGTATCTATCAGTATCTATTTATCGGAATCTATCAGTATCTATCAGTGTTTATCAGTTTCTATCATATCAGTATCTATCATATCAGTATCTACTATCAGTATCTTTCAGTATCTATCAGTTTTTATCAGTATCTATCTATCAGTATCTATCAGTATCTATCATATCAGTATCTATCATATCAGTATCTATCAGTATCTATCAGTATCTATCAGTATCTATCAGTATCTATCAGTATCTATCAGTATCTATCAGTATCTATCTATCAGTATCTATCAGTATCTATCAGTATCTATCAGTATCTATCTATCAGTATCTATCAGTATCTATCAGTATCTATCAGTATCTATCAGTATCTATCAGTATCTATCCATCAGTATCTATCAGTTTCTATCAGTATCTATCATATCAGTATCTATCATATCAGTATCTATCAGTATCTTTCAGTATCTATCAGTATCTATCAGTATCTATCAGTATCTATCATATCAGTATCTATCATATCAGTATCTATCAGTATCTTTCAGTATCTATCAGTATCTATCAGTATCTATCTATCAGTATCTATCAGTATCTATCAGTATCTATCATATCAGTATCTATCAGTATCTATCAGTATCTAACAGTATCTATCATATCAGTATCTATCATATCAGTATCTATCAGTATCTATCAGTATCTATCAGTATCTATCAGTATCTATCATATCAGTATCTATCATATCAGTATCTATCAGTATCGTTCTATCAGTATATATTAGTATTTATCAGTATCTATCTATCAGTTTCTATCAGTATATATTAGTATCTATCAGTATCTATCATATCAGTATTTATCATATCAGTATCTATCAGTATCTATCAGTATCTATCTATCAGTATCTATCAGTATCTATCAGTATCTATCAGTATCTATCTATCAGAATCAATCAGTATCTATCAGTATCTATCAGTATCTATCAGTATCTATCAGTATCTATCAGTATCTATCAGTATCTATCAGTATCTAACATATCAGTATCTATCATATCAGTATCTATCAGTATCTATCAGTATCTATCAGTATCTATCAGTATCTATCAGTATCTATCAGTATCTATCAGTATCTATCAGTATCTATCAGTATCTATCAGTATCTATCAGTATCTATCAGTATCTATCAGAATCTATCAGAATCTATCAGTATCTTTCAGTATCTATCAGTATCTATCAGTATCTATCTATCAGTATCTATCAGTATCTATCAGTATCTATCAGTATCTATCAGTATCTATCATATCAGTATCTATCATATCAGTATCTATCAGTATCTATCAGTATCTATCAGTATCTATTTATCGGTATCTATCAGTATCTATCAGTGTTTATCAGTTTCTATCATATCAGTATCTATCATATCAGTATCTACTATCAGTATCTTTCAGTATCTATCAGTTTTTATCAGTATCTATCTATCAGTATCTATCAGTATCTATCATATCAGTATCTATCATATCAGTATCTATCAGTATCTATCAGTATCTATCAGTATCTATCAGTATCTATCAGTATCTATCAGTATCTATCAGTATCTATCAGTATCTATCTATCAGTATCTATCAGTATCTATCAGTATCTATCAGTATCTATCAGTATCTATCAGTATCTATCAGTATCTATCAGTATCTATCAGTATCTATCAGTATCTATCAGTATCTATCAGTATCTATCCATCAGTATCTATCAGTTTCTATCAGTATCTATCATATCAGTATCTATCATATCAGTATCTATCAGTATCTTTCAGTATCTATCAGTATCTATCAGTATCTATCATATCAGTATCTATCATATCAGTATCTATCAGTATCTTTCAGTATCTATCAGTATCTATCAGTATCTATCTATCAGTATCTATCAGTATCTATCAGTATCTATCATATCAGTATCTATCAGTATCTATCAGTATCTATCATTATCTATCATATCAGTATCTATCATATCAGTATCTATCAGTATCTATCAGTATCTATCAGTATCTATCATATCAGTATCTATCATATCAGTATCTATCAGTATCTATCTATCAGTTTCTATCAGTATATATTAATATCTATCAGTATCTATCAGTATCTATCAGTATCTATCAGTATCTATCAGTATCTAACATATCAGTATCTTTCATATCAGTATCTTTCAGTATCTATCAGTATCTATCAGTCTCTATCTATCATTATCTATCAGTATCTATCATATCAGTATCTATCATATCAGTATCTATCAGTATCTGTCAGTATCTATCTATCAGTATCTATCAGTATCTATCAGTATCTATCAGTATCTATCATATCAGTATCTATCATATCAGTATCTATCAGTATCTATCTATCAGTTTCTATCAGTATATATTAGTATCTATCAGTATCTATCAGTATCTATCTATCAGTCTCTATCAGTATCTTTCAGTATCTATCAGTATCTATCAGTATCTATCAGTATCTATCTATCAGTATCTATCAGAATCTATCATATCAGTATCTATCATATCAGTATCTATCAGTATCTATCAGTATCTTTCAGTATCTATCAGTATCTATCTATCAGTATCTATCAGTATCTATCAGTATCTATCAGTATCTATCAGTATCTATCAAATCAGTATCTATCATATCAGTATCTATCATATCAGTATCTATCAGTATCTATCAGTATCTATCCATCAGTATCTATCAGTTTCTATCAGTATCTATCATATCAGTATCTATCAGTATCTTTCAGTATCTATCAGTATCTTTCAGTATCTATCATATCAGTATCTATCATATCAGTATCTATCAGTATCTTTCAGTATCTATCAGTATCTATCAGTATCTATCTATCAGTATCTATCAGTATCTATCATATCAGTATCTATCATATCAGTATCTATCAGTATCTATCAGTATCTATCATATCAGTATCTATCATATCAGTATCTATCAGTATCTATCAGTATCTATCAGTATCTATCAGTATCTATCAAATCAGTATCTATCATATCAGTATCTATCAGTATCTATCATATCAGTATCTATCAGTATCTTTCAGTATCTATCAGTATATATCAGTATCTATCAGTATCTATCTATCAGTATCTATCATATCAGTATCTATCAGTATCTATCAGTATCTATCTATCAGTATCTATCAGTATCTATCAGTATCTATCAGTATCTATCAGTATCTATCAGTATCTATCAGTATCTATCATATCAGTATCTATCATATCAGTATCTATCAGTATCTATCAGTGTCTATCAGTATCTATCAGTATCTATCTATCAGTTTCTATCAGTATATTTTAGTATCTATCAGTATTTATCATATCAGTATTTATCATATCAGTATCTATCAGTATCTATCAGTATCTATCAGTATCTATCTATCAGTATCTATCAGTATCTATCAGTATCTATCAGTATCTATCAGTATCTATCAGTATCTATCAGTATCTATCAGTATCTATCAGTATCTATCATATCAGTATCTATCAGTATCTATCAGTATCTATCTATCAGTATCTATCAGTATCTATCAGTATCTATCAGTATCTATCAGTATCTATCAGTATCTATCAGTATCTATCATATCAGTTTCTATCATATCAGTATCTATCAGTATCTATCAGTATCTATCAGTATCTATCAGTATCTATCTATCAGTTTCTATCAGTATATATTAGTATCTATCAGTATTTATCATATCAGTATTTATCATATCAGTATCTATCAGTATCTATCAGTATCTATCTATCAGTATCTATCAGTATCTATCAGTATCTATCAGTATCTATCAGTATCTATCAGTATCTATCAGTATCTATCAGTATCTATCAGTATCTATCAGTATCTATCATATCAGTATCTATCATATCAGTATCTATCAGTATCTATCAGTATCTATCAGTATCTATCTATCAGAATCAATCAGTATCTATCAGTATCTATCAGTATCTATCAGTATCTATCAGTATCTATCAGTATCTAACATATCAGTATCTATCATATCAGTATCTATCAGTATCTATCAGTATCTATCAGTATGTATCTATCAGTATCTATCAGTATCTATCAGTATCTATCAGTATCTATCAGTATCTATCAGTATCTATCAGTATCTATCATATCAGTTTCTATCATATCAGTATCTATCAGTATCTATCAGTATCTATCAGTATCTATCTATCAGTTTCTATCAGTATATATTAGTATCTATCAGTATCTTTTATATCAGTATTTATCATATCAGTATCTATCAGTATCTATCAGTATCTATCTATCAGTATCTATCAGTATCTATCAGTATCTATCAGTATCTATCAGTATCTATCAGTATCTATCAGTATCTATCAGTATCTATCATATCAGTATCTATCATATCAGTATCTATCAGTATCTATCAGTATCTATCAGTATCTATCAGTATCTATCTATCAGAATCAATCAGTATCTATCAGTATCTATCAGTATCTATCAGTATCTATCAGTATCTATCAGTATCTATCAGTATCTATCAGTATCTATCACTATCTATTAGTATCTATCAGTATCTATCAGTATCTATCAGTATCTATCAGTATCTATCAGTATCTATCAGTATCTATCAGTATCTATCAGTATCTATCAGTATCTATCAGTATCTATCAGTATCTATTAGTATCTATCAGTATCTATCAGTATCTATCAGTATCTATCAGTATCTATCAGTATCTATCAGTATCTATCAGTATCTAACTATCAGTATCTATCAGTATCTATCAGTATCTATCAAATCAGTATCTATCATATCAGTATCTATCAGTATCTATCAGTATCTATCCATCAGTATCTATCAGTTTCTATCAGTATCTATCATATCAGTATCTATCAGTATCTTTCAGTATCTATCAGTATCTATCAGTATCTATCAGTATCTTTCAGTATCTATCATATCAGTATCTATCAGTATCTTTCAGTATCTATCAGTATCTATCAGAATCTATCAGTATCTATCAGTATCTATCATATCAGTATCTATCATATCAGTATCTATCAGTATCTATCAGTATCTATCTATCAGTATCTATCAGTATCTATCAGTATCTATCAGTATCTATCAAATCAGTATCTATCATATCAGTATCTATCAGTATCTATCAGTATCTATCCATCAGTATCTATCAGTTTCTATCAGTATCTATCATATCAGTATCTATCATATCAGTATCTATCATATCAGTATCTATCATATCAGTATCTATCAGTATCTTTCAGTATCTATCAGTATCTTTCAGTATCTATCATATCAGTATCTATCATATCAGTATCTATCAGTATCTTTCAGTATTTATCAGTATCTATCAGTATCTTTCAGTATCTATCAGTATCTATCAGTATCTATCAGAATCTATCTATCAGTATCTATCAGTATCTTTCATATCAGTATCTATCATATCAGTATCTATCAGTATCTATCGTATCTATCAGTATCTATCTATCAGTATCTATCAGTATCTATCAGTATCTATCAGTATCTATCAGTATCTATCAGTATCTATCAGTATCTATCAGTATCTATCAGTATCTATCAGTATCTATCAGTATCTATCAGTATCTATCAGTATCTATCAGTATCTATCAGTATCTATCAGTATCTATCATATCAGTATCTATCATATCAGTATCTATCAGTATCTATCAGTATCTATCAGTATCTATCAGTATCTATCTATCAGTATCTATTATTATCTATCAGTATCTTTCAGTATCTATCATATCAGTATCTATCATATCAGTATCTATCAGTATCTTTCATTATCTATCAGTATCTATCTATCAGTATCTATCAGTATCTATCATATCAGTATCTATCAGTATCTATCAGTATCTAGTATTTATCAGTATCTATCAGTATCTATCAGTATCTATCAGTATCTATCAGTATCTATCAGTATCTATCAGTATCTATCAGTATCTATCAGTATCTATCATATCAGTATCTATCATATCAGTATCTATCAGTATATATTAGTATCTATCAGTATCTATCATATCAGTATCTATCATATCAGTATCTATCAGTATCTATCAGTATCTATCTATCAGTATCTATCAGTATCTATCAGTATCTATCAGTATCTATCAGTATCTATCAGTATCTATCAGTATCTATCATATCAGTATCTATCATATCAGTATCTATCATTTCAGTATATATCAGTATCTATCAGTATCTATCAGTATCAATCAGTATCTATCATATCAGTATCTATCATTTCAGTATATATCAGTATCTATCAGTATCTATCAGTATCAATCAGTATCTATCTATCAGTATCTATCAGTATCTATCAGTATCTATCAGTATGTACCAGTATCTATCAGTATCTATCTATCAGTATCTATCAGTTTCTATCAGTATCTATCATATCAGTATCTATCATATCAGTATCTATCAGTATCTATCAGAATCTATCATTATCTATCAGTATCTATCAGTATCTATCATATCAGTATCTATCATATCAGTATTTATCAGTATCTTTCAGTTTCTATCAGTATCTATCAGTATCTATCTATCAGTATCTATCTATCAGTATCTATCAGTATCTATCATATCAGTATCTATCAGTATGTATCAGTATCTATCTATCAGTATCTATCAGTATCTATCAGTATCTATCAGTATCTATCAGTATCTATCAGTATCTATCAGTATCTATCAGTATCTATCATATCAGTATCTATCAGTATCTATCAGTATCTATCTATCAGTTTCTATCAGTATATATTAGTATCTATCAGTATCTATCAGTATCTATCATATTAGTATTTATCATATCATTATCTATCAGTATCTATCAGTATCTATCAGTATCTATCTATCAGTATCTATCAGTATCTATCAGTATCTATCAGTATCTATCAGTATCTATCATATCAGTATCTATCATATCAGTATCTATCATATCAGTATCTATCATATCAGTATCTATCATATCAGTATCTATCAGTATCTATCTATCAGTATCAATCAGTATCTATCAGTATCTATCAGTATCTATCAGTATCTATCAATATCTATCAGTATCTATCAGTATCTAACATATCAGTATCTATCATATCAGTATCTATCAGTATCTATCAGTATTTATCAGTATCTATCAGTATCTATCAGTATCTATCAGTATCTATCAGTATCTATCAGTATCTATCAGTATCTATCAGTATCTATCATATCAGTATCTATCATATCAGTATTTATCAGTATCTTTCAGTATCTATCTATCAGTATCTATCAGTATCTATCAGTATCTATCAGTATCTATCAGTATCTATCAGTATCTATCAGTATCTATTAGTATCTATCAGTATCTATCAGTATCTATCTATCAGTATCTATCAGTATCTATTAGTATCTATCAGTATCTATCAGTATCTATCATATCAGTATCTATCATATCAGTATCTATCAGTATCTATCAGTATCTATCAGTATCTATCAGTATCTATCAGTATCTTTTTATCGGTATCTATCAGTATCTATCAGTATCTATCAGTATCTATCAGTATCTTTCAGTATCTATCAGTATCTATCTATCAGTATCTATCAGTATCTATCAGTATCTATCAGTATCTATCAGTATCTATCATATCAGTATCTATCAGTATCTATCAGTATCTATCATATCAGTATCTATCATATCAGTATCTATCAGTATATATTAGTATCTATCAGTATCTATCAATATCTATCATATCAGTATGTATCATATCAGTATCTATCAGTATCTATCAGTATCTATCAGTATCTATCAGTATCTATCTATCAGTATCTATCAGTATCTATCAGTATCTATCAGTATCTATCAGTATCTATCAGTATCTATCAGTATCTATCAGTATCTATCATATCAGTATCTATCATATCAGTATCTATCAGTATCTATCAGTATCTATCAGTATCTATCTATCAGTATCTATTATTATCTATCAGTATCTTTCAGTATCTATCATATCAGTATCTATCATATCAGTATCTATCAGTATCTATCAGTATCTATCTATCAGTATCTATCAGTATCTATCAGTATCTATCAGTATCTATCATATCAGTATCTATCATATCAGTATCTATCAGTATCTATCAGTATCTATCAGTATCTATCAGTATCTATCCATCAGTATCTATCAGTTTCTATCAGTATCTATCATATCAGTATCTATCAGTATCTTTCAGTATCTATCAGTATCTATCAGTATCTTTCAGTATCTATCATATCAGTATCTATCAGTATCTTTCAGTATCTATCAGTATCTATCAGAATCTATCAGTATCTATCTATCAGTATCTATCAGTATCTATCATATCAGTATCTATCATATCAGTATCTATCAGTATCTATCAGTATCTATCTATCAGTATCTATCAGTATCTATCAGTACCTATCAGTATCTATCAGTATCTATCAAATCAGTATCTATCATATCAGTATCTATCAGTATCTATCAGTATCTATCCATCAGTATCTATCAGTTTCTATCAGTATCTATCATATCAGTATCTATCATATCAGTATCTATCAGTATCTTTCAGTATCTATCAGTATCTTTCAGTATCTATCATATCAGTATCTATCATATCAGTATCTATCAGTATCTTTCAGTATTTATCAGTATCTATCAGTATCTTTCAGTATCTATCAGTATTTATCAGTATCTATCAGAATCTATCTATCAGTATCTATCAGTATCTTTCATATCAGTATCTATCATATCAGTATCTATCAGTATCTATCGTATCTATCAGTATCTATCTATCAGTATCTATCAGTATCTATCAGTATCTATCAGTATCTATCAGTATCTATCAGTATCTATCAGTATCTATCAGTATCTATCAGTATCTATCAGTATCTATCAGTATCTATCAGTATCTATCATATCAGTATCTATCATATCAGTATCTATCAGTATCTATCAGTATCTATCAGTATCTATCTATCAGTATCTATTATTATCTATCAGTATCTTTCAGTATCTATCATATCAGTATCTATCATATCAGTATCTATCATATCAGTATCTATCAGTATCTATCATTATCTATCAGTATCTATCATATCAGTATCTATCAGTATCTATCAGTATCTATCAGTATCTATCAGTATCTATCAGTATCTATCAGTATCTATCAGTATCTATCATATCAGTATCTATCATATCAGTATCTATCAGTATATATTAGTATCTATCAGTATCTATCATATCAGTATCTATCATATCAGTATCTATCAGTATCTATCAGTATCTATCTATCAGTATCTATCAGTATCTATCAGTATCTATCAGTATCTATCAGTATCTATCAGTATCTATCATATCTATCAGTATCTATCTATCAGTATCTATTATTATCTATCAGTATCTTTCAGTATCTATCATATCAGTATCTATCATATCAGTATCTATCAGTATCTATCAGTATCTATCAGTATCTATCATATCAGTATCTATCAGTATCTATCAGTATCTATCAGTATCTATCAGTATCTATCAGTATCTATCAGTATCTATCAGTATCTATCATATCAGTATCTATCATATCAGTATCTATCAGTATATATTAGTATCTATCAGTATCTATCATATCAGTATCTATCATATCAGTATCTATCAGTATCTATCAGTATCTATCTATCAGTATCTATCAGTATCTATCAGTATCTATCAGTATCTATCAGTATCTATCAGTATCTATCATATCAGTATCTATCATTTCAGTATATATCAGTATCTATCAGTATCTATCAGTATCAATCAGTATCTATCATATCAGTATCTATCATATCAGTATCTATCATTTCAGTATATATCAGTATCTATCAGTATCTATCAGTATCAATCAGTATCTATCTATCAGTATCTATCAGTATCTATCAGTATCTATCAGTATCTATCAGTATCTATCAGTATCTATCTATCAGTATCTATCAGTTTCTATCAGTATCTATCATATCAGTATCTATCATATCAGTATCTATCAGTATCTATCAGAATCTATCATTATCTATCAGTATCTATCAGTATCTATCATATCAGTATCTATCATATCAGTATTTATCAGTATCTTTCAGTATCTATCAGTATCTATCAGTATCTATCTATCAGTATCTATCAGTATCTATCATATCAGTATCTATCAGTATGTATCAGTATCTATCTATCAGTATCTATCAGTATCTATCAGTATCTATCAGTATCTATCAGTATCTATCAGTATCTATCAGTATCTATCAGTATCTATCATATCAGTATCTATCAGTATCTATCAGTATCTATCTATCAGTTTCTATCAGTATATATTAGTATCTATCAGTATCTATCAGTATCTATCATATTAGTATTTATCATATCATTATCTATCAGTATCTATCAGTATCTATCAGTATCTATCAGTATATATCTATCAGTATCTATCAGTATCTATCAGTATCTATCAGTATCTATCATATCAGTATCTATCATATCAGTATCTATCATATCAGTATCTTTCATATCAGTATCTATCATATCAGTATCTATCAGTATCTATCTATCAGTATCAGTCAGTATCTATCAGTATCTATCAGTATCTATCAGTATCTATCAATATCTATCAGTATCTATCAGTATCTAACATATCAGTATCTATCATATCAGTATCTATCAGTATCTATCAGTATTTATCAGTATCTATCTATCAGTATCTATCAGTATCTATCAGTATCTATCAGTATCTATCAGTATCTATCAGTATCTATCAGTATCTATCATATCAGTATCTATCATATCAGTATTTATCAGTATCTTTCAGTATCTATCTATCAGTATCTATCAGTATCTATCAGTATCTATCAGTATCTATCAGTATCTATCAGTATCTATTAGTATCTATCAGTATCTATCAGTATCTATCTATCAGTATCTATCAGTATCTATCAGTATCTATCAGTATCTATCAGTATCTATCATATCAGTATCTATCATATCAGTATCTATCAGTATCTATCAGTATCTATCAGTATCTATCAGTATCTTTTTATCGGTATCTATCAGTATCTATCAGTATCTATCAGTATCTATCAGTATCTTTCAGTATCTATCAGTATCTATCTATCAGTATCTATCAGTATCTATCAGTATCTATCAGTATCTATCAGTATCTATCATATCAGTATCTATCAGTATCTATCAGTATCTATCATATCAGTATCTATCATATCAGTATCTATCAGTATATATTAGTATCTATCAGTATCTATCAATATCTATCATATCAGTATGTATCATATCAGTATCTATCAGTATCTATCAGTATCTATCAGTATCTATCAGTATCTATCAGTATCTATCTATCAGTATCTATCAGTATCTATCAGTATCTATCAGTATCTATCAGTATCTATCAGTATCTATCAGTATCTATCAGTATCTATCAGTATCTATCAGTATCTATCAGTATCTATCAGTATCTATCAGTATCTATCAGTATCTATCAGTATCTATCAGTATCTAACATATCAGTATCTATCATATCAGTATCTATCATATCAGTATCTATCAGTATCTATCTATCAGTATCTATCAGTATCTATCAGTATCTATCAGTATCTATCAGTATCAATCATATCAGTATCTATCATATCAGTATCTATCAGTATCTATCATTTTCTATCAGTATCTATCAGTATCTATCAGTATCTATCAGTATCTATCAGTATCTATCAGTATCTATCAGTATCTATCAGTATCTATCAGTATCTATCAGTATCTATCAGTATCTATCAGTATCTATCATATCAGTATCTATCATATCAGTATCTATCATATCAGTATCTATCATATCAGTATCTATCAGTATCTATCAGTATCTATCAGTATCTATCTATCAGTATCTATCAGTATCTATCGGTATCTATCAGTATCTATCAGTATCTATCAGTATCTATCAGTATCTATCAAATCAGTATCTATCATATCAGTATCTATCAGTATCTATCAGTATCTATCAGTATCTATCAGTATCTATCCATCAGTATCTATCAGTTTCTATCCGTATCTATCATATCAGTATCTATCATATCAGTATCTATCAGTATCTTTCAGTATCTATCAGTATCTTTCAGTATCTATCATATCAGTATCTATCATATCAGTATCTATCAGTATCTTTCAGTATCTATCAGTATCTATCAGTATCTATCAGTATCTATCTATCAATATCTATCATATCAGTATCTATCATATCAGTATCTATCAGTATCTATCAGTATCTATCAGTATCTATCTATCAATATCTATCAGTATCTATCAGTATCTATCAGTATCTATCAGTATCTATCAGTATCTATCAGTATCTATCAGTATCTATCAGTATCTATCAGTATCTATCAGTATCTATCAAATCAGTATCTATCATATCAGTATCTATCATATCAGTATCTATCAGTATCTATCAGTATCTATCCATCAGTATCTATCAGTTTCTACCAGTATCTATCATATCAGTATCTATCAGTATCTTTCAGTATCTATCAGTATCTTTCAGTATCTATCATATCAGTATCTATCATATCAGTATCTATCAATATCTTTCAGTATCTATCAGTATCTATCAGTATCTATCAGTATCTATCAGTATCTATCTATCAGTATCTATCAGTATCTATCATATCAGTATCTATCATATCAGTATCTATCAGTATCTATCAGTATCTATCTATCAGTATCTATCAGTATCTATCAGTATCTATCAGTATCTATCAGTATCTATCAGTATCTATCAGTATCTATCAGTATCTATCAGTATCTATCAGTATCTATCAGTATCTATCAGTATCTATCATATCAGTATCTATCATATCAGTATCTATCATATCAGTATCTATCAGTATCTTTCAGTATCTATCAGTATCTATCAGTATCTATCTATCAGTATCTATCAGTATCTATCAGTATCTATCAGTATCTATCATATCAGTATCTATCATATCAGTATCTATCATATCAGTATCTATCATATCAGTATCTATCAGTATCTATCAGTATCTATCAGTATCGATCTATCAGTATCAATCAGTATCTATCAGTATCTATCAGTATCTATCAGTATCTATCAGTATCTATCAGTATCTATCAGTATCTATCAGTATCTATCAGTAACTAACATATCAGTATCTATCATATCAGTATCTATCAGTATCTATCAGTATTTATCAGTATCTATCTATCAGTATCTATCAGTATCTATCAGTATCTATCAGTATCTATCAGTATCTATCAGTATCTATCAGTATCTATCATATCAGTATTTATCAGTATCTATCAGTATCTATCAGTATCTATCAGTATCTATCAGTATCTATCAGTATCTATCAGTATCTATCAGTATCTATCATATCAGTATCTATCATATCAGTATTTATCAGTATCTATCAGTATCTATCTATCAGTATCTATCAGTATCTATCAGTATCTATCAGTATCTATCAGTATCTATCATATCAGTATCTATCATATCAGTATCTATCAGTATCTTTCAGTATCTATCAGTATCTATCAGTATCTATCTATCAGTATCTATCAGTATCTATCAGTATCTATCAGTATCTATCAGTATCTATCAGTATCTATCCATCAGTATCTATCAGTTTCTATCAGTATCTATCATATCAGTATCTATCATATCAGTATCTATCATATCAGTATCTATCATATCAGTATCTATCAGTATCTTTCAGTATCTATCAGTATCTATCAGTATCTATCATATCAGTATCTATCATATCAGTATCTATCAGTATCTTTCAGTATCTATCAGTATCTATCAGTATCTATCTATCAGTATCTATCAGTATCTATCAGTATCTATCATATCAGTATCTATCAGTATCTTTCAATCTATCATATCAGTATCTATCAGTATCTATCAGTATCTATCAGTATCTATCAGTATCTATCATATCAGTATCTATCATATCAGTATCTATCAGTATCTATCTATCAGTATATATTAGTATCTATCAGTATCTATCAGTATCTATCAGTATCTATCAGTATCTATCAGTATCTAACATATCAGTATCTATCATATCAGTATCTATCAGTATCTTTCAGTATCTATCAGTATCTATCAGTATCTATCTATCAGTATCTATCATATCAGTATCTATCAGTATCTGTCAGTATCTATCTATCAGTATCTATCAGTAGTAGGGTAATATACTCACTACTGGAACACTTTTGTGTAATATTTTCCTGTTAGAGTGTTTTAGTATACTGAAACAGTGTGTTTGTGTGACGTAATGTGTCGGGTGTGGGGGTGTTGTGGGGGTGGTTTGGGGGTGGTTTGGGTGTGGTGTGGTGTGTGTGTGCGTGCGTGCGTGCCTGTGCCTGTGCCTGTGCCTGTGCCTGTGCCTGTGCCTGTGCCTGTGCCTGTGCCTGTGCCTGGTGGTGTTGTGACGTCATGTGGCAGGTGTGGGGGTGGTTTGGTGTGTGTGTGAATTTCGTCGGTGCTTCACCCCACTGGGTGGGGGTTGTCATGGAAACAATGAATAAATAGCGGTTAAATAAAATATAATTGTTGGATGATGCAATAAATAGTTGGTAACAGGTAAATGGTATAATTGGTATGTATTGTGTTGGATTTGTGGTGTGTGATTCATGCAATTAGTGGATGTTCAAAACAGGAAGATGTAGCTTGGTAACAATGGTTGGGTGATGCAACAAATAGCTGTAAGCGGTAACATGTGTATGGGATACGTGTAGGTATATATATATTATATATTTGTTACATAAATAGCTGTTAGTTAATCGATTATTAAATGAAGCGTTTAGAAATTTGGCAATGTTTCTTGGATCAGAAAGTTTTGGCACATATGTTTTAATGAGATTGTAATGCCAAGTATTTGTAATGGGATGTAAATGTCAGGTGTTTTTGTGGGGAGCGTGCCGAGCGGATAGAGTATAAATGGGTGTGAGGTTGAGCGATGTTGTGAGTTCTAACTAGAAAGCGAGTGGATTTAGTGAAATGTTTTTGTCAAACTTGTTGCCGTTGTCAATATTGTTGACTATTGAGTCATTCGATGGGAGTGAAAAAAAGAATGTGACATTATCGCCTGAGATACGTGATTATTATCATCCTCAATGTACTTCACCAAGCGAGTGGTTTTTGACAAAAGCGCTGGTTTTGGATAAAACGGATGGTGTTATGCGAGGAGAGTGGCTTATAAAATTGTTTATGGCGCCAAAAGGTGTGATGGAACCAGATAGAAATGTTTGGGTGAAGCAGAGTGTGATAACGCGAGTGCCAATGTGTTCACCTGAGGAAGATATAAGTGTTGTACGTATAGAAATTACGCATGAAAAGTCTCAGCTGCGCGGTAGACGGGAGGTTACTGTGAAGCAGTCATGGTCAAGTGATAGTTATGTTCAAGTTGTACGGGATGATGTGGGGGTTGAGTTTTCACTTCGAGTGAACAAGAAACCCCCCCACTACTCCACCCCCGTCATACGCTAACATTGAGGATGATAATACTGTTGAAAGTGATGATATTGCTGTTGAAGGTGATAAAAATAAAGATAGTGGTGTTAACTTAAGTAAGGACTGCTTTACTTATAAAAAAACATTAGATAATGTAATTCAATGGGCACAGTCTGAACAGGATAAATTGTTAAAGTTGGAGGATACAATATGTGAAAATATTCCATTCGTTACGAGGCAAAGCTATATTCACGGTAAACAGGAATATCAGGATGTTAATTGAATATAAATTTTAATTGGAGGATTAATATTAATTATTGTTCTGTTTTAAAATATGTGAAGTAAACTTCAGCCCTGTGACTTTGTCTGTGTGATGTTTTAGATGTCTAAAACATGTCTAACTTCACATCAATCCTATGAGTAGATACTCACCCTTTTTAATAAGAAAGTTTTGAAGAGTATTATTTTCCATATTATTAATTAATAAATGTGTTTTATTGATGATTGTTTTTATTAGGAAATATTTTTTTGCGAATCATCTTTCTCTAGGAAAATCATGAATATAAAAATTCATGATAAAATTGATTCAAATGGTTACACGAGAAATGACAACAGACAAAATAATATTAATGGTTTTTTTATGTGTTGTTATGGATTGGGTTTCCGGGAAGTTTTTACATAGTCAGTGCTCCTATGGGAATGATAACCGGGTATTGTAGTGTGCGTATGCATACTTGTTTTTGTGTGTATTTGAAGCTGATGCTATTTAAGGACCACGGAGGGGCTCGCGACTTATAGTTCTCTAACTTACTCAGAAACATGCAGTACTACAGAGCTGATGTTGAAGAGGTTCAAGTGGTGGGGCGTCTTTCACGGGTTTTACGCCATATATTAGACAGAAAGCTCAAGGAGTGCGAAGAGCTGGTGCGAAGAATAGAGGCTAGTGAGCGAGCCCCACCCAATCCTAACATTTCGCCAGAGGTGAATGAGTGGTGGGATGATGATGAGGTAGCGCCAACCTCTTCACCTCCACCACCACAAACCAACCTCAATCACCATCATCAGTGGGGGAATGGGGCCTCCACAGGAGTTGAAAGAGGTAGTGGTAGAAGGGTGCGGTGGTACACCTCTTCAAGCGGACTGTCACTCGTCGTGAGCACCACCAACCGGGAGGTGGCGCCATCCATCAGCGGGTGGAGGCCTGTGGGGGTGGTCACCCCAATGGAGCAGTATGTGACAATGGGTACTAACCAACCACCGGGTGTAGGCCACCCCTAATACCCCAACCACCACCAACACCACCACCACCACCACCACCACCACCACCACCATCGCCATCACCATCACCATAACAAGAATGTAAGTTTTTCAAAAAGTTAAGAAACAGTGTTAAATTATCAGTTTTCAAAATTATTTTAATGTAACAATTATTATGAGGAAAATTATATTCCCCCCCCCCCACCCAACTCGTCCTCAGAGGGCTATAGATATATATTGTGATGGTTTTACCTGTATTGTTACATACTTACTTCATCAATTGAGCACTCTGTGTGTGTGTGAGCTATTCATCCTTCAGATTTTGTAAGTTATTTTTTTTTCTAAAAAATGTCATCTCAACTCGATCAGTTAAACGCTGTAGGTGCTAAAGCTACCAATTGGGTGCGGGTGAGAGACTTGCCCATGAATACACCGCTATTGATTGAGAATTGTAGCCGGAGTCCTTCAAAATTTGACCAGTCCAAGCAAGATGTAATCTTAAGTCTGAAGGATATCGGTTTAGTGAATCTTCCGAGCCGGTTCAGGGAGCTCAACGATGAGATTGTGGAAATATTAAATGATGGCAAACATTTTCTTATATACAAAGGTCCCTTAGGGCGCACATTCGAAGTGGAGTTTAAGAAACTTTAAATGAGTTGTTTATTTAAATATTTTTGTGTTTTCAGGAAAAAATGTCAATCACGATTACTGATGCTCAAAATTTTAAGCAGTCTCTCATTAATCACTTAAAAAGTAATGAATTTTTAAGACTATGGCTGAATGAGATGCCGACTTATTTGTTAATTAATAAATTAAATTCATATATTACAATATTTTATGGTAACAATGATAATTTATACGAATATTATGTGCTAATGTGTATTTGGGACCGCATATCAACATTCATTGAGGGTTCAATGGGTGATATTAATATCAATTTCAGCTGTTTTTTAAATATTTTGGAAACCGCTCCTTTGGAGTGCTATAAAATTTCTTTGTTTAATATAGACATAGCAAATAAATTTGTATCACTATTGTTAATAGCGGTTGGGGACTATTTAGTCATTGAATTTCAATAACTATTTCACTGTATAACTGCTTGGCGATTTTGTACTTTAAATAATTGTTTAATATAGCACTTGTTATTGTGATGACTGTACTGCAATTGCAAATAATTTTTTATCACTATTATTAATAGTGGTTAGGGACTATTTAATAATTGAATAAATGTTTAACTGTATAACTGCTTAACGATTTTGTATTTTAAATGATTGTTAAATATAACGATCTACCATCTACTATCTGATATCTGCTATCCGCTATCTGCTATCCGCCATCTGCTATGATAGCGGATAGCAGATAGCGGATAGCAGATAGCGGATAGCAGATATCAGATAGTAGATAGCAGATGATCCATCTAATATCCAGTTACCTGTTACCTGATTGTTATATTCATACCCTAGCACTATATTATTTTAATATTACTCTAAAAAGCGGTCATGGACTATTGCATCATTAAATTTCAATAACTGTTTAACTGTATAACTGCTTAGCGATTTTGTATTTTTAAATAATTGTTTAATATAACACTTGTTATTGTAATGCTTTTAGCGAATTTAAATATTATGTGTGATGACTATACTACAATTACAATTTGTATATGTACTTTTCTCTTTTTGGTGGTGAAGGTGGTAGTGGGGCATAAATAAAACAATATTTTATATTAAAATGTGGTTTAATTTCATATCATTTACAATGGTTATTGGTGAATAAGACAAGACAAATTTAGCTTTGAATCTTTTTTATTATTATACTATAACATTGGTTTTATCAATCCAGCTTTTCTCATTCAAACCTAACCATTTCACATAAACTTTATTTCCTTTCTTTTTTAAAACTTTTTCAATGAGGTAAATGTCAGGATTCTTAACTTTTTGTAATTCTTGATCATAGAAACATCCGGCGATTGGCTCCTTTTTTGCATCTATTAATGTATAAGTGATGGGTTGAGTAGTTTTCACTTTATCAATTTGAAAAATCTCAGCCGACCAGTTGGCAGTATAGCCTTTTGCAAACAATGATTTATACTTGCTTATTCTTACATAATCACCTGGTTTGTACTTTGCATTTGGTCTAACCTTTATATGATTATAAATCGTGTGAAGAAGGTGATTAGAGTTTACACTATTAACAGCTGAGGGTGCCATACCTATGGTAGAGTGAACTTTAGTGTTATACCTACGTGCTAAACTGTCAATATCTCTTGTCCAATTATATGAACCCTTTAAGGCGAATGATTGCCAAAGCCAATGCTTTATAGTCCTAATCAACCGTTCCACTATTGATGCTTTTAGATTGCTAAATGTGGAATAATGGTTTATGTTAAATTTCTTCATAAGGTCTTGAAAGTTATGATTGAAAAATTCCTTCCCATCATCAGATTGTAAGTTTTTAGGGTGTCTTTTCCCTTTTAGTATTCGAAACATGGCTTCGGTAGTGTCAATTTTATTTTTTGACTTTAATGGTTGTAACCATAGATACTTTGAGAATGTATCAATACAAGCCAAAATATACTTATATCCCCTGTTTTCTCTAGAGTATTTTTGCAAATCAATAAGGTCAATTTGCCAGGTATCGTCCAATCCTCTCTGAATGAATCTTCTTCGGGGAAATTTTCTCCTGGCATATTTATAAATCTCTTGAACAACATCAGCCTTACTCATTTTTATAATACTCTAAACCTTTGGATGAAGGGGCGCTGGGGATGGTTTGATGCGCTTGGCGTCTTTTCCTGTTGTGTGATGTGGAGGTGGTGGTGGTGGTGTAGATGGTAACGGTGATGCTAACAGTACGGTTGATGGTTTCGATGGATGAGCATCAGTTCTGGTAGTAGGGGGTGTTGGTGGAACCGGTTCTATTGATGCTGATGGAATACCGATAACAGTTGGAGGTGGGGGTGGTGGCAGAGGAGCTATAAATCGCTTTTCCAAATGTTCAATCCTCACACGCAAACCGCTAAATCTTCTTTGATTATCCTTAATCTTTGATAGACAAAGAATTATCTGCTCATCGAGTTGTTGTTTATTAATAGAATCTCCCTTATAGATAGCTCGCCGAACACGTTGTAATCTTCTATCACCACAATCGATAGCATCACCTTCAAGCGAATTGCCGTCACTGAAGGGTGATGTCTGTTGGTTTTCTTTCAAGTAACGACCAAACTTGTTGATTGTCATGATGAAAGTGATAGTGTATGTTTAAAACTCACTATTTTATTTTATAATAATTCCTGCTTCAGTCAGTTCTTCCACAATAGAGTTTATTTCATTAGAGTGGTTGGTATTACCCGCATTCTGTGACGCAATCAATAAACGTAATCGATCTATAAGTTCACTCGGTTCATTCCAAAAAATCAAATCAGTATTGGGTTGATATTTTTTCACAATTAAATGACCACTACCGCTCACTTTTGGTATGTTTGGTCTTAAAACAAAGGGTTTAATATATTTTTTATACTTGGTACTCTTATCACCCTGTATTTGACCAGTGGGAATATAGCCACGACGATGTGCGTTAGTGTTTATAATAATATGTATATACTGTTTAATATCACTTTCCACTATGAGTTCATCATTTGGTTTTTTTTTAAATAACAACTCCATCAGCCCTGTGGTGAGGTTGTAAGCTCTATTATTTACAATAATTCGTTTTTTACCCTCATCCACCTGTAGTTGAGAATTACCCACATATATCGTATTCTTATCATCCATGTAGGCGCCAAAGGGGATCTTTACCTTTTTATAGAGACGAGAAACATATGTGTATGGTGAGTCAATATTTGAGGGTCTCTCTATAATGTCCACACTGCTTTCGTATCCACCTTCATCCTCATCATCATCATCCTCATCATTATCATCATCATCATCATCATCATCATTGTCATCACCCTTTTTGTCTATCAATTTCTTTAGTTTTAATGGTGGCATCTCATATTTCTCAGAGATTATAGGTTCTTTAGGTAAAGTTACGTTTTTAACATGTTTTGTTTCAGATATTAACTCATTTAAAGGCTTTGTGATTGGTTGAAATGTCTCTTCGAGAGAAGACGTCATCAGTGCTCTGTTTGAATTGAGCGATTTTATTTTTTTCTTTACTGATTCTACTGATTTCACCAATTTTCTCTTCAAATGCTTATCACCAAATATGTGTTCCTTGTTGGAGGACGTCATTTTTACAAATGGGGCGATAAACAAAGTAAAATGATTATTTATAACAGTTCAAACAATAATCACTTCCTCAAAACACTTGCGATAGCGCCCACCACTCAAATCTTTTTCCTTATCTATGGTAAGGAAGCCATATTTATCACCCCAACACGTTTCACATGCTTTTTTAAACAGCTCCCATGTCATATCAGTATTAACATGGTCATTAAAAGCATGTCGTAAATTTAGCTCATCCTGTTTAAACAGTATTATTAGATTAGCATTATCTCTCACCAACTGTTTAGGTATTTTGCTATAAGTCTGACATAGGTAGAAGCAGTCCAAACCTCTATGTCGTCCCATTGCAAAGTACTGTCGTATAGTATCCTGGTCTTGCAAGGCCACATCATCAAAAATAACCACACTATTCTCTTCAGCCTCTTCTGGAGGTATGACATCACTCTTATCATGGAATGTATAAAATGACAAGTCATCCACCCTTTTCAATATTTCATTTAAATAAACATATTTGGGTTGTTGAAGAGATTTCGAGTACAGATATACATTAAAAAACTTTAAACCGTTCGGATCTAGCAATAGTGATAATAAAACATTTGTTTTACCACATCCGGACGGACCACAGATGAGACTTCGCACACTATTTGGAAGTAAAGCGCTATGTTTATTTTGATGTTGATTCATAATACCATTATGGAAATCCCAACTGTGTACCTTTATACACGTGTCTTGTTTTCTGAGTTTCATTCTGTTGTGAAAAGCGGTTGGGGAGAGTCGTTACTTTTATACTATCAACATGGCATTTGTGAATGTTACAAAGGAAGATGTGCAGGACATACCTAAAAAAGTGCTTTTAAAGTTTTTCAATAGAAAAATTTGTCATTGGCAAGGCATACTACCTGATCATTTGAAAAATGACCCTGACATACAGGAGTATTTCTGGTGTCACAAACACGATGTCAATCCAGACCCTCATCATTCACAACTCGATTTAGCGTTTTTTGTGCGAAAATATTGCCCATACTGTCAGAGAGATCGGGAGAATAATATTATAAATGAGGAAAATGAGGAGGAGGAGGAGGAGCATGAGGATGAGAGCAGTGAAACTATGGAACAAGAGGATAATGAAGAGGAGGGGAAATGTGGAAAATTAGACTGTAACTGTGATTGTATAATGAATTGATTAATACTTAAGAAGACCACCCTCCATATTGAATTCAGTATGTATCGTGAGGTCACCAAAGTAACCGGTCGCGGGCTGGTTAATAGTCTAATTGATAATCTACCCTTTGAATTGCACTTACCAGGTTACAATTACTGTGGGCCTGGTACAAAATTAGCAAAGCGTTTGGCTCGCAATGATAAAGGTATCAACGAGTTGGATGAAGCTTGCAAACTACACGATATTGCCTACAGCCAAAACAAATCTTTAGAGTCACGACATAAAGCAGACTTGAGTTTGGCAAATACGGCTGAAAAGCGTGTGCGAGATTCAAAAAATTTTTCAGAGAAAATAGCTGCTTTAGCAGTTGATAAGATAATGAAACAAAAAGTTAAACGTGGTATGGGCTTACCCTTATCGAAAGTCATTAAAACTAGTCGAAATGTGATTAGGAAACATTTGAGAGACTCAAATAAAAAGGGTAAAAGACCATCAACGCACGCTCTCATCAATGTAGCCATCAAAGCCGCTAGGAAACATGCTAGAGGCAAAATCATAAAGACACCACGCATCATCCCCCTTCCAAAGAGAGGGGGTTTCTTACCCCTTTTACCCTTATTGGGTGCATTGGCTGCAACTGGTACACTCGCCGGGGGTGTGACTACAGCAGCCAAGAATATTTATGAAATGGTGAAGAAAAACAAGGGGGAAAGGACAACAGTTGGGAAGGGATTGTATCTACAACCATACAAGTCCGGGATGGGGCTCTATCTTTCACCATATAAAAAAAAAAACTAGGTTTACCAAAACGCCCGCTGACAGATGAGGATATAATGAAATGTTTGAAAAGAAAAAACATACCACACTTTAGAGGTATATTCATGAGAAACACCCTACCAACATCTGGACCACATATGAATGAAACTGGAATATTAAATTTGGACACAGCAAGCGGAGCAGGAACTCATTGGACTGCATATGTCAAAAAGGGTGATTATTGTCTATACTTTAATAGCTATGGTGATCTGCGACCCCCCAGAGAGTTTATTGATTATATGAATGGTGGTGCAATGAGAATTGAATACAATTATAGCAGATTGCAAAAATTCAGTGCAAAAAATTGTGGTCATTTGTGTCTACACTTTCTCTATGATGCTGTTAAAACAATATTTTAAACATTTTTAATTATCTATCCTCGTGTATGAGTGTTTGTGTATATTATAAATAAAGGGGTTGTACCCAATATGCGACATTTCGTTTTCAATTTCCCATTAGTAATAATGTCTTCCTCATTTTCAATTAGTCTGAATGGTGACTCATCCGAGCTGTATGCCGATTTCCTTCCGGCGCTAGAGCTCGATAATACACCTTATGAATGCGCTTTAGTCTATTTTAAGACATTCAATACAATACCAAATGTTGATAAGAGCAATAACTTGTTTCACTATGGAGATAAAACTATTGAAATACCTGAAGGCGCATACGAGCTCGCCGATATAATACGATATTTAAAGAAGTACATGGTGAAACTGAGCGGTGGTGACGTTGCAAATATTGTTGACATTGAACCAAATGTTAATACCTCCAAGTGCATGATTACCTCCCCTAAATTGGATGTACACTTTGAGGAGGCTGCAAGCATCGGCTCTTTATTCGGATTCTCTTCGCGCGTTCTTAAGGGAAAAGAAGGGGTAATCCACATATCTGATCGACCGATAGATATACTCATCACCAACTCTATAAGAATAGAATGCAGTATTGTGGAGGGGTCATTCATTAACAATAAACCATCACATGTGCTCCATGAATTCTCTCCCAGCGTGCCTCCCGGCTATCAGATTATAGAATGTCCCAGTAATATAATTTATTTACCATTGAAACGAGAGAACAACATTCAGCGTGTACATGTGCGAATAGTAAACGAGCGCGGTAATTTAGTAAATTTTAGAGGGGAGAACATTTCACTCAGACTCCACATTAGAAAAGTGCAATAATCAACATGATTATATATAAAACGAATGATAATAGACCGCCGACTATTAGTCGAGGTCAATACTTCACCGAAACTACACCTCAATCCCCACCACAAGTAATATCATCTCTGCCCAGAGTTACAAGTCTAAAAAAAGACACGAACAAACTAAACCTTTCAAAACAAGACGCCCTCTTTCTACAGGGGTTAGGCTACAAAATATGTCCACATCGGATAGCATCTTGAATGTGGGTGAAAAGGTTATTTTTGATGATACCATTGAAAGTATAGAAATTCACCCCTTCAACCCCTATAATGACTCTTACAAGAACAATGATGAGGTGAGAATTTCAATCAACCGACAGGACCTCATCACTATACCACATCAAAGCCATCTGCTGATTGAAGGAACCATCAATAAAGACTGCACATTAGTGAACAATGCAATGGCGTTTCTATTTCAAGACATACGTTACGAATTGAATGGTGTCGAAATCGATAGAACCAAAAACTGTGGGGTCACAACCACAATGAAGGGCTTGTTGTCTTATGGGAAGGAAAGTGAAAACGCATTAGAAAGCGGCTGTTGGAACACTGGTGTGATCAAAGAGATTACTGATGGTGATTTTAGCTTTTCCATTCCCCTTTCACATCTCTTAGGTTTCGCTGAAGACTATAGGAGGGTCATCATGAATGCTAAACATGAATTGATACTGAATTGTGCAAACACCAATGTTAACTGCGCCACTGTCAAAGACGTAACCAAGCATGTTGATATAAACATTAATCGAATTGTTTGGCGCATGCCCATCGTGAAGGTATCTGACAAGGAAAAACTACGATTAATGCAATACATTGATAACGATGTGCCCCTTCCCATAGCTTTTCGTACTTGGGATCTGTATGAATACCCCTTGTTACCGAGCGGAGCTCAAAAACATGTGTGGCCCATAAAAACAAGCAGTCTGTTGGAGAAACCCCGCTATGTCATCATTGGTCTACAAACAGCGCGAAAAAATGAAGAAACCAAAGACATGAGTCAGTTTGATCATTGTAACCTGCATAACTGTAAGGTGTACTTGAATTCTCAATGCTACCCCTACGATAATTATGCTGTGGACTTTGAAAAGAGTTCTTATGCATTACTCTATGATCAATTTGCGAATTTCCAACGAATCTATTATGGAAAGGACACAACTAGCCCTCAAATCAACTTTAGTCAGTATAAAACAAAGACACCCTTGATCGTTATCGATACATCACACCAATCAGATAGTTTTAATTCTGGTGCTGTAGACATACGAGTGGAGATGGAGTTTAAAAAAAGCCTTTCCAACAATATCACAGCTTACTGTTTAATAATAAACGATTCAATGTTTGAATACAGCGCCCTCACTGGAAGGGTGCAAAAGGTCAACTAACATTTAGTTGGAGCCTCTCTCTCCACAAGATTGCACGTGTTCATCTGCTCAAAATAATAAAATGGATTCCAATTATTATCCAAGCTATGCACCCTCTGCAGTCGACCACAGCTGTGTGTTTGCCAACAAGCAGTACTCCATTTCACCCCCCATTGGAATGGAAAATGTAGTGAAAGCAACACTCCCTAAAGTGAACGTATACTTGAAACTGGACGTTTACACGTCACAACAAGTCGAGTTTAAGACGTGTGTAACCTTTAACAACATTGTTACTCTCTCCGACAAAGAGTGGTTTAAATACATTGCCGATTTTGAGAAAATAGAAACTATAAGAAGTTTTTTCTCAGACCCCACTAGTGTGAGCGGAGATTTAATGTTTAACAATAAACGGATGCTACCCATTGTGATGCCACCTACTATACACAATCAACCGATGCAGAACTCTACAACTACAGATGTGAGAGTGATACTTCATGATGAGGCTAATCATTCAATTCTTATCGGACCTGGAGAATGGTGCGCTATTGATAAAATTATTGATTGTGTTAGTGCATACATTAAACATTTGAATAGAATCAAGTTTACATATGAGAACCGTTTCAATTTTTTCAAGAAGCACCTGAAAATGAAACAAGCTACAACACTACAGCAAGCCTACATGTTCCTTGATTGTTTATGTGATAAAAACTCTACCATTGATTGTGAACTCAAGTGTTTAGCATTAGAGATTCTGTACAATGCATCCTTTTTTGCTTGAGAAATAAACATTTCAATTTATCTAATAATATGGTTTTATTTTATTAAATAATCATAAATAAAAGCTGAGACACTACTACAATATTCTCATTGTATATACACCTCTCATCACTTGTGCACCGTCACAGTCCCCAAATTATTTTAAAGAAAAATGCCCACCACTAAAAAACAATACTATGGCAAACTTATGTCTACATTTATTATTTGTACGATTGAAATTTTATTGATGGTTTCAAACCTCATATTTATCATTATACAATTCTTATAATTATAATTGACAATTTTGCCTTATTATTTTCCTCATGCTCCCCCTCCCAACCATGACATTAGGTGAACGGTAATAATGATATAAATTAAAAGGTATGATGGTGGTAACCTTTAGTCATTCCACTGACATCATTCATCATGACAAGCTACCGGTGTCAATATTGTAAGGAAGACGTGCCCATCAACCGCCTCATACACCATTCTAACAGTAAACGACACAAATTACTATGTGTCCAAGATGAATCAGATGGGGGAGCATATGTAATCAGTTCAGCATTCCAGTGCAGACTCATCAGTTATAGATTTAACTGTACCTCTGAGACACTACAGTTGAGTCCTGAAGCATTCCTATCATCAATCAGCAAGAGGTTGAAGAGACTTTTAAAAATGGAGATAAAAACACATAAACAAATCAAAGTGAACACTGCATTAATGTGTATGTACATGAAGTCGATAATTGGTGAAAGTGGAGATGAAATTATACATGATGCGAAATCCTTCACCACAAAAAATATTTCACTGGATGGTGGCTATAATTCCAAGCGTTTTTTCAAAGCGATAACCAGCACACTCATTAGCAAGATGGAGGAATTTCAAGAACGTGATAGTGGATGGGCGCTAAAAAAAATTTTATTTTTCGATTTAAATATCAACAAGTATTCTCCACTAAAGGCTTCAACATACATTCCATTGCCTGATTGGATTACACATAAAAAAGCCTGTGTCAATGTTAAAAATAGTGATGATGCTTGCTTCATGTGGTCAGTACTCGCCGCTCTTTACCCCCAGGATGAGAATCCTCATAGGGTGAGCATATATAAACAATATCAAGATTGTTTGAACTGGGAGGGTGTTTCATTCCCCACAAAATTGAAAGATATCAAAAAGTTTGAAAATAACAATGATGTAAGCATTAATGTGTACGGTATTGATGGAAAATACAACAATCAAATAATTGTACCACTGTACATTTCACACAAAAAAAACAAAACAAAGCATATTAACTTGTTGTTCCATGAAAATTCTCACACAAGTCATTATACTACGATAAGGAGCTTGTCACGATTGTTAAGTTCGAAACAAGGAAATAGATGGAAAAAATATTATTGTGATGGATGTCTACATTATTTCAATTCGGAGGAGAAATTGAAGCTACATCGAGAGATGGGGTGTGGTGAAAAGGTCATCCAGCTTCCATTTGAAAACAAAAAAACAATCAGTTTTCAAAATTATCACCACCAAATGAAGGTTCCTTTTGTTATATATGCAGACTTTGAATCAATGTTGACCCCTATAAACAGTGAACATTCCAGAATAATAAACACTTATAATGTTAACGAACACACTGCATATAGTTTTGCATATTATATTCATTGTGAATATGATGAGAGCTTATCAAAGTTTGTTACCTATCGTGGTGTAGACTGTGTTCAAAAATTTGTTGAATATTTGTATGAGGACGGTATTCGTATTGGAAAGATTCTCAAATCAACAAAACATCCGATAGATTGGAGCACTCTAATGGAAGAAGACTCTGACATATGTCATATTTGTGAAAGACCGTTGGAAGATGATTGCGTCATTGATCACGACCATCTCACAGGGAAAATACGCGGTAAGGCACACAAAAATTGCAACTTAAATTACAAGATCCCTCATTTTTTACCGATAATATTCCATAATCTGAGCGGTTATGACAGTCATCTATTCATTAAGGAACTGGCTAAATCTGAGGGAAGGATGGAATGCATACCACACGATAAGGAAAAGTATATCTCTTTTATCAAAGTAATACCCAATATAACACTCAGATTCATCGATTCTCTAAAATTCTTGGGTTGCAGCCTTGACAAACTTGTAAATAACCTCACTCGAGACCAATATCACATTCTTCCAAATTATCTTACCTCCAACTCTAATATCAACAGAGAGGAAGCTATTAAATTGTTATCTCGCAAAGGAGTTTTTCCTTATGAGTATGTTAGCTGTTGGGAGAGACTCGAAGACACCACCCTACCATCAAGGAGTGATTTTTACAGTAAACTATCCAATTCACACATTAGTGAGTCAGACTATCAACACGCTCAAAACGTGTGGGAAAAATTCGATATTAAGACCCTGGGTGAATACAGTGACTTGTATGTAAAAACTGATGTTTTGCTTTTGGCTGAAGTCTTTGAAAATTTCCGAAAAGTGTGTTTAGAAACCTACAGATTGGACCCATGCCATTATTTCACATCCCCAGGTCTTTCTTGGTCTTCAATGTTAAAGTTTACTCGTGTTGAACTAGATCTATTAACAGATTATGAGATGATTCAATTCATTCAAAGTGGTATAAGGGGTGGTGTAAGTCATGTCATGAAACGTTATTCGAAGGCAAATAACAAGTTTATGTCAAATTACAATCCGAATGAGGAAAATAAATTCATTACTTACCTTGATGTGAATAACTTATATGGTTGGGCCATGACGCAACACCTACCGATAAGTGGTTTTAGATGGATGGGGCAAGATGAAATGAAAGAGTTTGACATTTTCTCCATAGAACAGCACTCTTCACAAGGATACATATTAGAAGTGGACTTGGAATACCCCAAACACTTACATGATGTGCACAGCGATTATCCATTCTGTGCTGAAACCAAATGCCCACCCAAATCAAAGACAAAAAAACTATTATTGTCACTCGAAGACAAATCTAAATATGTCATTCACGGTATCAACCTCAGACAATGTGTGGAAAATGGATTAGTATGTAAAAAAATCTATAGAATCTTAACTTTTCATCAAAAAGAATGGCTCAAACCATATGTTGATTTAAACTCTAGGAAAAGGGCTGAAGCCACCAGTGTATTTGAAAAGAATCTATACAAGCTATTTGTAAATAGCATTTTTGGAAAGAGTATAGAAAACATTGAAAAAAGGAAAAATGTTATTTTCTGCAAGCATTGGGAGGACAAGGAAACTTCGACTAAACCACACTATGGACTTGAGCGATATGTTTCAAGACCAAACTTTCACAGCTGTACAATTTTCTCTTCAGACTTTGTTGCCGTCCAATTGAATTCAAGCAAAATTATATACAACAAACCAACCTACGTGGGATTTACTATTCTAGAGCTCTCTAAGACATTAATGTATGACTTTCACTATAATTATATACGGCCAAAATATGGTGATAAATCATGCTTACTTTACACAGATACAGACTCATTCATATATGAAATCAAAACCGATAATTTATTCAAAGACATTAGACCTGATCTGGAAAAGAAGTATGACACATCAGATTTTCCACATGATAACATTCACGGCTTTCCAAGCGTTAATAAAAAAATTGTTGGTGTTATGAAAGATGAAACCCAAGGAAGAATCATTAGGGAATTTATTGGCCTGAGGTCAAAAATGTATGCATACATATTGGACGATGATGAGTCATGTGTCAAAAAAAACAAGGGTGTCACCGCACCGGTTGTTCGAAAAATTCAATTTGACAATTATTACAAATGTTTACACTTTACCAACAGTCTCTATGATAATGTTTACACCATAATTAGTGATAAACATAACTTGTACACTCAAACCAGAAAGAAAAAAGTGTTGTGCGGTATGGACGATAAAAGATTTATTCAAAACAATCATATCAACACACTCCCCTGGGGTCATTATACAATAAACTTAAGCTAATTATAACAATAAATCATTTCCTGTTTGCCTTATCAACCATGTATAAATTACCTCAATAAATACTTTATTAATTTAACAGAGTATTTTCCTTGTACCAGTTTATCAGCATGAAACCTAATATTTTCATTTAACCAGCATTTATCCACTGATTTCCATGATAACGCTCACCTGGTGAAGCACCGATGAAATTCACACACACACACACACACACACCAAACCACCCCCACACCTGCCACATGACGTCACAACACCACCAGGCACAGGCACAGGCACAGGCACAGGCACAGGCACAGGCACAGGCACAGGCACAGGCACAGGCACAGGCACGCACGCACGCACACACACACCACACCACACCCAAACCACCCCCAAACCACCCCCACAACACCCCCACACCCGACACATTACGTCACACAAACACACTGTTTCAGTATACTAAAACACTCTAACAGGAAAATATTACACAAAAGTGTTCCAGTAGTGAGTATATTACCCTACTATCAGTATCTATCAGTATCTATCAGTATCTATCAGTATCTATCATATCAGTATCTATCATATCAGTATCTATCAGTATCTATCAGTATCTATCTATCAGTTTCTATCAGTATATATTAGTATCTATCAGTATCTATCAGTATCTATCATATCAGTATCTATCATATCAGTCTCTATCAGTATCTTTCAGTATCTATCAGTATCTATCAGTATCTATCTATCAGTATCTATCAGAATCTATCATATCAGTATCTATCATATCAGTATCTATCAGTATCTATCAGTATCTTTCAGTATCTATCAGTATCTATCTATCAGTATCTATCAGTATCTATCAGTATCTATCAGTATCTATCAAATCAGTATCTATCATATCAGTATCTATCAGTATCTATCAGTATCTATCCATCAGTATCTATCAGTTTCTATCAGTATCTATCATATCAGTATCTATCATATCAGTATCTATCAGTATCTTTCAGTATCTATCAGTATCTTTCAGTATCTATCATATCAGTATCTATCAGTATCATTCAGTATCTATCAGTATCTATCAGTATCTATCAGTATCTATCTATCAGTATCTATCAGTATCTATCATATCAGTATCTATCATATCAGTATCTATCAGTATCTATCAGTATCTATCTATCAGTATCTATCAGTATCTATCATATCAGTATCTATCATATCAGTATCTATCAGTATCTATCAGTATCTATCAAATCAGTATCTATCATATCAGTATCTATCAGTATCTATCAGTATCTATCATATCAGTATCTATCAGTATCTTTCAGTATCTATCAGTATATATCAGTATCTATCAGTATCTATCTATCAGTATCTATCAGTATCTATCATATCAGTATCTATCATATCAGTATCTATCAGTATCTATCAGTATCTATCTATCAGTATCTATCAGTATCTATCAGTATCTATCAGTATCTATCAGTATCTATCAGTATCTATCAGTATCTATCATATCAGTTTCTATCATATCAGTATCTATCAGTATCTATCAGTATCTATCAGTATCTATCTATCAGTTTCTATCAGTATATATTAGTATCTATCAGTATTTATCATATCAGTATTTATCATATCAGTATCTATCAGTATCTATCAGTATCTATCAGTATCTATCTATCAGTATCTATCAGTATCTATCAGTATCTATCAGTATCTATCAGTATCTATCAGTATCTATCAGTATCTATCAGTATCTATCAGTATCTATCATATCAGTATCTATCATATCAGTATCTATCAGTATCTATCAGTATCTATCAGTATCTATCTATCAGAATCAATCAGTATCTATCAGTATCTATCAGTATCTAACATATCAGTATCTATCATATCAGTATCTATCAGTATCTATCAGTATCTATCTATCAGTATCTATCAGTATCTATCAGTATCTATCAGTATCTATCAGTATCTATCAGTATCTATCAGTATCTATCAGTATCTATCAGTATCTATCAGTATCTATCAGTATCTATCAGTATCTATCAGTATCTATCAGTATCTTTTTATCAGTATCTATCAGTATCTATTAGTATCTATCAGTATCTATCAGTATCTATCATATCAGTATCTATCATATCAGTATCTATCAGTATCTATCAGTATCTATCTATCAGTATCTATCAGTATCTATCAGTATCTCTCAGTATCTATCAGTATCTATCAGTATCTATCAGTATCTATTATATCAGTATCTATCATATCAGTATCTATCAGTATCTTTCAGTATCTATCAGTATATATCAGTATCTATCAGTATCTATCTATCAGTATCTATCAGTATCTATCATATCAGTATCTATCATATCAGTATCTATCAGTATCTATCTATCAGTATCTATCAGTATCTATCAGTATCTATCAGTATATATCAGTATCTATCAGTATCTATCATATCAGTTTCTATCATATCAGTATCTATCAGTATCTATCAGTATCTATCAGTATCTATCTATCAGTTTCTATCAGTATATATTAGTATCTATCAGTATCTTTCATATCAGTATTTATCATATCAGTATCTATCAGTATCTATCAGTATCTATCTATCAGTATCTATCAGTATCTATCAGTATCTATCAGTATCTATCAGTATCTATCAGTATCTATCAGTATCTATCAGTATCTATCAGTATCTATCAGTATCTATCATATCAGTATCTATCATATCAGTATCTATCAGTATCTATCAGTATCTATCAGTATCTATCAGTATCTATCTATCAGAATCAATCAGTATCTATCAGTATCTATCAGTATCTATCAGTATCTATCAGTATCTATCAGTATCTATCAGTATCTATCAGTATCTATCAGTATCTATCAGTATCTATCAGTATCTATCAGTATCTATCAGTATCTATCAGTATCTATCAGTATCTATCAGTATCTATCAGTATCTATCAGTATCTATTAGTATCTATCAGTATCTATCAGTATCTATCAGTATCTATCAGTATCTATCAGTATCTATCAGTATCTATCAGTATCTATCATATCAGTATCTATCATATCAGTATCTATCAGTATCTATCTATCAGTTTCTATCAGTATCTATCAGTATCTATCAGTATCTATCATTTCAGTATCTATCATATCAGTATCTATCAGTATCTATCTATCAGTATCTATCAGTATCTATCAGTATCTATCAGTATCTACCAGTATCTATCAGTATCTATCAGTATCTATCAGTATCTATCAGTATCTATCATATCAGTATCTATCATATCAGTATCTATCATATCAGTATCTATCATATCAGTAGCTATCATATCAGTATCTATCATATCAGTATCTATCATATCAGTATCTATCATATCAGTATCTATCAGTATCTATCAGTATCTATCAGTATCTATCAGTATCTATCAGTATCTATCAGTATCTATCTATCAGTATCTATCAGTATCTATCAGTATCTATCAGTATCTATCAGTATCTATCAAATCAGTATCTATCATATCAGTATCTATCAGTATCTATCAGTATCTATCCATCAGTATCTATCAGTTTCTATCAGTATCTATCATATAAGTATCTATCATATCAGTATCTATCAGTATCTTTCAGTATCTATCAGTATCTATCAGTATCTTTCAGTATCTATCATATCAGTATCTATCATATCAGTATCTATCAGTATCTTTCAGTATCTATCAGTATCTATCAGTATCTATCAGTATCTATCAGTATATATCAGTATCTATCTATCAGTATCTATCAGTATCTATCATATCAGTATCTATCATATCAGTATCTATCAGTATCTATCAGTATCTATCTATCAGTATCTATCAGTATCTATCAGTATCTATCAGTATCTATCAGTATCTATCAGTATCTATCAGTATCTATCAGTATCTATCAGTATCTATCAGTATCTAACATATCAGTATCTATCATATCAGTATCTATCAGTATCTATCAGTATCTATCTATCAGTTTCTATCAGTATATATTAGTATCTATCAGTATCTATCATATCAGTATCTATCAGTATCTATCAGTATCTATCTATCAGTATCTATCAGTATCTATCAGTATCTATCAGTATCTATCAGTATATATTAGTATCTATCAGTATCTATCAGTATCTATCATTTCAGTATTTATCATATCAGTATCTTTCAGTATCTATCAGTATCTATCAGTATCTATCTATCAGTATCTATCAGTATCTATCAGTATCTATCAGTATCTATCAGTATCTATCAGTATCTATCAGTATCTATCATATCAGTATCTATCATATCAGTATCTATCAGTATCTATCAGTATCTATCAGTATCTATCAGTATCTATCTATCAGTATCAATCAGTATCTATCAGTATCTATAAGTATCTATCAGTATCTATCAGTATCTATCAGTATCTATCAGTATCTATCTATCAGTATTTATCAGTATCTATCAGTATCTCTCAGTATCTATCAGTATCTATCAGTATCTATCATATCAGTATCTATCATATCAGTATCTATCAGTATCTATCAGTATCTATCAGTATCTATCTATCAGTATCTATCTATCAGTTTCTGTCAGTATATATTAGTATCTATCAGTATCTATCATATCAGTATCTATCATTTCAGTATCTATCAGTATCTATCAGTATCTATCAGTATCTATCTATCAGTATCTATCTATCAGTATCTATCAGTATCTATCAGTATCTATCAGTATCTATCAGTATCTATCATATCAGTATCTATCATATCAGTATCTATCATATCAGTATCTATCATATCAGTATCTTTCAGTATCTATCAGTATCTATCAGTATCTATCTATCAGTATCTATCAGTATCTATCAGTATCTATCAGTATCTATCAGTATCTATCAAATCAGTATCTATCATATCAGTATCTATCAGTATCTATCATATCCACTCAATTGCTTCGAATTTTGAGTTGGACTCTATTTATATAACAAAATAAGAGCGATGACAGGTAGCCGTAGCTACCAAAAGCAATTGAGTGGATATCAGTATCTATCAGTATCTTTCAGTGTCTATCAGTATCTTTCAGTATCTATCTATCAGTATCTATCAGTATCTATCATATCAGTATCTATCATATCAGTATCTATCAGATAGATAGATACTGATAGATACTGATAGATACTGATAGATACTGATAGATACTGATAGATACTGATATGATAGATACTGATATGATAGATACTGATAGATACTGATAGATACTGATAGATACTGATAGATACTGATAGATACTGATAGATAGATACTGATAGATACTAATAGATACTGATAGATACTAATAGATACTGATAGATACTGATAGATAGATACTGATAGATACTGATAGATACTGATAGATACTGATAGATACTGATAGATACTGATAAATACTAATAGATACTGATAGATACTGATTGATACTGATAGTTACTGATAGATAGATACTGATAGATACTGATAGATACTGATAGATACTGTTAGATACTGATAGATACTGATATGATAGATACTGATATGATAGATACTGATATGATAGATACTGATAGATACTGATAGATACTGATAGATACTGATAGATACTGATAGATACTGATAGACACTGATAGATAGATACTGATAGATACTAATAGATACTGATAGATACTGATAGATACTGATATGAAAGATACTGATATGATAGATACTGATAGATACTGATAGATACTAATAGATACTGATAGATACTGATAGATAGATACTGATAGATACTGATAGATACTGATAGATACTGATAGATACTGATAGATACTGATAGATACTGATATGATAGATACTGATATGATAGATACTGATAGATACTGATAGATACTGATAGATACTGATATGATAGATACTGATAGATACTGATAGACTACTACCAGTATCTATCAGTATCTATCAGTATCTATCATATCAGTATCTATCATATCAGTATCTATCAGTATCTATCTGTATCTATCAGTATCTATCAATATCTATCAGTATCTATCTATCAGTATCTATCAGTATCTATCAGTATCTATCAGTATCTATCAGTAGCTATCAGTATCTATCAGTATCTATCATATCAGTATCTATCATATCAGTATCTATCAGTATCTATCAGTATCTATCAGTATCTATCTATCAGTATCTATCAGTATCTATCAGTATCTATCAGTATCTATCAGTATCTATCAGTATCTATCAGTATCTATCATATCAGTATCTATCATATCAGTATCTATCAGTATCTATCAGTATCTATCAGTATCTATCTATCAGTATCTATCAGTATCTATCAGTATCTATTAGTATCTATCAGTATCTATCAGTATCTATCAGTATCTATCTATCAGTATCTATCAGTATCTATCAGTATCTATCAGTATCTATCAGTATCTATCAGTATATATCAGTATCTATCAGTATCTATCAGTATCTATCAGTATCTATCAGTATCTATCATATCAGTATCTATCATATCAGTATCTATCATATCAGTATCTTTCATATCAGTATCTATCAGTATCTATCTATCAGTATCTATCAGTATCTATCAGTATCTATCAGTATCTATCATATCAGTATCTATCATATCAGTATCTATCATATCAGTATCTATCAGTATCTATCAGTATCTATCAGTATATATCAGTATCTATCAGTATCTATCAGTAGCTATCAGTATCTATCAGTATCTATTAGTATCTATCAGTATCTATCAGTATCTATCAGTATCTTTCAGTATCTATCAGTATCTATCAGTATCTATCAGTATCTATCAGTATCTATCAGTATCTATCTATCAGTATCTATCAGTATCTATCAGTATCTATCAGTATCTATCAGTATCTATCAGTATCTATCAGTATCTATCAGTATCTATCAGTATCTATCTGTATCTGTCAGTATCTATCAGTATCTATCATATCAGTATCTATCGTATCAGTATCTATCAGTATCTATCAGTATCTATCAGTATCTATCAGTATCTATCAGTATCTATCTATCAGTATCTATCAGTATCTATCAGTATCTATCAGTATCTATCAGTATCTATCAGTATCTATCAGTATCTATCAGTATCTATCAGTATCTATCAGTATCTTTCAGTATATATCAGTATCTATCATATCAGTATCTATCAGTATCTATCAGTATCTATCAGTATCTATCTATCAGTATCTATCAGTATCTATCAGTATCTATCAGTATCTATCAGTATCTATCATATCAGTATCTATCATATCAGTATCTATCATATCAGTATCTATCATATCAGTATCTATCAGTATCTATCATATCAGTATCTATCATATCAGTATCTATCAGTATCTATCAGTATCTATCTGTATCTATCTATTAGTATCTATCAGTATCTATCGGTATCTATCAGTATCTATTAGTATCTATCAGTATCTATCATATCAGTATCTATCATATCAGTATCTATCAGTATCTATCAGTATCTATCAGTATCTATCTATCAGTATCTATCAGTATCTATCAGTATCTATTATATCAGTATCTCTCATATCAGTATCTATCAGTATCTATCAGTATCTATCAGTATCTATCAGTATCTATCAGTATCTATCAGTATCTATCTATCAGTATCTATCAGTATCTATCAGTATCTATCATATTAGTATCTATCATATCAGTATTATATCAGTATCTATCAGTATCTATCTATCAGTATCTATCAGTATCTATCAGTATCTATCAGTATCTATCATATCAGTATCTATCATATCAGTATCTATCAGTATCTATCAGTATCTATCAGTATCTATCAGTATCTATCTATCAGTATCTATCAGTATCTATCAGTATCTATCAGTATCTATCAGTATCTATCAGTATCTATCTGTATCTGTCAGTATCTATCAGTATCTATCATATCAGTATCTATCGTATCAGTATCTATCAGTATCTATCAGTATCTATCAGTATCTATCTATCAGTATCTATCAGTATCTATTAGTATCTATCAGTATCTATCAGTATCTATCATTTCAGTATCTATCATATCAGTATCTATCAGTATCTATCAGTATCTATCATATCAGTATCTTTCATATCAGTATCTATCAGTATCTATCAGTTTCTATCAGTATCTATCAGTATCTATCAGTATCTATCAAATCAGTATCTATCATATCAGTATCTATCAGTATCTATCAGTATCTATCTATCAGTATCTATCAATTTCTATCATTATCTATCATATCAGTTTCTATCATATCAGTATCTATCAGTATCTATCAGTATCTATCAGTATCTATCAGTACCTATCTATCAGTTTCTATCAGTATATATTAGTATCTATCAGTATCTATCAGTATCTCTCATATCAGTATTTATCATATCAGTATCTATCAGTATCTATCAGTATCTATCAGTATCTATCTATCAGTATCTATCAGTATCTATCATATCAGTATCTATCATATCAGTATCTTTCATATCAGTATCTATGATATCAGTATCGATCAGTATCTATCAGTATCTATCAGTATCTATCTATCAGTATCTATCAGTATCTATCATATCAGTATCTATCAGTATCTATCAGTATCTATCTATCAGTATCTATCAGTATCTATCAGTATCTATCAGTATCTATCAGTATCTATTAGTATCTATCAGTATCTATCAGTATCTATCAGTATCTATCAGTATCTATCAGTATCTATCATATCAGTATCTATCATATCAGTATCTATCAGTATCTATCAGTATCTATCAGTATCTATCTATCAGAATCAATCAGTATCTATCAGTATCTATCAGTATCTATCATATCAGTATCTATCAGTATCTATCAGTATCTATCTATCAGTATCTATCAGTATCTATCAGTATCTATCAGTATCTATCAGTATCTATCAGTATCTATCAGTATCTATCAGTATCTATCAGTATCTATCAGTATCTATCAGTATCTATCAGTATCTATCAGTATCTATCAGTATCTATCAGTATCTATCAGTATCTATCAGTATCTTTTTATCAGTATCTATCAGTATCTATTAGTATCTATCAGTATCTATCAGTATCTATCATATCAGTATCTATCATATCAGTATCTATCAGTATCTATCAGTATCTATCTATCAGTATCTATCAGTATCTATCAGTATCTCTCAGTATCTATCAGTATCTATCAGTATCTATCAGTATCTATTATATCAGTATCTATCATATCAGTATCTATCAGTATCTTTCAGTATCTATCAGTATATATCAGTATCTATCAGTATCTATCTATCAGTATCTATCAGTATCTATCATATCAGTATCTATCATATCAGTATCTATCAGTATCTATCAGTATCTATCTATCAGTATCTATCAGTATCTATCAGTATCTATCAGTATCTATCAGTATCTATCAGTATCTATCATATCAGTTTCTATCATATCAGTATCTATCAGTATCTATCAGTATCTATCTATCAGTTTCTATCAGTATATATTAGTATCTATCAGTATCTTTCATATCAGTATTTATCATATCAGTATCTATCAGTATCTATCAGTATCTATCTATCAGTATCTATCAGTATCTATCAGTATCTATCAGTATCTATCAGTATCTATCAGTATCTATCAGTATCTATCAGTATCTATCAGTATCTATCAGTATCTATCATATCAGTATCTATCATATCAGTATCTATCAGTATCTATCAGTATCTATCAGTATCTATCAGTATCTATCTATCAGAATCAATCAGTATCTATCAGTATCTATCAGTATCTATCAGTATCTATCAGTATCTATCAGTATCTATCAGTATCTATCAGTATCTATCAGTATCTATCAGTATCTATCAGTATCTATCAGTATCTATCAGTATCTATCAGTATCTATCAGTATCTATCAGTATCTATCAGTATCTATCAGTATCTATCAGTATCTATCAGTATCTATCAGTATCTATCAGTATCTATCAGTATCTATCAGTATCTATCAGTATCTATCAGTATCTATCAGTATCTATCATATCAGTATCTATCATATCAGTATCTATCAGTATCTATCTATCAGTTTCTATCAGTATCTATCAGTATCTATCAGTATCTATCATTTCAGTATCTATCATATCAGTATCTATCAGTATCTATCTATCAGTATCTATCAGTATCTATCAGTATCTATCAGTATCTATCAGTATCTATCAGTATCTATCAGTATCTATCAGTATCTATCATATCAGTATCTATCATATCAGTATCTATCATATCAGTATCTATCATATCAGTAGCTATCATATCAGTATCTATCATATCAGTATCTATCATATCAGTATCTATCATATCAGTATCTATCAGTATCTATCAGTATCTATCAGTATCTATCAGTATCTATCAGTATCTATCAGTATCTATCTATCAGTATCTATCAGTATCTATCAGTATCTATCAGTATCTATCAGTATCTATCAAATCAGTATCTATCATATCAGTATCTATCAGTATCTATCAGTATCTATCCATCAGTATCTATCAGTTTCTATCAGTATCTATCATATAAGTATCTATCATATCAGTATCTATCAGTATCTTTCAGTATCTATCAGTATCTATCAGTATCTTTCAGTATCTATCATATCAGTATCTATCATATCAGTATCTATCAGTATCTTTCAGTATCTATCAGTATCTATCAGTATCTATCAGTATCTATCAGTATATATCAGTATCTATCTATCAGTATCTATCAGTATCTATCATATCAGTATCTATCATATCAGTATCTATCAGTATCTATCAGTATCTATCTATCAGTATCTATCAGTATCTATCAGTATCTATCAGTATCTATCAGTATCTATCAGTATCTATCAGTATCTATCAGTATCTATCAGTATCTATCAGTATCTAACATATCAGTATCTATCATATCAGTATCTATCAGTATCTATCAGTATCTATCTATCAGTTTCTATCAGTATATATTAGTATCTATCAGTATCTATCATATCAGTATCTATCAGTATCTATCAGTATCTATCTATCAGTATCTATCAGTATCTATCAGTATCTATCAGTATCTATCAGTATATATTAGTATCTATCAGTATCTATCAGTATCTATCATTTCAGTATTTATCATATCAGTATCTTTCAGTATCTATCAGTATCTATCAGTATCTATCTATCAGTATCTATCAGTATCTATCAGTATCTATCAGTATCTATCAGTATCTATCAGTATCTATCAGTATCTATCATATCAGTATCTATCATATCAGTATCTATCAGTATCTATCAGTATCTATCAGTATCTATCAGTATCTATCTATCAGTATCAATCAGTATCTATCAGTATCTATAAGTATCTATCAGTATCTATCAGTATCTATCAGTATCTATCAGTATCTAACATATCAGTATCTATCATATCAGTATCTATCAGTATCTATCAGTATCTATCTATCAGTATCTATCAGTATCTATCAGTATCTATCAGTATCTATCATATCAGTATCTATCATATCAGTATCTATCAGTATCTATCAGTATCTATCAGTACCTATCAGTATCTATCAGTATCTATCAGTATCTATCAGTATCTATTTATCAGTATCTATCAGTATCTATTAGTATCTATCAGTATCTATCATATCAGTATCTATCATATCAGTATCTATCAGTATCTATCAGTATCTATCTATCAGTATCTATCAGTATCTATCAGTATCTATCAGTATCTATCAGTATCTATCATATCAGTTTCTATCATATCAGTATCTATCAGTATCTATCAGTATCTATCAGTATCTATCTATCAGTTTCTATCAGTATATATTAGTATCTATCAGTATCTTTCATATCAGTATTTATCATATCAGTATCTATCAGTATCTATCAGTATCTATCTATCAGTATCTATCAGTATCTATCAGTATCTATCAGTATCTATCAGTATCTATCAGTATCTATCAGTATCTATCAGTATCTATCAGTATCTATCAGTATCTATCATATCAGTATCTATCATATCAGTATCTATCAGTATCTATCAGTATCTATCAGTATCTATCAGTATCTATCTATCAGAATCAATCAGTATCTATCAGTATCTATCAGTATCTATCAGTATCTATCAGTATCTATCAGTATCTATCAGTATCTATCAGTATCTATCAGTATCTATCAGTATCTATCAGTATCTATCAGTATCTATCAGTATCTATCAGTATCTATCAGTATCTATCAGTATCTATCAGTATCTATTAGTATCTATCAGTATCTATCAGTATCTATCAGTATCTATCAGTATCTATCAGTATCTATCAGTATCTATCAGTATCTATCATATCAGTATCTATCATATCAGTATCTATCAGTATCTATCTATCAGTTTCTATCAGTATCTATCAGTATCTATCAGTATCTATCATTTCAGTATCTATCATATCAGTATCTATCAGTATCTATCTATCAGTATCTATCAGTATCTATCAGTATCTATCAGTATCTATCAGTATCTATCAGTATCTATCAGTATCTATCAGTATCTATCATATCAGTATCTATCATATCAGTATCTATCATATCAGTATCTATCATATCAGTAGCTATCATATCAGTATCTATCATATCAGTATCTATCATATCAGTATCTATCATATCAGTATCTATCAGTATCTATCAGTATCTATCAGTATCTATCAGTATCTATCAGTATCTATCAGTATCTATCTATCAGTATCTATCAGTATCTATCAGTATCTATCAGTATCTATCAGTATCTATCAAATCAGTATCTATCATATCAGTATCTATCAGTATCTATCAGTATCTATCCATCAGTATCTATCAGTTTCTATCAGTATCTATCATATAAGTATCTATCATATCAGTATCTATCAGTATCTTTCAGTATCTATCAGTATCTATCAGTATCTTTCAGTATCTATCATATCAGTATCTATCATATCAGTATCTATCAGTATCTTTCAGTATCTATCAGTATCTATCAGTATCTATCAGTATCTATCAGTATATATCAGTATCTATCTATCAGTATCTATCAGTATCTATCATATCAGTATCTATCATATCAGTATCTATCAGTATCTATCAGTATCTATCTATCAGTATCTATCAGTATCTATCAGTATCTATCAGTATCTATCAGTATCTATCAGTATCTATCAGTATCTATCAGTATCTATCAGTATCTATCAGTATCTAACATATCAGTATCTATCATATCAGTATCTATCAGTATCTATCAGTATCTATCTATCAGTTTCTATCAGTATATATTAGTATCTATCAGTATCTATCATATCAGTATCTATCAGTATCTATCAGTATCTATCTATCAGTATCTATCAGTATCTATCAGTATCTATCAGTATCTATCAGTATCTATCAGTATATATTAGTATCTATCAGTATCTATCAGTATCTATCATTTCAGTATTTATCATATCAGTATCTTTCAGTATCTATCAGTATCTATCAGTATCTATCTATCAGTATCTATCAGTATCTATCAGTATCTATCAGTATCTATCAGTATCTATCAGTATCTATCAGTATCTATCAGTATCTATCATATCAGTATCTATCATATCAGTATCTATCAGTATCTATCAGTATCTATCAGTATCTATCAGTATCTATCTATCAGTATCAATCAGTATCTATCAGTATCTATAAGTATCTATCAGTATCTATCAGTATCTATCAGTATCTAACATATCAGTATCTATCATATCAGTATCTATCAGTATCTATCAGTATCTATCTATCAGTATCTATCAGTATCTATCAGTATCTATCAGTATCTATCATATCAGTATCTATCATATCAGTATCTATCAGTATCTATCAGTATCTATCAGTACCTATCAGTATCTATCAGTATCTATCAGTATCTATCAGTATCTATTTATCAGTATCTATCAGTATCTATTAGTATCTATCAGTATCTATCATATCAGTATCTATCATATCAGTATCTATCAGTATCTATCAGTATCTATCTATCAGTATCTATCAGTATCTATTAGTATCTATCAGTATCTATCAGTATCTATCAGTATCTATCAGTATCTATCAGTATCTATCAGTATCTATCAGTATCTATCAGTATCTATCAGTATCTATCAGTATCTATCATATCAGTATCTATCATATCAGTATTTATCAGTATCTATCAGTATCTATCAGTATCTATCAGTATCTATCAGTTTCTATCAGTATCTATCAGTATCTATCAGTATCTATCATATCAGTATCTATCAGTATCTATCAGTATCTATCAGTATCTATCAGTATCTATCAGTATCTATCAGTATCTATCATATCAGTATCTATTATATCAGTATCTATCAGTATCTATCAGTATCTATCAGTATCTATCAGTATCTATCTATCAGTATCTATCAGTTTCTATCAGTATCTATCAAATCAGTATCTATCATATCAGTATCTATCAGTATCTATCAGTATCTATCAGTATCTATCTATCAGTATCTATCAGTTTCTATCAGTATCTATCATATCAGTATCTTTCATATCAGTATCTATCAGTATCTATCAGTATCTATCAGTATCTTTCATATCAGTATCTATCATATCAGTATCTATCAGTATCTATCAGTATCTATCTATCAGTTTCTTTCAGTATATATTAGTATCTATCAGTATCTATCATATCAGTATCTATCATATCAGTATCTATCAGTATATATCAGTATCTATCAGTATCTATCTATCAGTATCTATCAGTATCTATCAGTTTCTATCAGTATCTATCAGTATCTATCAGTATCTATCAGTATCTATCATATCAGTATCTATCATATCAGTATCTATCATATCAGTATCTATCATATCAGTATCTATCAGTATCTATCAGTATCTATCAGTATCTATCAGTATCTATCAGTATCTATCAGTATCTATCAGTATCTATCAGTATCTATCAGTATCTATCTATCAGTATCTATCAGTATCTATCATATCAGTATCTATTATATCAGTATCTATCAGTATCTATCAGTATCTATCAGTATCTATCTATCAGTATTTATCAGTATCTATCAGTATCTCTCAGTATCTATCAGTATCTATCAGTATCTATCATATCAGTATCTATCATATCAGTATCTATCAGTATCTATCAGTATCTATCTATCAGTATCTATCTATCAGTTTCTGTCAGTATATATTAGTATCTATCAGTATCTATCATATCAGTATCTATCATTTCAGTATCTATCAGTATCTATCAGTATCTATCAGTATCTATCTATCAGTATCTATCTATCAGTATCTATCAGTATCTATCAGTATCTATCAGTATCTATCAGTATCTATCAGTATCTATCAGTATCTATCATATCAGTATCTATCATATCAGTATCTATCATATCAGTATCTATCATATCAGTATCTTTCAGTATCTATCAGTATCTATCAGTATCTATCTATCAGTATCTATCAGTATCTATCAGTATCTATCAGTATCTATCAGTATCTATCATATCAGTATCTATCATATCAGTATCTATCAGTATCTATCATATCCACTCAATTGCTTCGAATTTTGAGTTGGACTCTATTTATATAACAAAATAAGAGCGATGACAGGTAGCCGTAGCTACCAAAAGCAATTGAGTGGATATCAGTATCTATCAGTATCTTTCAGTATCTATCAGTATCTATCAGTATCTATCTATCAGTATCTATCAGTATCTATCATATCAGTATCTATCATATCAGTATCTATCAGATAGATAGATACTGATAGATACTGATAGATACTGATAGATACTGATAGATACTGATAGATACTGATATGATAGATACTGATATGATAGATACTGATAGATACTGATAGATACTGATAGATACTGATAGATACTGATAGATACTGATAGATAGATACTGATAGATACTAATAGATACTGATAGATACTAATAGATACTGATAGATACTGATAGATAGATACTGATAGATACTGATAGATACTGATAGATACTGATAGATACAGATAGATACTGATAGATACTGATAGATACTGATAAATACTAATAGATACTGATAGATACTGATTGATACTGATAGTTACTGATAGATAGATACTGATAGATACTGATAGATACTGATAGATACTGTTAGATACTGATAGATACTGATATGATAGATACTGATATGATAGATACTGATATGATAGATACTGATAGATACTGATAGATACTGATAGATACTGATAGATACTGATAGATACTGATAGATACTGATAGATAGATACTGATAGATACTGATAGATACTGATAGATACTGATAGATACTGATATGAAAGATACTGATATGATAGATACTGATAGATACTGATAGATACTAATAGATACTGATAGATACTGATAGATAGATACTGATAGATACTGATAGATACTGATAGATACTGATAGATACTGATAGATACTGATAGATACTGATAGATACTGATATGATAGATACTGATATGATAGATACTGATAGATACTGATAGATACTGATAGATACTGATATGATAGATACTGATAGATACTGATAGACTACTACCAGTATCTATCAGTATCTATCAGTATCTATCATATCAGTATCTATCATATCAGTATCTATCAGTATCTATCTGTATCTATCAGTATCTATCAATATCTATCAGTATCTATCTATCAGTATCTATCAGTATCTATCAGTATCTATCAGTATCTATCAGTATCTATCAGTATCTATCATATCAGTATCTATCATATCAGTATCTATCAGTATCTATCAGTATCTATCAGTATCTATCTATCAGTATCTATCAGTATCTATCAGTATCTATCAGTATCTATCATATCAGTATCTATCATATCAGTATCTATCAGTATCTATCAGTATCTATCAGTATCTATCTATCAGTATCTATCAGTATCTATCAGTATCTATTAGTATCTATCAGTATCTATCAGTATCTATCAGTATCTATCTATCAGTATCTATCAGTATCTATCAGTATCTATCAGTATCTATCAGTATCTATCAGTATATATCAGTATCTATCAGTATCTATCAGTATCTATCAGTATCTATCAGTATCTATCATATCAGTATCTATCATATCAGTATCTATCATATCAGTATCTATCAGTATCTATCTATCAGTATCTATCAGTATCTATCAGTATCTATCATATCAGTATCTATCATATCAGTATCTATCATATCAGTATCTATCAGTATCTATCAGTATATATCAGTATCTATCAGTATCTATCAGTAGCTATCAGTATCTATCAGTATCTATTAGTATCTATCAGTATCTATCAGTATCTATCAGTATCTTTCAGTATCTATCAGTATCTATCAGTATCTATCAGTATCTATCAGTATCTATCAGTATCTATCTATCAGTATCTATCAGTATCTATCAGTATCTATCAGTATCTATCAGTATCTATCAGTATCTATCAGTATCTATCAGTATCTATCAGTATCTATCAGTATCTATCAGTATCTATCTGTATCTGTCAGTATCTATCAGTATCTATCATATCAGTATCTATCGTATCAGTATCTATCAGTATCTATCAGTATCTATCAGTATCTATCAGTATCTATCAGTATCTATCAGTATCTATCTATCAGTATCTATCAGTATCTATCAGTATCTATCAGTATCTATCAGTATCTATCAGTATCTATCAGTATCTATCAGTATCTATCAGTATCTTTCAGTATATATCAGTATCTATCATATCAGTATCTATCAGTATCTATCAGTATCTATCAGTATCTATCTATCAGTATCTATCAGTATCTATTAGTATCTATCAGTATCTATCAGTATCTATCATATCAGTATCTATCATATCAGTATCTATCATATCAGTATCTATCATATCAGTATCTATCAGTATCTATCATATCAGTATCTATCATATCAGTATTTATCAGTATCTATCAGTATCTATCTGTATCTATCTATTAGTATCTATCAGTATCTATCGGTATCTATCAGTATCTATTAGTATCTATCAGTATCTATCATATCAGTATCTATCATATCAGTATCTATCAGTATCTATCAGTATCTATCAGTATCTATCTATCAGTATCTATCAGTATCTATCAGTATCTATCAGTATCTATCAGTATCTATCAGTATCTATTATATCAGTATCTCTCATATCAGTATCTATCAGTATCTATCAGTATCTATCAGTATCTATCAGTATCTATCAGTATCTATCAGTATCTATCAGTATCTATCTATCAGTATCTATCAGTATCTATCAGTATCTATCATATTAGTATCTATCATATCAGTATTATATCAGTATCTATCAGTATCTATCTATCAGTATCTATCAGTATCTATCAGTATCTATCAGTATCTATCATATCAGTATCTATCATATCAGTATCTATCAGTATCTATCAGTATCTATCAGTATCTATCAGTATCTATCTATCAGTATCTATCAGTATCTATCAGTATCTATCAGTATCTATCAGTATCTATCAGTATCTATCTGTATCTGTCAGTATCTATCAGTATCTATCATATCAGTATCTATCGTATCAGTATCTATCAGTATCTATCAGTATCTATCAGTATCTATCTATCAGTATCTATCAGTATCTATTAGTATCTATCAGTATCTATCAGTATCTATCATTTCAGTATCTATCATATCAGTATCTATCAGTATCTATCAGTATCTATCATATCAGTATCTATCATATCAGTATCTATCAGTATCTATCAGTTTCTATCAGTATCTATCAGTATCTATCAGTATCTATCAAATCAGTATCTATCATATCAGTATCTATCAGTATCTATCAGTATCTATCTATCAGTATCTATCAATTTCTATCATTATCTATCATATCAGTTTCTATCATATCAGTATCTATCAGTATCTATCAGTATCTATCAGTATCTATCAGTACCTATCTATCAGTTTCTATCAGTATATATTAGTATCTATCAGTATCTATCAGTATCTATCATATCAGTATTTATCATATCAGTATCTATCAGTATCTATCAGTATCTATCAGTATCTATCTATCAGTATCTATCAGTATCTATCAGTATCTATCATATCAGTATCTATCATATCAGTATCTTTCATATCAGTATCTATGATATCAGTATCGATCAGTATCTATCAGTATCTATCAGTATCTATCTATCAGTATCTATCAGTATCTATCATATCAGTATCTATCAGTATCTATCAGTATCTATCTATCAGTATCTATCAGTATCTATCAGTATCTATCAGTATCTATCAGTATCTATCAGTATATATTAGTATCTATCAGTATCTATCAGTATCTATCATTTCAGTATTTATCATATCAGTATCTTTCAGTATCTATCAGTATCTATCAGTATCTATCTATCAGTATCTATCAGTATCTATCAGTATCTATCAGTATCTATCAGTATCTATCAGTATCTATCAGTATCTATCATATCAGTATCTATCATATCAGTATCTATCAGTATCTATCAGTATCTATCAGTATCTATCAGTATCTATCTATCAGTATCAATCAGTATCTATCAGTATCTATAAGTATCTATCAGTATCTATCAGTATCTATCAGTATCTATCAGTATCTAACATATCAGTATCTATCATATCAGTATCTATCAGTATCTATCAGTATCTATCTATCAGTATCTATCAGTATCTATCAGTATCTATCAGTATCTATCATATCAGTATCTATCATATCAGTATCTATCAGTATCTATCAGTATCTATCAGTATCTATCAGTATCTATCAGTATCTATCAGTATCTATCAGTATCTATTTATCAGTATCTATCAGTATCTATCAGTATCTATCAGTATCTATCATATCAGTATCTATCATATCAGTATCTATCAGTATCTATCAGTATCTATCTATCAGTATCTATCAGTATCTATTAGTATCTATCAGTATCTATCAGTATCTATCAGTATCTATCAGTATCTATCAGTATCTATCAGTATCTATCAGTATCTATCAGTATCTATCAGTATCTATCAGTATCTATCATATCAGTATCTATCATATCAGTATTTATCAGTATCTATCAGTATCTATCAGTATCTATCAGTATCTATCAGTTTCTATCAGTATCTATCAGTATCTATCAGTATCTATCATATCAGTATCTATCAGTATCTATCAGTATCTATCAGTATCTATCAGTATCTATCAGTATCTATCAGTATCTATCATATCAGTATCTATTATATCAGTATCTATCAGTATCTATCAGTATCTATCAGTATCTATCAGTATCTATCTATCAGTATCTATCAGTTTCTATCAGTATCTATCAAATCAGTATCTATCATATCAGTATCTATCAGTATCTATCAGTATCTATCAGTATCTATCTATCAGTATCTATCAGTTTCTATCAGTATCTATCATATCAGTATCTTTCATATCAGTATCTATCAGTATCTATCAGTATCTTTCATATCAGTATCTATCATATCAGTATCTATCAGTATCTATCAGTATCTATCTATCAGTTTCTTTCAGTATATATTAGTATCTATCAGTATCTATCATATCAGTATCTATCATATCAGTATCTATCAGTATATATCAGTATCTATCAGTATCTATCTATCAGTATCTATCAGTATCTATCAGTATCTATCAGTATCTATCAGTATCTATCAGTATCTATCAGTATCTATCATATCAGTATCTATCATATCAGTATCTATCATATCAGTATCTATCATATCAGTATCTATCAGTATCTATCAGTATCTATCAGTATCTATCAGTATCTATCAGTATCTATCAGTATCTATCAGTATCTATCAGTATCTATCAGTATCTATCAGTATCTATCTATCAGTATCTATCAGTATCTATCATATCAGTATCTATTATATCAGTATCTATCAGTATCTATCAGTATCTATCAGTATCTATCTATCAGTATTTATCAGTATCTATCAGTATCTCTCAGTATCTATCAGTATCTATCAGTATCTATCATATCAGTATCTATCATATCAGTATCTATCAGTATCTATCAGTATCTATCTATCAGTATCTATCTATCAGTTTCTGTCAGTATATATTAGTATCTATCAGTATCTATCATATCAGTATCTATCATTTCAGTATCTATCAGTATCTATCAGTATCTATCAGTATCTATCTATCAGTATCTATCTATCAGTATCTATCAGTATCTATCAGTATCTATCAGTATCTATCAGTATCTATCAGTATCTATCATATCAGTATCTATCATATCAGTATCTATCATATCAGTATCTATCATATCAGTATCTTTCAGTATCTATCAGTATCTATCAGTATCTATCTATCAGTATCTATCAGTATCTATCAGTATCTATCAGTATCTATCAGTATCTATCATATCAGTATCTATCATATCAGTATCTATCAGTATCTATCATATCCACTCAATTGCTTCGAATTTTGAGTTGGACTCTATTTATATAACAAAATAAGAGCGATGACAGGTAGCCGTAGCTACCAAAAGCAATTGAGTGGATATCAGTATCTATCAGTATCTATCAGTATCTATCAGTATCTATCAGTATCTATCTATCAGTATCTATCAGTATCTATCATATCAGTATCTATCATATCAGTATCTATCAGATAGATAGATACTGATAGATATTGATAGATACTGATAGATACTGATAGATACTGATAGATACTGATAGATACTGATATGATAGATACTGATATGATAGATACTGATAGATACTGATAGATACTGATAGATACTGATAGATACTGATAGATACTGATAGATAGATACTGATAGATACTAATAGATACTGATAGATACTAATAGATACTGATAGATACTGATAGATAGATACTGATAGATACTGATAGATACTGATAGATACAGATAGATACTGATAGATACTGATAGATACTGATAAATACTAATAGATACTGATAGATACTGATTGATACTGATAGTTACTGATAGATAGATACTGATAGATACTGATAGATACTGATAGATACTGTTAGATACTGATAGATACTGATATGATAGATACTGATATGATAGATACTGATATGATAGATACTGATAGATACTGATAGATACTGATAGATACTGATAGATACTGATAGATACTGATAGACACTGATAGATAGATACTGATAGATACTAATAGATACTGATAGATACTGATAGATACTGATATGAAAGATACTGATATGATAGATACTGATAGATACTGATAGATACTAATAGATACTGATAGATACTGATAGATAGATACTGATAGATACTGATAGATACTGATAGATACTGATAGATACTGATAGATACTGATAGATACTGATAGATACTGATATGATAGATACTGATATGATAGATACTGATAGATACTGATAGATACTGATAGATACTGATATGATAGATACTGATAGATACTGATAGACTACTACCAGTATCTATCAGTATCTATCAGTATCTATCATATCAGTATCTATCATATCAGTATCTATCAGTATCTATCTGTATCTATCAGTATCTATCAATATCTATCAGTATCTATCTATCAGTATCTATCAGTATCTATCAGTATCTATCAGTATCTATCAGTATCTATCAGTATCTATCATATCAGTATCTATCATATCAGTATCTATCAGTATCTATCAGTATCTATCAGTATCTATCTATCAGTATCTATCAGTATCTATCAGTATCTATCAGTATCTATCATATCAGTATCTATCATATCAGTATCTATCAGTATCTATCAGTATCTATCAGTATCTATCTATCAGTATCTATCAGTATCTATCAGTATCTATTAGTATCTATCAGTATCTATCAGTATCTATCAGTATCTATCTATCAGTATCTATCAGTATCTATCAGTATCTATCAGTATCTATCAGTATCTATCAGTATCTATCAGTATCTATCAGTATCTATCAGTATCTATCAGTATCTATCAGTATCTATCATATCAGTATCTATCATATCAGTATCTATCATATCAGTATCTATCAGTATCTATCTATCAGTATCTATCAGTATCTATCAGTATCTATCATATCAGTATCTATCATATCAGTATCTATCATATCAGTATCTATCAGTATCTATCAGTATATATCAGTATCTATCAGTATCTATCAGTATCTATCAGTATCTATCAGTATCTATTAGTATCTATCAGTATCTATCAGTATCTATCAGTATCTTTCAGTATCTATCAGTATCTATCAGTATCTATCAGTATCTATCAGTATCTATCAGTATCTATCTATCAGTATCTATCAGTATCTATCAGTATCTATCAGTATCTATCAGTATCTATCAGTATCTATCAGTATCTATCAGTATCTATCAGTATCTATCAGTATCTATCAGTATCTATCTGTATCTGTCAGTATCTATCAGTATCTATCATATCAGTATCTATCGTATCAGTATCTATCAGTATCTATCAGTATCTATCAGTATCTATCAGTATCTATCAGTATCTATCAGTATCTATCTATCAGTATCTATCAGTATCTATCAGTATCTATCAGTATCTATCAGTATCTATCAGTATCTATCAGTATCTATCAGTATCTATCAGTATCTTTCAGTATATATCAGTATCTATCATATCAGTATCTATCAGTATCTATCAGTATCTATCAGTATCTATCTATCAGTATCTATCAGTATCTATTAGTATCTATCAGTATCTATCAGTATCTATCATATCAGTATCTATCATATCAGTATCTATCATATCAGTATCTATCATATCAGTATCTATCAGTATCTATCATATCAGTATCTATCATATCAGTATTTATCAGTATCTATCAGTATCTATCTGTATCTATCTATTAGTATCTATCAGTATCTATCGGTATCTATCAGTATCTATTAGTATCTATCAGTATCTATCATATCAGTATCTATCATATCAGTATCTATCAGTATCTATCAGTATCTATCAGTATCTATCTATCAGTATCTATCAGTATCTATCAGTATCTATCAGTATCTATCAGTATCTATCAGTATCTATTATATCAGTATCTCTCATATCAGTATCTATCAGTATCTATCAGTATCTATCAGTATCTATCAGTATCTATCAGTATCTATCAGTATCTATCTATCAGTATCTATCAGTATCTATCAGTATCTATCATATTAGTATCTATCATATCAGTATTATATCAGTATCTATCAGTATCTATCTATCAGTATCTATCAGTATCTATCAGTATCTATCAGTATCTATCATATCAGTATCTATCATATCAGTATCTATCAGTATCTATCAGTATCTATCAGTATCTATCAGTATCTATCTATCAGTATCTATCAGTATCTATCAGTATCTATCAGTATCTATCAGTATCTATCAGTATCTATCTGTATCTATCAGTATCTATCAGTATCTATCATATCAGTATCTATCGTATCAGTATCTATCAGTATCTATCAGTATCTATCAGTATCTATCTATCAGTATCTATCAGTATCTATTAGTATCTATCAGTATCTATCAGTATCTATCATTTCAGTATCTATCATATCAGTATCTATCAGTATCTATCATATCAGTATCTATCATATCAGTATCTATCAGTATCTATCAGTTTCTATCAGTATCTATCAGTATCTATCAGTATCTATCAAATCAGTATCTATCATATCAGTATCTATCAGTATCTATCAGTATCTATCTATCAGTATCTATCAATTTCTATCATTATCTATCATATCAGTTTCTATCATATCAGTATCTATCAGTATCTATCAGTATCTATCAGTATCTATCAGTACCTATCTATCAGTTTCTATCAGTATCTATCAGTATCTATCAGTATCTATCAGTATCTATCATATCAGTATTTATCATATCAGTATCTATCAGTATCTATCAGTATCTATCAGTATCTATCTATCAGTATCTATCAGTATCTATCAGTATCTATCATATCAGTATCTATCATATCAGTATCTTTCATATCAGTATCTATGATATCAGTATCGATCAGTATCTATCAGTATCTATCAGTATCTATCTATCAGTATCTATCAGTATCTATCATATCAGTATCTATCAGTATCTATCAGTATCTATCTATCAGTATCTATCAGTATCTATCAGTATCTATCAGTATCTATCAGTATCTATTAGTATCTATCAGTATCTATCAGTATCTATCAGTATCTATCAGTATCTATCAGTATCTATCATATCAGTATCTATCATATCAGTTTCTATCAGTATCTATCTATCAGTTTCTATCAGTATATATTAGTATCTATCAGTATCTATCAGTATCTATCATATCAGTATCTATCATATCAGTATCTATCAAAATCTATCAGTATCTATCATATCAGTATCTATCATATCAGTATCTATCATATCAGTATCCATGATATCAGTATCTATCTATCAGTATCTATCAGTATCTATCAGTATCTATCTATCAGTATCAATCAGTATCTATCAGTATCTATCAGTATCTATCAGTATCTAACATATCAGTATCTATCATATCAGTATCTATCAGTATCTATCAGTATCTATCAGTATCTATCAGTATCTATCAGTATCTATCAGTATCTATTATATCAGTATCTATCATTTCAGTATTTATCAGTATCTATCTTTCAGTATCTATCAGTATCTATCAGTATCTATCAGTATCTATCAGTATCTATCAGTATCTATCAGTATCTATCAGTATCTATCATCAGTATCTATCAGTATCTATCAGTATCTATCAGTATCTATCAGTATCTATCAGTATCTATCAGTATCTATCATATCAGTATCTATCATATCAGTATCTATCAGTATCTTTCAGTATCTATCAGTATCTATCAGTATCTATCTATCAGTATCTATCAGTATCTATCATATCAGTATCTATCAGTATCTATCAGTATCTATCAGTATCTATCTATCAGTATCTATCAGTATCTATCAGTATCTATCAGTATCTATCAGTATCTATCAGTATCTATCAGTATCTATCAGTATCTATCATATCAGTATCTATCATATCAGTATCTATCAGTATCTATCTATCAGTTTCTATCAGTATATATTAGTATCTATCAGTATCTATCATATCAGTTTCTATCATATCAGTATCTATCAGTATCTATCAGTATCTATCAGTATCTATCAGTATCTATCATATCAGTTTCTATCATATCAGTATCTATCAGTATCTATCAGTATCTATCTATCAGTTTCTATCAGTATATATTAGTATCTATCAGTATCTTTCAGTATCTAACATATCAGTATTTATCATATCAGTATCTATCAGTATCTATCAGTATCTATCTATCAGTATCTATCAGTATCTATCAGTATCTATCATATCAGTATCTATCATATCAGTATCTATCATATCAGTATCTATCAGTATCTATCAGTATCTATCTATCAGTATCTATCAGTATCTATCAGTATCTATCAGTATCTATCAGTATCTATCAGTATCTATCAGTATCTATCAGTATCTAACATATCAGTATCTATCATATCAGTATCTATCAGTATCTAACATATCAGTATCTATCATATCAGTATCTATCAGTATCTATCAGTATCTATCATATCAGTATCTATCAGTATCTATCTATCAGTATCTATCGGTATCTATCAGTATCTATCAGTATCTATCAGTATCTATCATATCAGTATCTATCATATCAGTATCTATCAGTATCTATCAGTATCTATCAGTATCTATCAGTATCTATCTATCAGTATCTATCAGTATCTATTAGTATCTATCAGTATCTATCAGTATCTATCATATCAGTATCTATCATATCAGTATCTATCAGTATCTATCAGTATCTTTCTATCGGTATCTATCAGTATCTATCAGTATCTATCAGTATCTATCAGTATCTATCAGTATCTATCAGTATCTATCAGTATCTATCATATCAGTATCTATCATATCAATATCTATCAGTATCTTTCAGTATCTATCAGTATCTATCAGGATCTATCTATCAGTATCTATCAGTTTCTATCATATCAGTATCTATCAGTATCTATCAGTATCTATCATATCAGTATCTAGCAGTATCTATCAGTATCTATCAGTATCTATCTATCAGTATCTATCAGTATCTATCAGTATCTATCAGTATCTATCAGTATCTATCAGTATCTATCAGTATCTATCAGTATCTATCAGTATCTATCATATCAGTATCTAATATATCAGTATCTATCATATCAGTATCTATCAGTATCTATCAGTATCTATCTATCAGTATCTATCAGTATCTATCAAATCAGTATCTATCATATCAGTATCTATCAGTATCTATCCATCAGTATCTATCAGTTTCTATCAGTATCTATCATATCAGTATCTATCATATCAGTATCTATCAGTATCTTTCAGTATCTATCAGTATCAGTATCTATCAGTATCTATCAGTATCTATCAGTATCTATCAGTATCTATCAGTATCTATCAGTATCTATCAGTATCTATCAGTATCTATCATATCAGTATCTATCATATCAGTATCTATCATATCAGTATCTTTCAGTATCTATCAGTATCTATCAGTATCTATCTATCAGTTTCTATCAGTATATATTAGTATCTATCAGTATCTTTCATATCAGTATCTATCAGTATCTATCATATCAGTATCTATCATATCAGTATCTATCAGTCTCTATCAGTATCTATCATATCAGTATTTATCAGTATCTATCAGTATCTATCTATCAGTATCTATCTATCAGTATCTATCAGTATCTATCATATCAGTATCTATCATATCAGTATCTATCAGTATCTATCAGTATCTATCATATCAGTATCTATCATATCAGTATCTATCAGTATCTATCAGTATCTATCAGTATCTATCAGTATCTATCATAACAGTATCTATCATATCAGTATCTATCAGTCTCTATCAGTATCTATCATATCAGTATCTATTAGTATCTATCAGTATCTATCAGTATCTATCATATCAGTATCTATCAGAATCTATCAGTATCTATCAGTATCTATCAGTATCTATCAGTATCTATCAGTATCTATCAGTATCTATCAGTATCTATCAGTATCTATCAGTATCTATCAGTATCTATCAGTATCTATCAGTATCTATCAGTATCTATCATATCAGTATCTATCAGTATATATCAGTATCTATCTATCAGTTTCTATCAGTATATATCAGTATCTATCATATCAGTATCTATCATATCAGTATCTATCAGTATCTATCAGTATCTATCAGTATCTATCAGTATCTATCAGTATCTATCATATCAGTATCTATCAGTATCTATCAGTATCTATCAGTATCTATCATATCAGTATCTATCATATCAGTATCTATCAGTATCTATCAGTATCTATCAGTATCTATCTATCAGTATCTATCAGTATCTATCAGTATCTATCAGTATCTATCAGTATCTATCAGTATCTATCTGTATCTATCAGTATCTATCATATCAGTATCTATCATATCAGTATCTATCAGTATCTATCAGTATCTATCTATCAGTATCTATTAGTATCCATCAGTATCTATCAGTATCTATCATATCAGTATCTATCAGTATCTATCAGTATCTATCTATCAGTATCTATCAGTATTAGGGTGGAGCGAATTATTATTTTTTTGAAATTCAACTCAGAACGTCTCTAAAACGTTGCATTAGGCTGCCAGGTGTACGAGAAAAATAATAATAAAAATATTCAATACTACTTTTAGCCCTCTACTGTCATTTTAAGTATACTGTTCAAGCCAATACTGAAAAAAATATTTTTTTGATCAGAATCTTGTTTTTTTTTTATGAAAGTCAAGTGATTTTTTTTCTAAGCACATGATACTCGAAATAAAAGATATTTATTGCATAAAATTATAACAATATTAAAAATATTAAATTTTAAAAATACTGAATTTTAATTTGGGTCACAGGTTCACGTAGTAGTTGCCGAGAGTATGAAATAAGCTCAAAACATTTGAAGTTGAAACCCTTCTTTATAAATCTAATACTAATTACGTAAAAAAAAATAGTTTTTTTTTACCAATTATGAGTAAAAAATATTTTTTCTAGCTCAAGTAGAGGGCTGAAACATATTTAAAATCAATTACATATATATATATTCATTAATATCTTATCTAAAGGCAACATATTACAAATGTTCCAGGTCGATCAGACAACTTTTTTTTTTCTCCATACATCTACGCTCCACCCTAATCAGTATCTATCAGTATCTATCAGTATCTATCAGTATCTATCAGTATCTATCAGTATCTATCAGTATCTATCAGTGTCTATCATATCAGTATCTATCATATCAGTATCTATCATATCAGTATCTATCAGTATCTATCAGTATCTATCAGTATCTATCTTTCAGTATCTATCAGTATCTATCAGTATCTATCAGTATCTATCAGTATCTATCAGTATCTATCAGTATCTATCAGTATCTATCAGTATCTATCATATCAGTATCTATCATATCAGTATCTATCAGTATCTATCAGTATCTATCAGTATCTATCAGTATCTATCAGTATCTATCAGTATCTATCATATCAGTATCTATCATATCAGTATCTATCAGTATCTATCAGTATCTATCTATCAGTATCTATCAGTATCTATCAGTATCTATCAGTTCCTATCAGTATCTCTCAGTATCTATCATATCAGTATCTATCATATCAGTATCTATCAGTATCTATCAGCATCTATCAGTATCTATCAGTATCTATTTATCAGTATCTATCAGTATCTATTAGTATCTATCAGTATCTATCAGTATCTATCATATCAGTATCTATCAGTATCTATCAGTATCTATCAGTATCTATCAGTATCTATCTATCAGTATCTATCAGTATCTATCAGTATCTATCAGTATCTATCAGTATCTATCAGTATCTATCAGTATCTATCAGTATCTATCAGTATCTATCAGTATCTATCATATCAGTTTCTATCATATCAGTATCTATCAGTATCTATCAGTATCTAACAGTATCTATCATATCAGTATCTATCATATCAGTATCTATCAGTATCTATCAGTATCTATCATATCAGTATCTATCAGTATCTATCAGTATCTATCTATCTGTATCTATCAGTATCTATCAGTATCTATCAGTATCTATCAGTATCTATCAGTATCTATCATATCAGTATCTATCATATCAGTATTTATCAGTATCTATCAGTATCTATCAGTATCTATCAGTATCTATCAGTATCTATCAGTATCTATCAGTATCTATCAGTATCTATCAGTATCTATCAGTATCTATCAGTATCTAACATATCAGTATCTATCATATCAGTATCTATCAGTATCTATCAGTATCTATCAGTATCTATCAGTATCTATCTATCAGTATCTATCAGTATCTATCAGTATCTATCAGTATCTATCAGTATCTATCAGTATCTATCAGTATCTATCATATCAGTATCTATCATATCAGTATCTATCAGTATCTATCAGCATCTATCAGTATCTATCAGTATCTATTTATCAGTATCTATCAGTATCTATTAGTATCTATCAGTATCTATCAGTATCTATCATATCAGTATCTATCAGTATCTATCAGTATCTATCAGTATATATCAGTATCTATCAGTATCTATCTATCAGTATCTATCAGTATCTATCATATCAGTATCTATCATATCAGTATCTATCAGTATCTATCAGTATCTATCTATCAGTATCTATCAGTATCTATCAGTATCTATCAGTATCTATCAGTATCTATCAGTATCTATCAGTATCTATCAGTATCTATCAGTATCTATCAGTATCTATCAGTATCTATCAGTATCTATCAGTATCTATCTATCAGTTTCAATCAGTATATATTAGTATCTATCAGTATTTATCATATCAGTATTTATCATATCAGTATCTATCAGTATCTATCAGTATCTATCAGTATCTATCAGTATCTATCAGTATCTATCAGTATCTATCAGTATCTATCAGTATCTATCAGTATCTATCAGTATCTATCAGTATCTATCAGTATCTATCAGTATCTATCAGTATCTATCAGTATCTATCAGTATCTATCATATCAGTATCTATCATATCAGTATCTATCAGTATCTATCAGTATTTATCAGTATCTATCTATCAGAATCAATCAGTATCTATCAGTATCTATCAGTATCTAACATATCAGTATCTATCATATCAGTATCTATCAGTATCTATCAGTATCTATCTATCAGTATCTATCAGTATCTATCAGTATCTATCAGTATCTATCAGTATCTATCAGTATCTATCAGTATCTATCTATCAGTATCTATCAGTATCTATCAGTATCTATCAGTATCTATCAGTATCTATCAGTATCTATCAGTATCTATCATATCAGTATCTATCATATCAGTATTTATCAGTATCTATCAGTATCTATCAGTATCTATCAGTATCTATCAGTATCTATCAGTATCTATCAGTATCTATCAGTATCTATCAGTATCTATCAGTATCTAACATATCAGTATCTATCATATCAGTATCTATCAGTATCTATCAGTATCTATCAGTATCTATCAGTATCTAACTATCAGTATCTATCAGTATCTATCAGTATCTATCAGTATCTATCAGTATCTATCAGTATCTATCAGTATCTATCATATCAGTATCTATCATATCAGTATCTATCAGTATCTATCAGCATCTATCAGTATCTATCAGTATCTATTTATCAGTATCTATCAGTATCTATTAGTATCTATCAGTATCTATCAGTATCTATCATATCAGTATCTATCAGTATCTATCAGTATCTATCAGTATATATCAGTATCTATCAGTATCTATCTATCAGTATCTATCAGTATCTATCATATCAGTATCTATCATATCAGTATCTATCAGTATCTATCAGTATCTATCTATCAGTATCTATCAGTATCTATCAGTATCTATCAGTATCTATCAGTATCTATCAGTATCTATCAGTATCTATCAGTATCTATCAGTATCTATCAGTATCTATCAGTATCTATCAGTATCTATCTATCAGTTTCAATCAGTATATATTAGTATCTATCAGTATTTATCATATCAGTATTTATCATATCAGTATCTATCAGTATCTATCAGTATCTATCAGTATCTATCTATCAGTATCTATCAGTATCTATCAGTATCTATCAGTATCTATCAGTATCTATCAGTATCTATCAGTATCTATCAGTATCTATCAGTATCTATCATATCAGTATCTATCATATCAGTATCTATCAGTATCTATCAGTATTTATCAGTATCTATCTATCAGAATCAATCAGTATCTATCAGTATCTATCAGTATCTAACATATCAGTATCTATCATATCAGTATCTATCAGTATCTATCAGTATCTATCTATCAGTATCTATCAGTATCTATCAGTATCTATCAGTATCTATCAGTATCTATCAGTATCTATCAGTATCTATTAGTATCTATCAGTATCTATCAGTATCTATCATTTCAGTATCTATCATATCAGTATCTATCAGTATCTATCAGTATCTATCATATCAGTATCTATCATATCAGTATCTATCAGTATCTATCAGTTTCTATCAGTATCTATCAGTATCTATCAGTATCTATCAAATCAGTATCTATCATATCAGTATCTATCAGTATCTATCAGTATCTATCTATCAGTATCTATCAATTTCTATCATTATCTATCATATCAGTTTCTATCATATCAGTATCTATCAGTATCTATCAGTATCTATCAGTATCTATCAGTACCTATCTATCAGTTTCTATCAGTATATATTAGTATCTATCAGTATCTATCAGTATCTATCATATCAGTATTTATCATATCAGTATCTATCAGTATCTATCAGTATCTATCAGTATCTATCTATCAGTATCTATCAGTATCTATCAGTATCTATCATATCAGTATCTATCATATCAGTATCTTTCATATCAGTATCTATGATATCAGTATCGATCAGTATCTATCAGTATCTATCAGTATCTATCTATCAGTATCTATCAGTATCTATCATATCAGTATCTATCAGTATCTATCAGTATCTATCTATCAGTATCTATCAGTATCTATCAGTATCTATCAGTATCTATTAGTATCTATCAGTATCTATCAGTATCTATCAGTATCTATCAGTATCTATCAGTATCTATCATATCAGTATCTATCATATCAGTTTCTATCAGTATCTATCTATCAGTTTCTATCAGTATATATTAGTATCTATCAGTATCTATCAGTATCTATCATATCAGTATCTATCATATCAGTATCTATCAAAATCTATCAGTATCTATCATATCAGTATCTATCATATCAGTATCTATCATATCAGTATCCATGATATCAGTATCTATCTATCAGTATCTATCAGTATCTATCAGTATCTATCTATCAGTATCAATCAGTATCTATCAGTATCTATCAGTATCTATCAGTATCTAACATATCAGTATCTATCATATCAGTATCTATCAGTATCTATCAGTATCTATCAGTATCTATCAGTATCTATCAGTATCTATCAGTATCTATTATATCAGTATCTATCATTTCAGTATTTATCAGTATCTATCTTTCAGTATCTATCAGTATCTATCAGTATCTATCAGTATCTATCAGTATCTATCAGTATCTATCAGTATCTATCAGTATCTATCAGTATCTATCATCAGTATCTATCAGTATCTATCAGTATCTATCAGTATCTATCAGTATCTATCAGTATCTATCATATCAGTATCTATCATATCAGTATCTATCAGTATCTTTCAGTATCTATCAGTATCTATCAGTATCTATCTATCAGTATCTATCAGTATCTATCATATCAGTATCTATCAGTATCTATCAGTATCTATCAGTATCTATCTATCAGTATCTATCAGTATCTATCAGTATCTATCAGTATCTATCAGTATCTATCAGTATCTATCAGTATCTATCAGTATCTATCATATCAGTATCTATCATATCAGTATCTATCAGTATCTATCTATCAGTTTCTATCAGTATATATTAGTATCTATCAGTATCTATCATATCAGTTTCTATCATATCAGTATCTATCAGTATCTATCAGTATCTATCAGTATCTATCAGTATCTATCATATCAGTTTCTATCATATCAGTATCTATCAGTATCTATCAGTATCTATCTATCAGTTTCTATCAGTATATATTAGTATCTATCAGTATCTTTCAGTATCTAACATATCAGTATTTATCATATCAGTATCTATCAGTATCTATCAGTATCTATCTATCAGTATCTATCAGTATCTATCAGTATCTATCATATCAGTATCTATCATATCAGTATCTATCATATCAGTATCTATCAGTATCTATCAGTATCTATCTATCAGTATCAATCAGTATCTATCAGTATCTATCAGTATCTATCAGTATCTATCAGTATCTATCAGTATCTATCAGTATCTAACATATCAGTATCTATCATATCAGTATCTATCAGTATCTAACATATCAGTATCTATCATATCAGTATCTATCAGTATCTATCAGTATCTATCATATCAGTATCTATCAGTATCTATCTATCAGTATCTATCAGTATCTATCAGTATCTATCAGTATCTATCAGTATCTATCATATCAGTATCTATCATATCAGTATCTATCAGTATCTATCAGTATCTATCAGTATCTATCAGTATCTATCTATCAGTATCTATCAGTATCTATTAGTATCTATCAGTATCTATCAGTATCTATCATATCAGTATCTATCATATCAGTATCTATCAGTATCTATCAGTATCTTTCTATCGGTATCTATCAGTATCTATCAGTATCTATCAGTATCTATCAGTATCTATCAGTATCTATCAGTATCTATCAGTATCTATCATATCAGTATCTATCATATCAATATCTATCAGTATCTTTCAGTATCTATCAGTATCTATCAGGATCTATCTATCAGTATCTATCAGTATCTATCATATCAGTTTCTATCATATCAGTATCTATCAGTATCTATCAGTATCTATCATATCAGTATCTAGCAGTATCTATCAGTATCTATCAGTATCTATCTATCAGTATCTATCAGTATCTATCAGTATCTATCAGTATCTATCAGTATCTATCAGTATCTATCAGTATCTATCAGTATCTATCAGTATCTATCATATCAGTATCTAATATATCAGTATCTATCATATCAGTATCTATCAGTATCTATCAGTATCTATCTATCAGTATCTATCAGTATCTATCAAATCAGTATCTATCATATCAGTATCTATCAGTATCTATCCATCAGTATCTATCAGTTTCTATCAGTATCTATCATATCAGTATCTATCATATCAGTATCTATCAGTATCTTTCAGTATCTATCAGTATCAGTATCTATCAGTATCTATCAGTATCTATCAGTATCTATCAGTATCTATCAGTATCTATCAGTATCTATCAGTATCTATCAGTATCTATCATATCAGTATCTATCATATCAGTATCTTTCAGTATCTATCAGTATCTATCAGTATCTATCTATCAGTTTCTATCAGTATATATTAGTATCTATCAGTATCTTTCATATCAGTATCTATCAGTATCTATCATATCAGTATCTATCATATCAGTATCTATCAGTCTCTATCAGTATCTATCATATCAGTATTTATCAGTATCTATCAGTATCTATCTATCAGTATCTATCTATCAGTATCTATCAGTATCTATCATATCAGTATCTATCATATCAGTATCTATCAGTATCTATCAGTATCTATCATATCAGTATCTATCATATCAGTATCTATCAGTATCTATCAGTATCTATCAGTATCTATCAGTATCTATCATATCAGTATCTATCATATCAGTATCTATCAGTCTCTATCAGTATCTATCATATCAGTATCTATTAGTATCTATCAGTATCTATCAGTATCTATCATATCAGTATCTATCAGTATCTATCAGTATCTATCAGTATCTATCAGTATCTATCAGTATCTATCAGTATCTATCAGTATCTATCAGTATCTATCAGTATCTATCAGTATCTATCAGTATCTATCAGTATCTATCAGTATCTATCAGTATCTATCATATCAGTATCTATCAGTATATATCAGTATCTATCTATCAGTTTCTATCAGTATATATCAGTATCTATCATATCAGTATCTATCATATCAGTATCTATCAGTATCTATCAGTATCTATCAGTATCTATCAGTATCTATCAGTATCTATCATATCAGTATCTATCAGTATCTATCAGTATCTATCAGTATCTATCATATCAGTATCTATCATATCAGTATCTATCAGTATCTATCAGTATCTATCAGTATCTATCTATCAGTATCAATCAGTATCTATCAGTATCTATCAGTATCTATCAGTATCTATCAGTATCTATCAGTATCTATCAGTATCTATCATATCAGTATCTATCATATCAGTATCTATCAGTATCTATCAGTATCTATCTATCAGTATCTATTAGTATCCATCAGTATCTATCAGTATCTATCATATCAGTATCTATCAGTATCTATCAGTATCTATCTATCAGTATCTATCAGTATTAGGGTGGAGCGAATTATTATTTTTTTGAAATTCAACTCAGAACGTCTCTAAAACGTTGCATTAGGCTGCCAGGTGTACGAGAAAAATAATAATAAAAATATTCAATACTACTTTTAGCCCTCTACTGTCATTTTAAGTATACTGTTCAAGCCAATACTGAAAAAAATATTTTTTTGATCAGAATCTTGTTTTTTTTTTATGAAAGTCAAGTGATTTTTTTTCTAAGCACATGATACTCGAAATAAAAGATATTTATTGCATAAAATTATAACAATATTAAAAATATTAAATTTTAAAAATACTGAATTTTAATTTGGGTCACAGGTTCACGTAGTAGTTGCCGAGAGTATGAAATAAGCTCAAAACATTTGAAGTTGAAACCCTTCTTTATAAATCTAATACTAATTACGTAAAAAAAAATAGTTTTTTTTTACCAATTATGAGTAAAAAATATTTTTTCTAGCTCAAGTAGAGGGCTGAAACATATTTAAAATCAATTACATATATATATATTCATTAATATCTTATCTAAAGGCAACATATTACAAATGTTCCAGGTCGATCAGACAACTTTTTTTTTTCTCCATACATCTACGCTCCACCCTAATCAGTATCTATCAGTATCTATCAGTATCTATCAGTATCTATCAGTATCTATCAGTATCTATCAGTATCTATCAGTGTCTATCATATCAGTATCTATCATATCAGTATCTATCATATCAGTATCTATCAGTATCTATCAGTATCTATCAGTATCTATCTTTCAGTATCTATCAGTATCTATCAGTATCTATCAGTATCTATCAGTATCTATCAGTATCTATCAGTATCTATCAGTATCTATCATATCAGTATCTATCATATCAGTATCTATCATATCAGTATCTATCAGTATCTATCAGTATCTATCAGTATCTATCAGTATCTATCAGTATCTATCAGTATCTATCATATCAGTATCTATCATATCAGTATCTATCAGTATCTATCAGTATCTATCTATCAGTATCTATCAGTATCTATCAGTATCTATCAGTTCCTATCAGTATCTATCAGTATCTATCATATCAGTATCTATCATATCAGTATCTATCAGTATCTATCAGCATCTATCAGTATCTATCAGTATCTATTTATCAGTATCTATCAGTATCTATTAGTATCTATCAGTATCTATCAGTATCTATCATATCAGTATCTATCAGTATCTATCAGTATCTATCAGTATCTATCAGTATCTATCTATCAGTATCTATCAGTATCTATCAGTATCTATCAGTATCTATCAGTATCTATCAGTATCTATCAGTATCTATCAGTATCTATCAGTATCTATCAGTATCTATCATATCAGTTTCTATCATATCAGTATCTATCAGTATCTATCAGTATCTATCAGTATCTATCATATCAGTATCTATCATATCAGTATCTATCAGTATCTATCAGTATCTATCATATCAGTATCTATCAGTATCTATCAGTATCTATCTATCAGTATCTATCAGTATCTATCAGTATCTATCAGTATCTATCAGTATCTATCATATCAGTATCTATCATATCAGTATTTATCAGTATCTATCAGTATCTATCAGTATCTATCAGTATCTATCAGTATCTATCAGTATCTATCAGTATCTATCAGTATCTATCAGTATCTATCAGTATCTATCAGTATCTATCAGTATCTAACATATCAGTATCTATCATATCAGTATCTATCAGTATCTATCAGTATCTATCAGTATCTATCAGTATCTAACTATCAGTATCTATCAGTATCTATCAGTATCTATCAGTATCTATCAGTATCTATCAGTATCTATCAGTATCTATCATATCAGTATCTATCATATCAGTATCTATCAGTATCTATCAGCATCTATCAGTATCTATCAGTATCTATTTATCAGTATCTATCAGTATCTATTAGTATCTATCAGTATCTATCAGTATCTATCATATCAGTATCTATCAGTATCTATCAGTATCTATCAGTATATATCAGTATCTATCAGTATCTATCTATCAGTATCTATCAGTATCTATCATATCAGTATCTATCATATCAGTATCTATCAGTATCTATCAGTATCTATCTATCAGTATCTATCAGTATCTATCAGTATCTATCAGTATCTATCAGTATCTATCAGTATCTATCAGTATCTATCAGTATCTATCAGTATCTATCAGTATCTATCAGTATCTATCAGTATCTATCAGTATCTATCTATCAGTTTCAATCAGTATATATTAGTATCTATCAGTATTTATCATATCAGTATTTATCATATCAGTATCTATCAGTATCTATCAGTATCTATCAGTATCTATCTATCAGTATCTATCAGTATCTATCAGTATCTATCAGTATCTATCAGTATCTATCAGTATCTATCAGTATCTATCAGTATCTATCAGTATCTATCATATCAGTATCTATCATATCAGTATCTATCAGTATCTATCAGTATTTATCAGTATCTATCTATCAGAATCAATCAGTATCTATCAGTATCTATCAGTATCTAACATATCAGTATCTATCATATCAGTATCTATCAGTATCTATCAGTATCTATCTATCAGTATCTATCAGTATCTATCAGTATCTATCAGTATCTATCAGTATCTATCAGTATCTATCAGTATCTATCAGTATCTATCAGTATCTATCAGTATCTATCAGTATCTATCAGTATCTTTTTATCAGTATCTATCAGTATCTATTAGTATCTATCAGTATCTATCAGTATCTATCATATCAGTATCTATCATATCAGTATCTATCATATCAGTATCTATCAGTATCTATCAGTATCTATCTATCAGTATCTATCAGTATCTATCAGTATCTCTCAGTATCTATCAGTATCTATCAGTATCTATCAGTATCTATCATATCAGTATCTATCATATCAGTATCTATCAGTATCTTTCAGTATCTATCAGTATATATCAGTATCTATCAGTATCTATCTATCAGTATCTATCAGTATCTATCATATCAGTATCTATCATATCAGTATCTATCAGTATCTATCAGTATCTATCTATCAGTATCTATCAGTATCTATCAGTATCTATCAGTATCTATCAGTATCTATCAGTATCTATCAGTATCTATCAGTATCTATCATATCAGTTTCTATCATATCAGTATCTATCAGTATCTATCAGTATCTATCAGTATCTATCAGTATCTATCAGTATCTATCAGTATCTATCTATCAGTTTCTATCAGTATATATTAGTATCTATCAGTATCTTTCATATCAGTATTTATCATATCAGTATCTTTCAGTATCTATCAGTATCTATCTATCAGTATCTATCAGTATCTATCAGTATCTATCAGTATCTATCAGTATCTATCAGTATCTATCAGTATCTATCAGTATCTATCAGTATCTATCAGTATCTATCATATCAGTATCTATCATATCAGTATCTATCAGTATCTATCAGTATCTATCAGTATCTATCAGTATCTATCTATCAGAATCAATCAGTATCTATCAGTATCAATCAGTATCTATCAGTATCTATCAGTATCTATCAGTATCTATCAGTATCTATCAGTATCTATCAGTATCTATCAGTATCTATCAGTATCTATCAGTATCTATCAGTATCTATCAGTATCTATCAGTATCTATCAGTATCTATCAGTATCTATCAGTATCTATTAGTATCTATCAGTATCTATCAGTATCTATCAGTATCTATCAGTATCTATCAGTATCTATCAGTATCTATCAGTATCTATCATATCAGTATCTATCATATCAGTATCTATCAGTATCTATCTATCAGTTTCTATCAGTATCTATCAGTATTTATCAGTATCTATCATATCAGTATCTATCAGTATCTATCTATCAGTATCTATCAGTATCTATCAGTATCTATCAGTATCTATCAGTATCTATCAGTATCTATCAGTATCTATCAGTATCTATCAGTATCTATCAGTATCTATCAGTATCTATCATATCAGTATCTATCATATCAGTATCTATCATATCAGTATCTATCATATCAGTATCTATCATATCAGTATCTATCATATCAGTATCTATCATATCAGAATCTATCATATCAGTATCTATCATATCAGTATCTATCAGTATCTATCAGTATCTATCAGTATCTATCAGTATCTATCAGTATCTATCAGTATCTATCAGTATCTATCTATCAGTATCTATCAGTATCTATCAGTATCTATCAGTATCTATCAGTATCTATCAAATCAGTATCTATCATATCAGTATCTATCAGTATCTATCCATCAGTATCTATCAGTTTCTATCAGTATCTATCATATAAGTATCTATCATATCAGTATCTATCAGAATCAATCAGTATCTATCAGTATCTATCAGTATCTATCAGTATCTAGCAGTATCTATCAGTATCTATCAGTATATATTAGTATCTATCAGTATCTATCAGTATCTATCATTTCAGTATTTATCATATCAGTATCTTTCAGTATCTATCAGTATCTATCAGTATCTATCTATCAGTATCTATCAGTATCTATCAGTATCTATCAGTTTCTATCAGTATCTATCAGTATCTATCATATCAGTATCTATCATATCAGTATCTATCAGTATCTATCAGTATCTATCAGTATCTATCAGTATCTATCAGTATCTATCAGTATCTATCTATCAGTATCTATCAGTATCTATCAGTATCTATCAGTATCTAACATATCAGTATCTATCATATCAGTATCTATCAGTATCTATCAGTATCTATCTATCAGTATCTATCAGTATCTATCAGTATCTATCAGTATCTATCAGTATCTATCATATCAGTATCTATCATATCAGTATCTATCAGTATCTATCAGTATCTATCAGTACCTATCAGTATCTATCAGTATCTATCAGTATCTATCAGTATCTATTTATCAGTATCTATCAGTATCTATTAGTATCTATCAGTATCTATCAGTATCTATCATATCAGTATCTATCATATCAGTATCTATCAGTATCTATCTATCAGTATCTATCAGTATCTATTAGTATCTATCAGTATCTATCAGTATCTATCAGTATCTATCAGTATCTATCAGTATCTATCAGTATCTATCAGTATCTATCATATCAGTATCTATCATATCAGTATTTATCAGTATCTATCAGTATCTATCAGTATCTATCAGTATCTATCAGTATCTATCAGTATCTATCAGTATCTATCAGTATCTATCATATCAGTATCTATCATATCAGTATCTATCAGTATCTATTGTAGCGTTAAAAATCGCTACATGTTTATTCTAAACTGTTGTAGCTAGCCGCTATTCCTTATACCGCCATCTGGCCAATTTTGTCGGTATTAACAAGTGTTGACGTCTTTTGAGGTCTAGATAATGTTTTTGCTACGAGCTAATATTACGCTTGGTAGTTTCGGCTACAATGTGCAGGTGGTGTTGTTATTAACCCTCATGGCTTGCTGTTGCATGAGCTGATGATATGCAAGGAGTGTTTTATAACCTTTTTGTTCAGCGGTTTTCTTTTTATTATTTAAAATTCATATTGTGAGCGTGTTTTATTTTGGATCGATAATTTTGACGACGTCATTCTGTTTCTGGATTCATGATGAAATGATGTGTTTACTCCTGAAGAGCTAAATATCAGTGTTTCTGGACTGTGTAGTGGTCTGATTATTAATTCTGAGGTTGCGCTGATGAGCGTCTGTTGTTTGTGCGAGGAATATGAACTTGTAATTTGGGATATCCACCCGGAGATGCTATATCTTGTGATGGTGTGTTCAGGTTCCAACTTTTCTCTAAAAAGAGGGTTTTCGGATTGTTAAAGCCAGTTCACTCTCCTGGACTGGCTTCCGGTTACGGGCTGATCATCTCAGGCCCTGCGCACTATTTCGACGAGCAACTCCGAGTGCGGTGTTCGGCTGGCCTGGAGGCTGTCGTCAGCGGCTCTATTTCCGCGCGCAACTCACGGCTTGGTTGAAGACAGATACCAACAGCTGCGACCAACCTTCGGGACATTCGTGGGTCACAACCATGGATTATTTACGCGTGGAACGCCATACGTAACGTTTACAGCATTTAAGGCTAAGAGCATAATAGTGTATAGTTTACTTTCTGATAACTTAACGTGCAGGTTTGACTTTTATTGTTGGAAATTTCCTCCAAATTCCAAAGCTACCTCTATGTCGGGTGAATTATCTTTTTAATCGTTCATTTTTCGGCTAAGCTCACCCATTTTCATCTCATTTCACCACGCCTCACCACCTTTTAGTGACCTACGCCGATCATATGAAGGTGTAGATTCGTACGGAGTTTCCACTTGGATCTGGAACCACTTAAAATCTTTCTTTTCAACAATAATCACGTCTATGCAAACTGCGTCCTGCAGATCTGGCTATACCGGATACGTATATTTTAGCCTGTGCGAACAAACTGTGAGTGTTTTCTTTATGACCTGCCCTTAGCAGGCCCGTGCTTTGTCGTTGTGAACTTGTTATTATCGGTGTTAGTTAATTTTTTGTCATCTAATTTAAACAAATTCGGCTCTTTATGAAAATAAAATTTTAACGTGAAAAATACGCCTTATTTATTTAACAAATTAAGTGATATGTAGTAGCGTTTTGCAGCAAATGGCGCCCGAACATATGTGAGTAACCCTGGTTTATATATTTTTTTGGAATATTTTGGGATTTAATTTTTTTTTTTGTTGTGTCAGTGGATGGTGACCTTAATCCGGTCGCGGTAATAACCTTTTTATTATTTTCCAGCTAAAACAATCTTTTCCCAAGAGGCTTTAACTCAATTTGACGTACCACCGTACCCTGTCACTGCGACGGAAGTCTAGGATTCAACCCTGCCGCTGTGTCGTCCGTCTGAAGTTACAATTATTTATGATGTTAATTGTTTTTGACATTTTAATTTTAAAGAATTTGTTCTGCGAAACATAACTGGTTTCTTGCTGATTTTAATGGCGTTTTTTTAATTTAATCCCCTTAATTGAACCCCGTGTTATTTATTGGTATTTAGAAACCCGTAGTTTGAACCCGTAGATGTTAGGGAACTCTTCATTACGGTAAGTCAGACGTAGTTCTATTTTTAAGGTAACGCTTTGGTCATTGAGATTTATCCTTTGTTGTCGTTGACTTATACAGGATTAGTTTCGCTTCGATTGCTTAAATTTGTTTCTGCGATATTGCACAGCTTGTCACCTGGATATTCACTATGTCGCTACGTGTGGATGAGGATTCTATCGGCGATACGCCACGCGCTCGCTCGGAGTGGGGTGCACAAGGACCTAGGGTGTTAGATCAGCAGTTCCATGATGAAGAAGAGGAACAGTTCTTCGATTCTGAGCCTCGATTCCAGCCTATACGCGAAGCGGTATTTCAATCCCCAGTGCCATCGAAGGGCGAGTCTTTGACCAAATGGAACTTGGTTTTTTCGGGCGAAACGTGTGTTCGCGAATTCTTCTTTAGAGTTGAAGAAGAAGCTTTGGCTCGCAATGTACCCCCTTCTTATGTGGTAAGGCGCTTTCATGAGCTGTTGGCAGGTAGCGCATTAAAATATTTTAGGTCAATTAGGTTCCCTTCTTTATTATATCCGACACTAAAATCCGCCTTCCTAAAGACTTTTGACGTTGCGGATTATGACTTTAAGGTTGAAAGTCAACTCCGTGCTCTTTCACAGAAGGCTAACCAGTCGGTAGTAGACTTTGTAATTCAGGCGCGGGACCTTAACGCCAAACTTCGTTCCCCTGTATCTGAAGATAGTTTATTTAATATAATTAAATACGGTATGAATCCCAGGTATCATCCTTGCCTCGCGACTAATATAGTTAGAGATATTGACGGATTGCTGGAAGTATCCAGGAACTTTGAAGCTTTCCAGGGCTCACGTCCGGCGCGGTTGGCAGTAGCACCAGTAAATACTGTCGAGTCGAACAGTTCTAGCGCTCTCGTTTGCATGAAGTGTGAGGCGACCGGCCACAATTATCGTAACTGTCCGAACGTTAGCCAGGCGGTATGTTTTAAATGTAGGCGCGTAGGAACGATCACCCGTGACTGTCCATCCTGTAACGCTTCCACGTTAAAAAACGTATCGATGGCGCACTGAGAGGTCCGTCAGTGTCGCCTGTTGTTGTTAATAGGATGCGTGACAACAGACTATTTATTGAAGTTACTATTGCCTATCACCCTGTAAAAGCTCTCCTAGATTCTGGTGCTCAAATTTCACTTATCGATGTCGACCTTTTGTCGGAACTCGGTTTAACTTATCACAACAACGTTCGACCAAATGTTGTATCTGCCGACAACTCACCTATCGACATTTTGGGTGGTTTGGACATCCCTATTGCCTTTAACGGTGCTCGTTTTTTACACTCGTGCCTAGTAAGCAGCAAACTGCCGACACCATTCATTTTAGGAATCGAATTTTGGAATTCTTTTGGGCTTACGGACATCTTGAAGGATGCGTTCTCTAGTGGTGTGACAGGGAGGCTTTTTGTCCCGTCACCTGGCCATTCTGGATTGGACCGTCCAGTGGTGAGCGAGGTGCGTTATATCCACCCACGCACAGTGCTTTCGTCGGATCAAGAGGCTAGTCTCCAAGCGGTTATTGGGGAATTCGAGGAAATCTCTTCCGAAAAGGCCGGACTTGGTTGTACTACATGGCTTTCTCATAAAATTGAGACGGTTGGCTCTCCTATTCGCCAACGCTATTATCCGTTATCGCCGGTCAAGTTGAAGATTCTCAACGAGGAGATTGACAAGATGTTAGAGTTAGGGGTTATCCGCCCGTCGCGATCGCCTTGGGCTTCTCCTGTAGTCATGGTCACCAAGAAGGACGGTAGTGTGAGATTCTGCGTCGACAGTAGGAAGCTGAACAGCGTCACCATTCGGGATTCTTATCCTCTCCCACGCGTCCAGGACATCTTAGACAACTTACGCGGTGCCAAATATTTGACTTCGCTCGATTTCAGAAGCGCTTTCTGGCAGATCCCGTTGGCTGATAAGGCAAGCTGCGAGAAGACTGCTTTCATCGTTCCGCAGCGGGGTCTCTTCGAATTTGTACGCCTTCCTTTTGGACTTACAAATGCGGCGTCCGAGATGCAGAGGCTCACTGACATGATCGTTAACTTTGAATATACTCCAGAGTCTGACGACTTCATTTTTGGTTACGTTGACGATCTCATCTTAGTTTCGCGGGATTTTGACAGCCATCTCCGCCTCATCCGTCAGGTTCGTGACAGATTAAAAGAAGCTGGGCTCACTGTCAATTTAAATAAGTGCGAGTTCTGTAAGTCAGAGTTGAAGTATCTTGGCTACATCGTCAATGAGCAGGGACTCCAGACTGATCCGAAGAAACTCGAGGCGATCAGAGATTACCCGACTCCTTCGAGTGCTAAGGCTCTCCGCGCTTTTATCGGCATGTGTTCTTACTATCGTAGGTTTGTGGATGGCTTCTCGTCGATAATAGCTCCTCTTACGGCGTTGATTGGAAAAAGGAAGGGTCGTGATCCCATTGACTGGAATACTAGCGCTGCTGCGGCTTTCGTGAAATTAAAAGATGCTTTGATGAACGCACCGTTAATTGCTTGCCCCGATTTCTCGAAGCCTTTCATCCTGCAGTGTGACGCTAGTCAGGTTGGCCTGGGTTCAGTTCTAGCACAGGAATTTGACGGGGTAGAACACCCAATTGCTTATTATTCCCGTTTGTTTACTAAGGCTGAACGTGGTTACGGTACTACTGAGCACGAGCTTCTCGCGGTCATCGATTCTATCAAGCATTTCCGCGGTTATCTCGATGGGATGAAATTTAAGATCATTACCGACCATATCGCTCTCAAGTGGCTAATTACCCTCGATAACCCTACTGGACGATTAGCTCGTTGGGCTACCTTGATTTCCCAGTATAACTTCGAGGTTGAGCATAAGAAGGGCGTCTTGAATGTCGTTCCTGATGCCTTGTCACGGGCTCAGGTTGGGCTTGTTTCCTATACGCGCGGTGCTGATCCTTCTGGAGATCCATGGTACGAGCGCATCTATCAGGGCGTGAGAGAGACACCTCAACTGTTCACCGCCTATTCTCTGCGTGATGGTGTCTTAATGCGTAGGGTCGTGGTGGACAATCCTTTAGCTCCCAACCCATGGCGGATTGTTCTACCCTCGACAAGAACTAGGGAGGCCGTTGCTGAAATCCATAACGGATTCCCTAACGTGCATCCTGGCGTTATGAAGACGTACCTGAAAGCCCGTGATCTATATTATTGGCCGTATATGTACCGTGATGTTGCTAGGTTTCTTAGGGAGTGCGACGTTTGTAAGGCGTTTAAGATCGCTAACTCGCAACCACGCGGGGAACGACTATATCCTCGTCCTGTCACCGCTCCAATGGATCTCCTGTCGATTGATTTAATTGGACCTATGGCTGACGGTCGCAACGGCTACCGGTATATTTTAACAATGGTCGACGTTTTTACTAAATTTGTATGGTTAGCGCCACTAAAAAGTGTGAGTGCGGCGTCTATTACTACGGCGCTCGAGAATGAGGTCTTTTTACGTTATGGCATTCCGGCGAATATTTTGTGTGATAATGCGTCTGTTTTCCATAGTGTGCAGTTCCTTGGATTCTTAACGGGTTATGGCATACCACACCCTTGCTATACTCCGTATTATTCACCTCAAGCAAACGTTGTCGAAAGATACAATCAGGTTGTTATCACTACCCTTAGTATTTTGGTTGAAGGCGATCAGCACAGTTGGCCGAATCATTTACATAGGGTGGCTCTGTATCTGAATTCGTGTATCAATTTGGCTACATCGTATACTCCTAATTTCCTAATGTACGGTCGCGAGTTACCGATGGTTCGGGAACGTGTCGATGGTCAGGCTTTGGACCAAGAAGTGGGACCTAGCCGGGCTGAACGCGCAGCGAATCTTCAAACACTTCGCGAAGTATATGAAAGGGTTTCGGATTCTATGGTGTTGGCTTTCCACCGTAACGCTAGGAAATTCAATTCGAATCGTAGGTCCGTTAGGCTCAATGGCGGACAGTTGGTTTGGCGCAGGAACTTTCAGAGAGGGACGCCAGATCCACTCAGAGGAGGCAAGTTTGCACCGCGTTTTACGCAGTGTAGGGTAGTGAGGCGCGTTTCCCCACAGGTGTATGTGTTGGCCGACATTGATACAGAACACGTGGGCACGTACCACATTAAGGACATTTTGAAGTAGTTTATTCATTAGGGTCACTTCCTACCCGGTTATTCTTCCAAATTCTAAGAAGCGCGTTCGTCCGCTCTCCTCTTTTGGATGTTTATCTCGTATTATTTGTCATGATGTTGTTTTTAATCTTCCAAATTCTAAAAAGCGCGTTCGTCCGCTCTCCTCTTTTGGATGTTTATCCCGTATTTTTTTGACAAAATGTCGTTTTTAATCCTCCAAATTCTAAGAAGCGCGTTCGTCCGCTGACACCTTTTCTTTGGTTCTTTAATTCGATTTCTTTAAGCATTATTGATGTTTCCTTACAAGTGGAAGCGGTTTGGCTGGCTTCCCGCTTGAGGAACATTTCCTCAAATTGCTGATTGCCAACCTGTGTTTTCTTTTCGGTCGAAGTAGGCTTCCTTTTGTCAAGGGTCCCCTGAGACAAACGTTGTATATAGGTTAGGTTTCTAGTAGTATAGTTTATTATTAGCGTAGTTTAAGTCGTTAGTTTTAGGTCATGGGCCTTGTACCCGTTTAATTTTCCGGACTTGGCTATTTCTCCGCCTCTTGGCGTTCGGTTTGGTCTACCGATGTTTATCGGTTTCCTTGAGCGCGTGTATGAGGGGTTTCGATTTTGCGCTCACGCGAATCGAGACTCATCTCGATTGTTCGGTTGGTACCGCGTTTCAAGTTCTTACTCGGATTGTTCTCTTTGATTCGATTCCTAGTTTAAACTTAGGTGTTTGTCTTGACAGCGCCGCATTGGTTGTGACACTTTTGAAGGTATGGTTTAAGGGGTGTTGTCCCGGCGCTAGTCGTTGGACAAGCTCTATCCCGTTTAGTGCGTGTGGACCACGTAATATACGGTTGGAACCAGTTCCCTGATTCATGTTTCTCTCGTAGGTTACATTATGTAGGGTAATTTAATATTATTTTACGTAGGTTAATTCTTGGCTAAGTTCGTATAACGCGCTTACCAGTTAGGGCACCGGCCGGGTCCAGTTGTCTGGTATTCGTGTTTATACGTGTATTCGTACATAATCGTAGGTGCAATACATTAGTATTTAAGATGTTAGGCTAGGTCTTAGTTGTGTAGGGTTGTGCTATTGCTGTGGGTAAAGGTCTGATTTAGTTGTCCGGGTCCGAATATCGGGTATTCGTGTTTCATACTTGTTCGTACCTGGCGGTTTAAGTCACGCTTTCGCGGTGTAATTTTAGGGTTTTAGGTTAGTTGGATAGTTTTATGCTTTATTTGCCAACACGTGTCTGACGTTAGTTGTTATGGTCTGTGCGATAGGATTATTGTTTGGTCGTCATATTGCGCTGACGGTTTGGGAATTCAACGGATTGCATTTTCTTTAATCGCCTCGGCTCTTTCCGATTCCTCGTTTCTTGAGTTTTTATGGTTCTCCGGTCTGCATCTTCTTCGAGACCATGGCGATGCCCCTACTCTTTCTACTGTAAGGCTTTAAGCTCCGAGGTTTAGGGTTTCATCTTTTGCAGATTCTTTTCTGTTTCTGGTTTTGCTTGGTTTTGGTTTGTTGGGTAGTGTTAAGATTTGTACCTGTGCCGGTTGTTTTTTCCGTTCTACCTGTTGCTGGTTTCTCCGTCGGTATTTTAGGAGTTATTCTGTGGACGTTACCGCGTGTTATGTCTGTCAGGTTTTACGACTCTGACTTCCTGATTCGCTGTCTCTTCTTGGAAAAGGTTATCCGGGATCCGGTCTTCTTTTAGCTTTATGGTTCTATCGTTGAATCCTGGTTATCCACCTTTGTTTGTTTCTTCTTTGTGTGTTTCAGAGATGCTGTAGCGTTAAAAATCGCTACATGTTTATTCTAAACTGTTGTAGCTAGCCGCTATTCCTTATACCGCCATCTGGCCAATTTTGTCGGTATTAACAAGTGTTGACGTCTTTTGAGGTCTAGATAATGTTTTTGCTACGAGCTAATATTACGCTTGGTAGTTTCGGCTACAATGTGCAGGTGGTGTTGTTATTAACCCTCATGCCTTGCTGTTGCATGAGCTGATGATATGCAAGGAGTGTTTTATAACCTTTTTGTTCAGCGGTTTTCTTTTTATTATTTAAAATTCATATTGTGAGCGTGTTTTATTTTGGATCAATAATTTTGACGACGTCATTCTGTTTCTGGATTCATGATGAAATGGTGTGTTTACTCCTGAAGAGCTAAATATCAGTGTTTCTGGACTGTGTAGTGGACTGATTATTAATTCTGAGGTTGCGCTGATGAGCGTCTGTTGTTTGTGCGAGGAATATGAACTTGTAATTTGGGATATCCACCCGGAGATGCTATATCTTGTGATGGTGTGTTCAGGTTCCAACTTTTCTCTAAAAAGAGGGTTTTCGGATTGTTAAAGCCAGTTCACTCTCCTGGACTGGCTTCCGGTTACGGGCTGATCATCTCAGGCCCTGCGCACTATTTCGACGAGCAACTCCGAGTGCGGTGTTCGGCTGGCCTGGAGGCCGTTGTCAGCGGCTCTATTTCCGCGCGCAACTCACGGCTTGGTTGAAGACAGATACCAACAGCTGCGACCAACCTTCGGGACATTCGTGGGTCACAACCATGGATTATTTACGCGTGGAACGCCATACGTAACGTTTACAGCATTTAAGGCTAGGAGCATAATAGTGTATAGTTTACTTTCTGATAACTTAACGTGCAGGTTTGACTTTTATTGTTGGAAATTTCCTCCAAATTCCAAAGCTACCTCTATGTCGGGTGAATTATCTTTTTAATCGTTCATTTTTCGGCTAAGCTCACCCATTTTCATCTCATTTCACCACGCCTCACCACCTTTTAGTGACCTACGCCGATCATATGAAGGTGTAGATTCGTACGGAGTTTCCACTTGGATCTGGAACCACTTAAAATCTTTCTTTTCAACAATAATCACGTCTATGCAAACTGCGTCCTGCAGATCTGGCTATACCGGATACGTATATTTTAGCCTGTGCGAACAAACTGTGAGTGTTTTCTTTATGACCTGCCCTTAGCAGGCCCGTGCTTTGTCGTTGTGAACTTGTTATTATCGGTGTTAGTTAATTTTTTGTCATCTAATTTAAACAAATTCGGCTCTTTATGAAAATAAAATTTTAACGTGAAAGCTACGCCTTATTTATTTAACAACAAATTAAGTGATATGTAGTAGCGTTTTGCAGCACTATCAGTATCTATCAGTATCTATCAGTATCTATCAGTATCTATCAGTATCTATCAGTATTTATCATATCAGTATCTATTATATCAGTATCTATCAGTATCTATCAGTATCTATCAGTATCTATCAGTATCTATCTATCAGTATCTATCAGTATCTATCAGTATCTATCATATCAGTATCTATCATATCAGTATCTATCAGTATCTATCAGTATCTATCAGTATCTATCTATCAGTATCTATCAGTATCTATCAGTATCTATCATATCAGTATCTTTCATATCAGTATCTATCAGTATCTATCAGTATCTTTCATATCAGTATCTATCATATCAGTATCTATCAGTATCTATCAGTATCTATCTATCAGTTTCTTTCAGTATATATTAGTATCTATCAGTATCTATCATATCAGTATCTATCATATCAGTATCTATCAGTATCTATCAGTATCTATCAGTATCTATCTATCAGTATCTATCAGTATCTATCAGTTTCTATCAGTATCTATCAGTATCTATCAGTATCTATCAGTATCTATCATATCAGTATCTATCATATCAGTATCTATCATATCAGTATCTATCATATCAGTATCTATCATATCAGTATCTATCAGTATCTATCAGTATCTATCAGTATCTATCAGTATCTATCAGTATCTATCAGTATCTATCAGTATCTATCAGTATCTATCAGTATCTATCAGTATCTATCTATCAGTATCTATCAGTATCTATCATATCAGTATCTATTATATCAGTATCTATCAGTATCTATCAGTATCTATCTATCAGTATTTATCAGTATCTATCAGTATCTCTCAGTATCTATCAGTATCTATCAGTATCTATCATATCAGTATCTATCATATCAGTATCTATCAGTATCTATCAGTATCTATCTATCAGTTTCTGTCAGTATATATTAGTATCTATCAGTATCTATCATATCAGTATCTATCATTTCAGTATCTATCAGTATCTATCAGTATCTATCAGTATCTATCTATCAGTATCTATCTATCAGTATCTATCAGTATCTATCAGTATCTATCAGTATCTATCAGTATCTATCAGTATCTATCATATCAGTATCTATCATATCAGTATCTATCATATCAGTATCTATCATATCAGTATCTTTCAGTATCTATCAGAATCTATCAGTATCTATCTATCAGTATCTATCAGTATCTATCAGTATCTATCAGTATCTATCAAATCAGTATCTATCATATCAGTATCTATCAGTATCTATCATATCAGTATCTATCAGTATCTTTCAGTATCTATCAGTATCTTTCAGTATCTATCTATCAGTATCTATCAGTATCTATCATATCAGTATCTATCAGATAGATAGATACTGATAGATATTGATAGATACTGATAGATACTGATAGATACTGATAGATACTGATATGATAGATACTGATATGATAGATACTGATAGATACTGATAGATACTGATAGATACTGATAGATACTGATAGATAGATACTGATAGATACTAATAGATACTGATAGATACTAATAGATACTGATAGATAGATACTGATAGATACTGATAGATACTGATAGATACAGATAGATACTGATAGATACTGATAGATACTGATAAATACTAATAGATACTGATAGATACTGATTGATACTGATAGTTACTGATAGATAGATACTGATAGATACTGATAGATACTGATAGATACTGATAGATACTGATAGATACTGATATGATAGATACTGATATGATAGATACTGATATGATAGATACTGATAGATACTGATAGATACTGATAGATACTGATAGATACTGATAGATACTGATAGACACTGATAGATAGATACTGATAGATACTAATAGATACTGATAGATACTGATAGATACTGATATGAAAGATAATGATATGATAGATACTGATAGATACTGATAGATACTAATAGATACTGATAGATACTGATAGATAGATACTGATAGATACTGATAGATACTGATAGATACTGATAGATACTGAAAGATACTGATAGATACTGATAGATACTGATATGATAGATACTGATATGATAGATACTGATAGATACTGATAGATACTGATAGATACTGATAGATATTGATATTTATTTATTTATTTATTATTTATTTATTTATTTAGAACCATTAAATGAGTAACATTACAGATTTCTCCATTGCGTTACATCGATTCTTAATCTAGGCTAACACTAATATTTAAAACTAACACAAACACAAATCTATGATATGATATGATATGATAGATACTGATAGATACTGATAGACTACTACCAGTATCTATCAGTATCTAGCAGTATCTATCATATCACTATCAGTATCTATCAGTATCTATCAGTATCTATCAGTATCTATCATATCAGTATCTATCATATCAGCATCTATCATATCAGTATCTATCAGTATCTATCAGTATCTATCTATCAGTATCTATCAGTATCTATCAGTATCTATCAGTATCTATCAAATCAGTATCTATCATATCAGTATCTATCAGTATCTATCCATCAGTATCTATCAGTATCTATCAGTATCTATCATATCAGCTATCAGTATCTATCAGTATCTATCATATCAGTATCTATCATATCAGCATCTATCATATCAGTATCTATCAGTATCTATCAGTATCTATCTATCAGTATCTATCAGTATCTATCAGTATCTATCAGTATCTATCAAATCAGTATCTATCATATCAGTATCTATCAGTATCTATCCATCAGTATCTATCAGTATCTATCAGTATCTATCATATCAGTATCTATCATATCAGTATCTATCAGTATCTATCTATCAGTATCAATCAGTATCTATCTATCAGTTTCTATCAGTATATATTAGTATCTATCAGTATCTATCATATCAGTATCTATCAGTATCTATCAGTATCTATCATATCAGTATCTATCATATCAGTATCTATCAGTATCTATCAGTATCTATCATATCAGTATCTATCATATCAGTATTTATCAGTATCTATCAGTATCTATCTATCAGTATCTATCAGTATCTATCAGTATCTATCATATCAGTATCTATCATATCAGTATCTATCAGTATCTATCAGTATCTATCAGTATCTATCAGTATCTATCAGTATCTATCAGTATCTATCAGTATCTATCAGTATCTATCTATCAGTATCTATCAGTATCTATCAGTATCTATCAGTATCTATCAGTATCTATCAGTATCTATCAGTATCTATCAGTATCTATCAGTATCTATTAGTATCTATCAGTATCAATCATATCAGTATCTATCATATCAGTATCTATCAGTATCTATCAGTATCTATCAGTATCTATCAGTATCTATCAGTATCTATTTATCAGTATCTATCAGTATCTATCAGTATCTATCATATCAGTATCTATCATATCAGTATCTATCAGTATCTATCAGTATCTATCAGTATCTATCTATCAGTATCTATCAGTATCTATCAGTATCTATCAGTATCTATCAGTATCTATCAGTATCTATCAGTATCTATCTATCAGTATCTATCAGTATCTATCAGTATCTATCAGTATCTATCAGTATCTATCAGTATCTAACATATCAGTATCTATCATATCAGTATCTATCAGTATCTATCAGTATCTATCAGTATCTATCTATCAGTATCTATCAGTATCTATCAGTATCTATCAGTATCTATCAGTATCTATCAGTATCTATCATATCAGTATCTATCATATCAGTATCTATCATATCAGTATTTATCAGTATCTATCAGTACCTATCTATCAGTATCTATCAGTATCTATCAGTATCTATCAGTATCTATCAGTATCTATCAGTATCTATCAGTATCTATCAGTATCTATCAGTCTCTATCAGTATCTATCATATCAGTATCTATCATATCAGTATCTATCAGTATCTATCAGTATCTATCAGTATCTATCAGTATCTATCTATCGGTATCTATCAGTATCTATCTATCGGTATTATCTATCAGTATCTATCAGTATCTATCAATCTCTATCAGTATCTATCATATCAGTATCTATCATATCAGTATCTATCAGTATCTATCAGTATCTATCAGTATCTATCTATCGGTATCTATCAGTATCTATCTATCGGTATCTATCAGTATCTATCAGTATCTATCAGTATCTATCAGTATCTATCAGTATCTATCAGTATCTATCATATCAGTATCTATCATATCAGTATCTATCATATCAGTATCTATCAGTCTATCAGTATCTATCAGTATCTATCAGTATCTATCAGTATCTATCAGTATCTATCAGTATCTATCAGTATCTATCATATCAGTATCTATCATATCAGTATCTATCATATCAGTATCTATCAGTATCTATCAGTATCTATCAGTATCTATCTATCAGTATCTATCAGTATCTATCAGTATCTATCAAATCAGTATCTATCATATCAGTATCTATCAGTATCTATCCATCAGTATCTATCAGTATCTATCAGTATCTATCATATCAGTATCTATCATATCAGTATCTATCAGTATCTATCAGTATCTATCTATCAGTATCAATCAGTATCTATCTATCAGTTTCTATCAGTATATATTAGTATCTATCAGTATCTATCATATCAGTATCTATCAGTATCTATCAGTATCTGTCATATCAGTATCTATCATATCAGTATCTATCAGTATCTATCAGTATCTATCAGTATCTATCATATCAGTATTTATCAGTATCTATCAGTATCTATCTATCAGTATCTATCAGTATCTATCAGTATCTATCATATCAGTATCTATCATATCAGTATCTATCAGTATCTATCAGTATCTATCAGTATCTATCAGTATCTATCAGTATCTATCAGTATCTATCTATCAGTATCTATCAGTATCTATTAGTATCTATCAGTATCTATCAGTATCTATCATATCAGTATCTATCATATCAGTATCTATCAGTATCTATCAGTATCTATCAATCGGTATCTATCAGTATCTATCAGTTTCTATCAGTATCTATCATATCAGTATCTTTCATATCAGTATCTATCAGTATCTATCAGTATCTTTCATATCAGTATCTATCAGTATCTATCTATCAGTATCTATCAGTATCTATCATATCAGTATCTATCATATCAGTATCTATCAGTATCTATCAGTATCTATCAGTATCTATCAGTATCTATCAGTATCTATCAGTATCTATCTATCAGTATCTATCAGTATCTATCAGTATCTATCAGTATCTATCAGTATCTATCAGTATCTATCATATCAGTATCTATCATATCAGTATCTATCAGTATCTATCTATCAGTTTCTATCAGTATATATTAGTATCTATCATATCAGTATCTATCATATCAGTATCTATCAGTATCTATCAGTATCTATCAGTATCTATCAGTATCTATCTATCGGTATCTATCAGTATCTATCTATCGGTATCTATCAGTATCTATCAGTATCTATTAGTATCTATCAGTATCTATCAGTATCTATCAGTATCTATCATATCAGTATCTATCATATCAGTATCTATCATATCAGTATCTATCAGTCTATCAGTATCTATCAGTATCTATCAGTATCTATCAGTATCTATCAGTATCTATCAGTATCTATCATATCAGTATCTATCATATCAGTATCTATCATATCAGTATCTATCAGTATCTATCAGTATCTATCAGTATCTATCTATCAGTATCTATCAGTATCTATCAGTATCTATCAAATCAGTATCTATCATATCAGTATCTATCAGTATCTATCCATCAGTATCTATCAGTATCTATCAGTATCTATCATATCAGTATCTATCATATCAGTATCTATCAGTATCTATCAGTATCTATCTATCAGTATCAATCAGTATCTATCTATCAGTTTCTATCAGTATATATTAGTATCTATCAGTATCTATCATATCAGTATCTATCAGTATCTATCAGTATCTATCATATCAGTATCTATCATATCAGTATCTATCAGTATCTATCAGTATCTATCATATCAGTATTTATCAGTATCTATCAGTATCTATCTATCAGTATCTATCAGTATCTATCAGTATCTATCATATTAGTATCTATCATATCAGTATCTATCAGTATCTATCAGTATCTATCAGTATCTATCAGTATCTATCAGTATCTATCAGTATCTATCTATCAGTATCTATCAGTATCTATTAGTATCTATCAGTATCTATCAGTATCTATCATATCAGTATCTATCATATCAGTATCTATCAGTATCTATCAGTATCTATCAATCGGTATCTATCAGTATCTATCAGTTTCTATCAGTATCTATCATATCAGTATCTTTCATATCAGTATCTATCAGTATCTATCAGTATCTATCATATCAGTATCTATCAGTATCTATCTATCAGTATCTATCAGTATCTATCATATCAGTATCTATCATATCAGTATCTATCAGTATCTATCAGTATCTATCAGTATCTATCAGTATCTATCAGTATCTATCAGTATCTATCTATCAGTATCTATCAGTATCTATCAGTATCTATCAGTATCTATCAGTATCTATCAGTATCTATCATATCAGTATCTATCATATCAGTATCTATCAGTATCTATCTATCAGTTTCTATCAGTATATATTAGTATCTATCAGTATCTATCAGTATCTATCATATCAGTATCTATCAGTATCTATCAGTATCTATCTATCAGTATCTATCAGTATCTATCAGTATCTATCAGTATCTATCAGTATCTATCAGTATCTAACATATCAGTATCTATCAGTATCTATCAGTATCTATCAGTATCTATCAGTATCTATCAGTATCTATCTATCAGTATCTATCAGTATCTATCATATCAGTATCTATCAGTATCTATCAGTATCTATCAGTATCTATCTATCAGTATATATCAGTTTCTATCAGTATCTATCATATCAGTATCTTTCATATCAGTATCTATCAGTATCTATCAGTATCTATCATATCAGTATCTTTCAGTATCTATCAGTATCTATCTATCAGTATCTATCATATCAGTATCTATCATATCAGTATCTATCAGTATCTATCAGTATCTATCTATCAGTATCTATCAGTATCTATCAGTATCTATCAGTATCTATCATATCAGTATCTATCATATCAGTATTTATCACTATCATATCAGTATCTATCTATCAGTATCAATCAGTATCTATCAGTATCTATCAGTATCTATCAGTATCTATCAGTATCTAACATATCAGTATCTATCATATCAGTATCTATCAGTATCTATCAGTATCTATCAGTATCTATCAGTATCTATCAGTATCTATCATATCAGTATCTATCATATCAGTATTTATCAGTATCTATCAGTATCTATCAGTATCTATCAGTATCTATCTATCAGTATCTATCTTTCAGTATCTATCAGTATCTATCATATCAGTATCTATCATATCAGTATCTATCAGTATCTATCAGTATCTATCAGTATCTATCAGTATCTATCAGTATCTATCAGTATCTATCAGTATCTATCAGTATCTATCAGTATCTATCAGTATCTATCAGTATCTATCTATCAGTATCTATCAGTATCTATTAGTATCTATCAGTATCTATCTATATCTATCATATCAGTATCTATCATATCAGTATCTATCAGTATCTATCAGTATCTATCAGTATCTATCAGTATCTTTCTATCGGTATCTATCAGTATCTAGCAGTATCTATCAGTATCTATCAGTATCTATCATATCAGTATCTATCATATCAGTATCTATCAGTATCTTTCAGTATCTATCAGTATCTATCAGTATCTATCTAGCAGTATCTATCAGTATCTATCATATCAGTATCTATCATATCAGTATCTATCAGTATCTATCTATCAGTATCTATCAGTATCCATCAGTATCTATTAGTATCTATCAGTATCTATCAGTATCTATCATATCAGTATCTATCATATCAGTATCTTTCAGTATCTATCATATCAGTATCTATCAGTATTTATCTATCAGTATCTATCAGTATCTATCAGTATCTATCAGTATCTATCTATCAGTATCTATCAGTATCTATCAGTATCTTACATATCAGTATCTATCAGTATCTATCTTTCAGTATCTATCAGTATCTATCTATCAGTATCTATCAGTATCTATCAGTATCTATCAGTATCTATCAGCATCTATCAGTATCTATCAGTATCTATCAGTATCTATCAGTATCTATCAGTATCTATCAGTATCTATCAGTATCTATCAGTATCTATCAGTATCTATCATATCAGTATCTATCATATCAGTATCTATCAGTATCTATCAGTATCTATCTATCAGTATCTATCAGTATCTATCAGTATCTATCAGTATCTATCTATCAGTATCTATCTATCAGTATCTATCTATCAGTATCTATCATATCAGTATCTATCATATCAGTATCTATCAGTATCTATCAGTATCTATCAGTATCTATCAGTATCTATCAGTATCTATCAGTATCTATCAGTATCTATCTATCAGTATCTATCAGTATCTATTAGTATCTATCAGTATCTATCAGTATCTATCCATCAGTATCTATCAGTTTCTATCAGTATCTATCATATCAGTATCTATCATATCAGTATCTATCAGTTTCTATCAGTATATATTAGTATCTATCAGTATCTATCATATCAGTATCTATCAGTATCTTTCAGTATCTATCAGTATCTATCAGTATCTATCTATCAGTATCTATCAGTATCTATCAGTATCTATCAGTATCTATCATATCAGTATCTATCAGTATCTATCAGTATCTATCAGTATCTATCTATCAGTATCTATCAGTATCTATCAGTATCTATCAGTATCTATCAGTATCTATCAGTATCTATCAGTATCTATCAGTATCTATCATATCAGTATCTATCAGTATCTATCAGTATCTATCTGTTTCTATCAGTATATATTAGTATCTATCAGTATCTTTCAGTATCTATCATATCAGTATCTATCATATCAGTATCTATCAGTATCTATCAGTATCTATCAGTATCTATCAGTATCTATCAGTATCTATCAGTATCTATCAGTATCTATCAGTATCTATCAGTATCTAACATATCAGTATCTATCATATCAGTATCTATCAGTATCTTTCAGTATCTATCAGTATCTATCAGTATCTATCTATCAGTATCTATCAGTATCTATCATATCAGTATCTATCATATCAGTATCTATCAGTATCTGTCAGTATCTAACATATCAGTATCTATCATATCAGTATCTATCAGTATCTTTCAGTATCTATCAGTATCTATCAGTATCTATCTATCAGTATCTATCAGTATCTATCATATCAGTATCTATCATATCAGTATCTATCAGTATCTGTCAGTATCTATCTATCAGTATCTATCAGTATCTATCAGTATCTATCAGTATCTATCAGTATCTATCATATCAGTATCTATCATATCAGTATCTATCATATCAGTATCTATCAGTATCTATCAGTATCTATCTATCAGTTTCTATCAGTATATATTAGTATCTATCAGTATCTATCAGTATCTATCATATCAGTATCTATCATATCAGTCTCTATCAGTATCTTTCAGTATCTATCAGTATCTATCAGTATCTATCAGTATCTATCTATCAGTATCTATCAGAATCTATCATATCAGTATCTATCATATCCTATCAGTATCTTTCAGTATCTATCAGTATATATCTATCAGTATCTATCAGTATCTATCAGTATCTATCAGTATCTATCAGTATCTATCAAATCAGTATCTATCATATCAGTATCTATCAGTATCTATCAGTATCTATCCATCAGTATCTATCAGTTTCTATCAGTATCTATCATATCAGTATCTATCATATCAGTATCTATCAGTATCTTTCAGTATCTATCAGTATCTTTCAGTATCTATCATATCAGTATCTATCATATCAGTATCTATCAGTATCTTTCAGTATCTATCAGTATCTATCATATCAGTATCTATCATATCAGTATCTATCAGTATCTATCAGTATCTATCAGTATCTATCAAATCAGTATCTATCATATCAGTATCTATCAGTATCTATCAGTATCTATCAGTATCTATCATATCAGTATCTATCAGTATCTTTCAGTATCTATCAGTATATATCAGTATCTATCAGTATCTATCTATCAGTATCTATCAGTATCTATCATATCAGTATCTATCATATCAGTATCTATCAGTATCTATCAGTATCTATCTATCAGTATCTATCAGTATCTATCAGTATCTATCAGTATCTATCAGTATCTATCAGTATCTATCAGTATCTATCAGTATCTATCATATCAGTTTCTATCATATCAGTATCTATCAGTATCTATCAGTATCTATCAGTATCTATCTATCAGTTTCTATCAGTATATATTAGTATCTATCAGTATTTATCATATCAGTATTTATCATATCAGTATCTATCAGTATCTATCTATCAGTATCTATCAGTATCTATCAGTATCTATCAGTATCTATCAGTATCTATCAGTATCTATCAGTATCTATCAGTATCTATCAGTATCTATCATATCAGTATCTATCATATCAGTATCTATCAGTATCTATCAGTATCTATCAGTATCTATCAGTATCTATCTATCAGAATCAATCAGTATCTATCAGTATCTATCAGTATCTATCAGTATCTATCAGTATTTAACATATCAGTATCTATCATATCAGTATCTATCAGTATCTATCAGTATCTATCTATCAGTATCTATCAGTATCTATCTATCAGTATCTATCAGTATCTATCAGTATCTATCAGTATCTATCAGTATCTATCAGTATCTATCAGTATCTATCAGTATCTATCAGTATCTATCAGTATCTATCAGTATCTTTTTATCAGTATCTATCAGTATCTATTAGTATCTATCAGTATCTATCAGTATCTATCATATCAGTATCTATCATATCAGTATCTATCAGTATCTATCAGTATCTATCAGTATCTATCTATCAGTATCTATCAGTATCTATCAGTATCTCTCAGTATCTATCAGTATCTATCAGTATCTATCAGTATCTATAATATCAGTATCTATCATATCAGTATCTATCAGTATCTTTCAGTATCTATCAGTATATATCAGTATCTATCAGTATCTATCTATCAGTATCTATCAGTATCTATCATTATCTATCAGTATCTATCAGTATCTATCAGTATCTAACAGTATCTATCAGTATCTATCATATCAGTTTCTATCATATCAGTATCTATCAGTATCTATCAGTATCTATCAGTATCTATCAGTATCTATCTATCAGTTTCTATCAGTAAATATTAGTATCTATCAGTATCTTTCATATCAGTATTTATCATATCAGTATCTATCAGTATCTATCAGTATCTATCAGTATCTATCAGTATCTATCAGTATCTATCAGTATCTATCATATCAGTATCTATCATATCAGTATCTATCAGTATCTATCATATCAGTATCTATCATATCAGTATCTATCAGTATCTATCAGTATCTATCTATCAGAATCAATCAGTATCTATCAGTATCTATCAGTATCTATCAGTATCTATCAGTATCTATCAGTATCTATCAGTATCTATCAGTATCTATCAGTATCTATCAGTATCTTTCAGTATCTATCAGTATCTATCAGTATCTATCAGTATCTATCAGTATCTATCAGTATCTATCAGTATCTATTAGTATCTATCAGTATCTATCAGTATTTATCAGTATCTATCAGTATCTATCAGTATCTATCAGTATCTATCAGTATCTATCATATCAGTATCTATCATATCAGTATCTATCAGTATCTATCTATCAGTTTCTTTCAGTATCTATCAGTATTTATCAGTATCTATCATATCAGTATCTATCATATCAGTATCTATCATATCAGTATCTATCATATCAGTATCTATCATATCAGTATCAGTATCTATCTATCAGTATCTATCAGTATCTATCAGTATCTATCAGTATCTATCAGTATCTATCAGTATCTATCAGTATCTATCATATCAGTATCTATCATATCAGTATCTATAATATCAGTATCTATCATATCAGTATCTATCAGTATCTATCAGTATCTATCTATCAGTATCTATCAGTATCTATCAGTATCTATTAGTATCTATCAGTATCTATCAGTATCTATCCATCAGTATCTATCAGTTTCTATTTGTATCTATCATATCAGTATCTATCATATCAGTATCTATCATATCAGTATCTATCATATCAGTATCTATCAGTATCTTTCAGTATCTATCAGTATCTATCATATCAGTATCTATCATATCAGTATCTATCAGTATCTATCAGTATCTATCTATCAGTATCTATCAGTATCTATCAGTATCTATCAGTATCTATCAGTATCTATCAGTGTTTATCAGTTTCTATCATATCAGTATCTATCATATCAGTATCTACTATCAGTATCTTTCAGTATCTATCAGTTTTTATCAGTATCTATCTATCAGTATCTATCAGTATCTATCATATCAGTATCTATCATATCAGTATCTATCAGTATCTATCAGTATCTATCAGTATCTATCATATCAGTATCTATTATATCAGTATCTATCAGTATCTATCTATCAGTATCTATCAGTATCTATCATATCAGTATCTATCATATCAGTATCTATCAGTATCTATCAGTATCTATCAGTATCTATCAGTATCTATCTATCAGTATCTATCAGTATCTATCAGTATCTATCAGTATCTATCAGTATCTATCAGTATCTATCAGTATCTTTCAGTATCTATCAGTATCTATCATATCAGTATCTATCATATCAGTATCTATCAGTATCTATCAGTATCTATCTATCAGTTTCTATCAGTATATATTAGTATCTATCAGTATCTATCAGTATCTATCATATCAGTATCTATCAGTATCTATCAGTATCTATCAGTATCTATCAGTATCTATCAGTATCTATCAGTATCTATCATATCAGTATCTATCAGTATCTATCAGTATCTATCAGTATCTATCAGTATCTATCAGTATCTATCAGTATCTATCTATCAGTATCTATCAGTATCTATCATATCAGTATCTATCAGTATCTATCAGTATCTATCAGTATCTATCAGTATCTATCTATCAGTATATATCAGTTTCTATCAGTATCTATCATATCAGTATCTTTCATATCAGTATCTATCAGTATCTATCAGTATCTATCAGTATCTATCATATCAGTATCTATCAGTATCTATCAGTATCTATCTATCAGTATCTATCATATCAGTATCTATCATATCAGTATCTATCAGTATCTATCAGTATCTATCTATCAGTATCTATCAGTATCTATCAGTATCTATCAGTATCTATCAGTATCTATCATATCAGTATCTATCATATCAGTATTTATCAGTATCTATCAGTATCTATCTATCAGTATCTATCAATATCTATCAGTATCTATCAGTATCTATCAGTATCTATCAGTATCTATCAGTATCTATCAGTATCTATCAGTATCTATCAGTATCTATCAGTATCTATCAGTATCTATCAGTATCTATCATATCAGTATTTATCAGTATCTATCAGTATCTATCTATCAGTATCTATCAGTATCTATCTATCAGTATCTATCAGTATCTATCAGTATCTATCATATCAGTATCTATCATATCAGTATCTATCAGTATCTATCAGTATCTATCATATCAGTATCTATCAGTATCTATCAGTATCTATCAGTATCTATCAGTATCTATCAGTATCTATCATATCAGTATCTATCATATCAGTATCTATCAGTATCTATCAGTATCTATCAGTATCTATCAGTATCTATCTATCAGTATCTATCAGTATCTATCAGTATCTATCAGTATCTATCAGTATCTATTAGTATCTATCAGTATCTATCAGTATCTATCAGTATCTATCAGTATCTATCTATCAGTATCTATCAGTATCTATCAGTATCTATTAGTTTCTATCAGTATCTATCAGTATCTATCATATCAGTATCTATCATATCAGTATCTATCAGTATCTATCAGTATCTATCAGTATCTATCTATCGGTATCTATCAGTATCTATCAGTATCTATCAGTATTTATCAGTTTCTATCATATCAGTATCTATCATATCAGTATCTATCAGTATCTATCAGTATCTATCTATCAGTATCTATCAGTATCTATCATATCAGTATCTATCATATCAGTATCTATCAGTATCTATCAGTATCTATCTATCAGTATCTATCAGTATCTATCAGTATCTATCAGTATCTATCAGTATCTATCAGTATCTATCAGTATCTATCAGTATCTATCAGTATCTATCAGTATCTATCAGTATCTATCAGTATCTATCAGTATCTATCATATAAGTTTCTATCATATCAGTATCTATCAGTATCTATCAGTATCTATCTATCAGTTTCTATCAGTATATATTAGTATCTATCAGTATCTATCATATCAGTATCTATCAGTATCTATCAGTATCTATCTATCAGTATCTATCAGTATCTATCAGTATCTATCAGTATCTATCATATCAGTATCTATCATATCAGTATCTATCATATCAGTATCTATCAGTATCTATCAGTATCTATCAGTATCAAACATATCAGTATCTATCATATCAGTATCTATCATATCAGTATCTATCAGTATCTATCAGTATCTTTCAGTATCTATCTATCAGTATCTATCAGTATCTATCAGTATCTATCAGTATCTATCAGTATCTATCATATCAGTATCTATCATATCAGTATCTATCAGTATCTATCTATCAGTTTCTATCAGTATCTATTAGTATCTATCAGTATCTATCAGTATCTACCATATCAGTATCTATCATATCAGTATCTATCAGTATCTATCAGTATCTATCTATCGGTATCTATCAGTATCTATCAGTATCTATCAGTATCTATCATATCAGTATCTATCATATCAGTATCTATCAGTATCTATCAGTATCTATCAGTATCTATCAAATCAGTATCTATCATATCAGTATCTATCAGTATCTATCAGTATCTATCAGTATCTATCAGTATCTATCTATCAATATCTATCAGTTTCTATCAGTATCTATCATATCAGTATCTATCATATCAGTATCTATCAGTATCTATCAGTATCTATCAGTATCTATCAGTATCTATCATATCAGTATCTATCATATCAGTATCTATCAGTATCTTTCAGTATCTATCAGTATCTATCAGTATCTATCAGTATCTATCAGTATCTATCTATCAGTATCTATCAGTATCTATCATATCAGTATCTATCATATCGGTATCTATCAGTATCTATCTGTATCTATCTATCAGTATCTATCAGTATCTATCAGTATCTATCAGTATCTATCAGTATCTATCAGTATCTATCAGTATCTATCAGTATCTATCAGTATCTATCAGTATCTTTCATATCAGTTTCTATCATATCAGTATCTATTAGTATCTTTCAGTATCTATCTATCAGTTTCTATCAGTATATATTTGTATCTATCAGTATCTATCAGTATCTATCATATCAGTATTTATCATATCAGTATCTATCAGTATCTATCAGTATCTATCAGTATCTATCTATCAGTATCTATCAGTATCTATCAGTATCTATCAGTATCTATCAGTATCTATCAGTATCTATCATATCAGTATCTATCATATCAGTATCTATCAGTATCTATCAGTATCTATCAGTATCTATCTATCAGTATCAATCAGTATCTATCTATCAGTTTCTATCAGTATATATTAGTATCTATCAGTATCTATCATATCAGTATCTATCAGTATCTATCATATCAGTATCTATCATATCAGTATCTATCAGTATCTATCAGTATCTATCATATCAGTATCTATCATATCAGTATCTATCATATCAGTATTTATCAGTATCTATCAGTATCTATCTATCAGTATCTATCAGTATCTATCAGTATCTATCATATCAGTATCTATCATATCAGTATCTATCAGTATCTATCAGTATCTATCAGTATCTATCAGTATCTATCAGTATCTATCAGTATCTATCAGTATCTACTATCTATCAGTATCTATCAGTATCTATTAGTATCTATCAGTATCTATCAGTATCTATCATATCAGTATCTATCATATCAGTATCTATCAGTATCTATCAGTATCTATCAATCGGTATCTATCAGTATCTATCAGTTTCTATCAGTATCTATCATATCAGTATCTTTCATATCAGTATCTATCAGTATCTATCAGTATCTATCAGTATCTATCATATCAGTATCTATCATATCAGTATCTATCAGTATCTATCTATCAGTATCTATCATACCAGTATCTATCATATCAGTATCTATCAGTATCTATCAGTATCTATCAGTATCTATCAGTATCTATCTATCAGTATCTATCAGTATCTATCAGTATCTATCAGTATCTATCAGTATCTATCAGTATCTATCAGTATCTATCAGTATCTATCATATCAGTATCTATCAGTATCTATCAGTATCTATCTATCAGTTTTTATCAGTATCTATCTATCAGTATCTATCAGTATCTATCAGTATCTATCAGTATCTATCAGTATCTATCAGTATCTATCAGTATCTATCAGTATCTATCAGTATCTATCAGTATCTATCTATCAGTATCTATCAGTATCTATCAGTATCTATCAGTATCTATCATATCAGTATCTATCATATCAGTATCTATCAGTATCTATCAGTATCTATCAGTATCTATCTATCAGTATCAATCAGTATCTATCAGTATCTATCAGTATCTATCAGTATCTATCAGTATCTATCAGTATCTATCAGTATCTAACATATCAGTATCTATCATATCAGTATCTATCAGTATCTATCAGTATCTATCAGTATCTATCATATCAGTATCTATCATATCAGTATCTATCATATCAGTATTTATCAGTATCTATCAGTATCTATCAGTATCTATCAGTATCTATCTATCAGTATCTATCAGTATCTATCATATAAGTATCTATCATATCAGTATCTATCAGTATCTATCAGTATCTATCAGTATCTATCAGTATCTATCAGTATCTATCAGTATCTATCAGTATCTATCAGTATCTATCTATCAGTATCTATCAGTATCTATCAGTATCTATCAGTATCTATCAGTATCTAACATATCAGTATCTATCATATCAGTATCTATCAGTATCTATCAGTATCTATCAGTATCTATCTATCAGTATCTATCAGTATCTATCAGTATCTATCAGTATCTATCAGTATCTATCAGTATCTATCAGTATCTATCAGTATCTATCAGTATCTATCAGTATCTATCTATCAGTATCTGTCAGTATCTATTAGTATCTATCAGTATCTATCAGTATCTATCAGTATCTATCATATCAGAATCTATCATATCAGTATCTATCAGTATCTATCAGTATCTATCTATCGGTATCTATCAGTATCTATCAGTATCTGTCAGTATCTATCAGTATCTATCAGTATTTATCAGTATCTATCATATCAGTATCTATCATATCAGTATCTATCAGTATCTTTCAGTATCTATCAGTATCTATCAGTATCTATCTATCAGTATCTATCAGTATCTATCATATCAGTATTTATCAGTATCTATCAGTAATTATCAGTATCTATCTATCAGTATCTATCAATATCTATCAGTATCTATCAGTATCTATTAGTATCTATCATTTCAGTATCTATCATATCAGTATCTATCAGTATCTATCTATCAGTTTCTATCAGTATATATTAGTATCTATCAGTATCTATCATATCAGTATCTATCATATCAGTATCTATCATATCAGTATTTATCAGTATCTATCAGTATCTATCTATCAGTATCTATCAATATCTATCAGTATCTATCAGTATCTATCAGTATCTATCAGTATCTATCAGTATCTATCAGTATCTATCAGTATCTATCAGTATCTATCAGTATCTATCAGTATCTATCAGTATCTATCATATCAGTATTTATCAGTATCTATCAGTATCTATCTATCAGTATCTATCAGTATCTATCTATCAGTATCTATCAGTATCTATCAGTATCTATCATATCAGTATCTATCATATCAGTATCTATCAGTATCTATCAGTATCTATCATATCAGTATCTATCAGTATCTATCAGTATCTATCAGTATCTATCAGTATCTATCAGTATCTATCATATCAGTATCTATCATATCAGTATCTATCAGTATCTATCAGTATCTATCAGTATCTATCAGTATCTATCTATCAGTATCTATCAGTATCTATCAGTATCTATCAGTATCTATCAGTATCTATTAGTATCTATCAGTATCTATCAGTATCTATCAGTATCTATCAGTATCTATCTATCAGTATCTATCAGTATCTATCAGTATCTATTAGTTTCTATCAGTATCTATCAGTATCTATCATATCAGTATCTATCATATCAGTATCTATCAGTATCTATCAGTATCTATCAGTATCTATCTATCGGTATCTATCAGTATCTATCAGTATCTATCAGTATTTATCAGTTTCTATCATATCAGTATCTATCATATCAGTATCTATCAGTATCTATCAGTATCTATCTATCAGTATCTATCAGTATTTATCATATCAGTATCTATCATATCAGTATCTATCAGTATCTATCAGTATCTATCTATCAGTATCTATCAGTATCTATCAGTATCTATCAGTATCTATCAGTATCTATCAGTATCTATCAGTATCTATCAGTATCTATCAGTATCTATCAGTATCTATCAGTATCTATCAGTATCTATCAGTATCTATCATATAAGTTTCTATCATATCAGTATCTATCAGTATCTATCAGTATCTATCTATCAGTTTCTATCAGTATATATTAGTATCTATCAGTATCTATCATATCAGTATCTATCAGTATCTATCAGTATCTATCTATCAGTATCTATCAGTATCTATCAGTATCTATCAGTATCTATCATATCAGTATCTATCATATCAGTATCTATCATATCAGTATCTATCAGTATCTATCAGTATCTATCAGTATCAAACATATCAGTATCTATCATATCAGTATCTATCATATCAGTATCTATCAGTATCTATCAGTATCTTTCAGTATCTATCTATCAGTATCTATCAGTATCTATCAGTATCTATAAGTATCTATCAGTATCTATCATATCAGTATCTATCATATCAGTATCTATCAGTATCTATCTATCAGTTTCTATCAGTATCTATTAGTATCTATCAGTATCTATCAGTATCTACCATATCAGTATCTATCATATCAGTATCTATCAGTATCTATCAGTATCTATCTATCGGTATCTATCAGTATCTATCAGTATCTATCAGTTTCTATCATATCAGTATCTATCATATCAGTATCTATCAGTATCTATCAGTATCTATCAGTATCTATCAAATCAGTATCTATCATATCAGTATCTATCAGTATCTATCAGTATTTATCAGTATCTATCAGTATCTATCTATCTATATCTATCAGTTTCTATCAGTATCTATCATATCAGTATCTATCATATCAGTATCTATCAGTATCTATCAGTATCTATCAGTATCTATCAGTATCTATCATATCAGTATCTATCATATCAGTATCTATCAGTATCTTTCAGTATCTATCAGTATCTATCAGTATCTATCAGTATCTATCAGTATCTATCTATCAGTATCTATCAGTATCTATCATATCAGTATCTATCATATCGGTATCTATCAGTATCTATCTGTATCTATCTATCAGTATCTATCAGTATCTATCAGTATCTATCAGTATCTATCAGTATCTATCAGTATCTATCAGTATCTATCAGTATTTATCAGTATCTATCAGTATCTTTCATATCAGTTTCTATCATATCAGTATCTATTAGTATCTTTCAGTATCTATCTATCAGTTTCTATCAGTATATATTTGTATCTATCAGTATCTATCAGTATCTATCATATCAGTATTTATCATATCAGTATCTATCAGTATCTATCAGTATCTATCAGTATCTATCTATCAGTATCTATCAGTATCTATCAGTATCTATCAGTATCTATCAGTATCTATCAGTATCTATCATATCAGTATCTATCATATCAGTATCTATCAGTATCTATCAGTATCTATCAGTATCTATCTATCAGTATCAATCAGTATCTATCTATCAGTTTCTATCAGTATATATTAGTATCTATCAGTATCTATCATATCACTATCAATCAGTATCTATCATATCAGTATCTATCATATCAGTATCTATCAGTATCTATCAGTATCTATCATATCAGTATCTATCATATCAGTATCTATCATATCAGTATTTATCAGTATCTATCAGTATCTATCTATCAGTATCTATCAGTATCTATCAGTATCTATCATATCAGTATCTATCATATCAGTATCTATCAGTATCTATCAGTATCTATCAGTATCTATCAGTATCTATCAGTATCTATCAGTATCTATCAGTATCTACTATCTATCAGTATCTATCAGTATCTATTAGTATCTATCAGTATCTATCAGTATCTATCATATCAGTATCTATCATATCAGTATCTATCAGTATCTATCAGTATCTATCAATCGGTATCTATCAGTATCTATCAGTTTCTATCAGTATCTATCATATCAGTATCTTTCATATCAGTATCTATCAGTATCTATCAGTATCTATCAGTATCTATCATATCAGTATCTATCATATCAGTATCTATCAGTATCTATCTATCAGTATCTATCATACCAGTATCTATCATATCAGTATCTATCAGTATCTATCAGTATCTATCAGTATCTATCAGTATCTATCTATCAGTATCTATCAGTATCTATCAGTATCTATCAGTATCTATCAGTATCTATCAGTATCTATCAGTATCTATCAGTATCTATCATATCAGTATCTATCAGTATCTATCAGTATCTATCTATCAGTTTTTATCAGTATCTATCTATCAGTATCTATCAGTATCTATCAGTATCTATCAGTATCTATCAGTATCTATCAGTATCTATCAGTATCTATCAGTATCTATCAGTATCTATCAGTATCTATCTATCAGTATCTATCAGTATCTATCAGTATCTATCAGTATCTATCATATCAGTATCTATCATATCAGTATCTATCAGTATCTATCAGTATCTATCAGTATCTATCTATCAGTATCAATCAGTATCTATCAGTATCTATCAGTATCTATCAGTATCTATCAGTATCTATCAGTATCTATCAGTATCTAACATATCAGTATCTATCATATCAGTATCTATCAGTATCTATCAGTATCTATCAGTATCTATCATATCAGTATCTATCATATCAGTATCTATCATATCAGTATCTATCAGTATCTATCAGTATCTATCAGTATCTATCAGTATCTATCTATCAGTATCTATCAGTATCTATCATATCAGTATCTATCATATCAGTATCTATCAGTATCTATCAGTATCTATCAGTATCTATCAGTATCTATCAGTATCTATCAGTATCTATCAGTATCTATCAGTATCTATCTATCAGTATCTATCAGTATCTATCAGTATCTATCAGTATCTATCAGTATCTAACATATCAGTATCTATCATATCAGTATCTATCAGTATCTATCAGTATCTATCAGTATCTATCTATCAGTATCTATCAGTATCTATCAGTATCTATCAGTATCTATCAGTATCTATCAGTATCTATCAGTATCTATCAGTATCTATCAGTATCTATCAGTATCTATCTATCAGTATCTGTCAGTATCTATTAGTATCTATCAGTATCTATCAGTATCTATCAGTATCTATCATATCAGAATCTATCATATCAGTATCTATCAGTATCTATCAGTATCTATCTATCGGTATCTATCAGTATCTATCAGTATCTGTCAGTATCTATCAGTATCTATCAGTATTTATCAGTATCTATCATATCAGTATCTATCATATCAGTATCTATCAGTATCTTTCAGTATCTATCAGTATCTATCAGTATCTATCTATCAGTATCTATCAGTATCTATCATATCAGTATCTATCAGTATCTATCAGTAATTATCAGTATCTATCTATCAGTATCTATCAGTATCTATCAGTATCTATCAGTATCTATTAGTATCTATCATTTCAGTATCTATCATATCAGTATCTATCAGTATCTATCTATCAGTTTCTATCAGTATATATTAGTATCTATCAGTATCTATCATATCAGTATCTATCATATCGGTATCTATCAGTATCTATCTATCAGTATCTATCAGTATCTATCAGTATCTATCAGTATCTATCAGTATGTATCAGTATCTATCAGTATCTATCAGTATCTATCATATCAGTATCTATCATATCAGTATCTATCATATCAGTATCTATCAGTATCTATCAGTATCTATCTATCAGTATCTATCAGTATCTATCAGTATCTATCTATCAGTTTCTATCAGTATATATTAGTATCTATCAGTATCTATCAGTATCTATCAGTATCTAACATATCAGTATCTATCATATCAGTATCTATCAGTATCTTTCAGTATCTATCAGTATCTATCAGTATCTATCTATCAGTATCTATCAGTATCTATCATATCAGTATCTATCAGTATCTGTCAGTATCTATCTGTCAGTATCTATCTATCAGTATCTATCAGTATCTATCAGTATCTATCAGTATCTATCATATCAGTATCTATCATATCAGTATCTATCAGTATCTATCAGTATCTATCTATCAGTTTCTATCAGTATCTATCAGTATCTATCATATCAGTATCTATCATATCAGTATCTATCAGTATCTATCAGTATCTATCATATCAGTATCTATCATATCAGTATCTATCATATCAGTATCTATCAGTATCTATCAGTATCTATCTATCAGTATCTATCAGTATCTATCAGTATCTATCAGTATCTATCAGTATCTATCAGTATCTATCATATCAGTATCTATCAGTATCTTTCAGTATCTATCAGTATCTATCAGTATCTATCTATCAGTATCTATCAGTATCTATCATATCAGTATCTATCATATCAGTATCTATCAGTATCTATCAGTATCTATCTATCAGTATCTATCAGTATCTATCAGTATCTATCAGTATCTATCAGTATCTATCAGTATCTATCAGTATCTATCAGTTTCTATCAGTATATATTAGTATCTATCAGTATCTATCATATCAGTATTTATCATATCAGTATCAATCAGTATCTATCAGTATCTATCAGTATCTATCTATCAGTATCTATCAGTATCTATCAGTATCTATCAGTATCTATCAGTATCTATCAGTATCTATCAGTATCTATCATATCAGTATCTATCATATCAGTATCTATCAGTATCTATCAGTATCTATCTATCAGAATCAATCAGTATCTATCAGTATCTTTCAGTATCTATCAGTATCTAACATATCAGTATCTATCATATCAGTATCTATCAGTATCTATCTATCAGTATCTATCAGTATCTATCAGTATCTATCAGTATCTATCAGTATCTATCAGTATCTATCAGTATCTATCAGTATCTATCAGTATCTATCAGTATCTATCAGTATCTATCAGTATCTATCAGTATCTATCAGTATCTATCAGTATCTATCAGTATCTTTTTATCAGTATCTATCAGTATCTATTAGTATCTATCAGTATCTATCAGTATCTATCATATCAGTATCTATCAGTATCTATCAGTATCTATCTATCAGTATCTATCAGTATCTATCAGTATCTATCTATCAGTATCTATCAGAATCTATCAGTATCTATCAGTATCTATCAGTATCTATCAGTATCTATCAGTATCTATCAGTATCTATCAGTATCTATCAGTATCTATCATAGCAGTTTCTATCATATCAGTATCTATCAGTATCTATCAGTATCTATCTATCAGTTTCTATCAGTATATATTAGTATCTATCAGTATCTATCATATCAGTATTTATCATATCAGTATCTATCAGTATCTATCAGTATCTATCAGTATCTATCTATCAGTATCTATCAGTATCTATCAGTATCTATCAGTATCTATCTATCAGAATCAATCAGTATCTATCAGTATCTATCAGTATCTATCAGTATCTATCAGTATCTATCAGTATCTAACATATCAGTATCTATCATATCAGTATCTATCAGTATCTATCAGTATCTATCTATCAGTATCTATCAGTATCTATCAGTATCTATCAGTATCTATCAGTATCTATCAGTATCTATCAGTATCTATCAGTATCTATCAGTATCTATCAGTATCTATCAGTATCTATCAGTATCTATCATATCAGTATCTATCATATCATTATCTATCAGTATCTATCAGTATCTATCAGTATCTATCAGTATCTATCAGTATCTATCAGTATCTATCAGTATCTATCAGTATCTATCAGTATCTATCAGTATCTATCAGTATCTATCAGAATTTATCAGTATCTTTCAGTATCAATCAGTATCTATCAGTATCTATCTATCAGTATCTATCAGTATCTATTAGTATCTATCAGTATCTATCAGTATCTATCATATCAGTATCTATCATATCAGTATCTATCAGTATCTTTCAGTATCTATCAGTATCTATTTATCGGTATCTATCAGTATCTATCAGTGTTTATCAGTTTCTATCATATCAGTATCTATCATATCAGTATCTACTATCAGTATCTTTCAGTATCTATCAGTTTTTATCAGTATCTATCTATCAGTATCTATCAGTATCTATCATATCAGTATCTATCATATCAGTATCTATCAGTATCTATCAGTATCTATCTATCAGTATCTATCAGTATCTATCTATCAGTATCTATCAGTATCTATCAGTATCTATCAGTATCTATCAGTATCTATCAGTATCTATCTATCAGTATCTATCAGTATCTATCAGTATCTATCAGTATCTATCAGTATCTATCAGTATCTATCAGTATCTATCTATCAGTATCTATCAGTATCTATCAGTATCTATCAGTATCTATCATATCAGTATCTATCATATCAGTATCTATCATATCAGTATCTATCAGTATCTATCAGTATCTATCAGTATCAAACATATCAGTATCTATCATATCAGTATCTATCATATCAGTATCTATCAGTATCTATCAGTATCTATCAGTATCTATCTATCAGTATCTATCAGTATCTATCAGTATCTATAAGTATCTATCAGTATCTATCATATCAGTATCTATCATATCAGTATCTATCAGTATCTATCAGTATCTATCTATCAGTTTCTATCAGTATCTATTAGTATCTATCAGTATCTATCAGTATCTACCATATCAGTATCTATCATATCAGTATCTATCAGTATCTATCAGTATCTATCTATCGGTATCTATCAGTATCTATCAGTATCTATCAGTATTTATCAGTTTCTATCATATCAGTATCTATCATATCAGTATCTATCAGTATCTTTCAGTATCTATCAGTATCTATCTATCAGTATCTATCAGTATCTATCATATCAGTATCTATCAGTATCTATCAGTATCTATCAGTATCTATCAGTTTCTATCAGTATATATTAGTATCTATCAGTATCTATCATATCAGTATCTATCAGTTTCTATCAGTATCTATCATATCAGTATCTATCAGTATCTATCAGTATCTATCTATCGGTATCTATCAGTATCTATCAGTATCTATCAGTATTTATCAGTTTCTATCATATCAGTATCTATCATATCAGTATCTATCAGTATCTTTCAGTATCTATCAGTATCTATCTATCAGTATCTATCAGTATCTATCATATCAGTATCTATCAGTATCTATCAGTATCTATCAGTATCTATCAGTTTCTATCAGTATATATTAGTATCTATCAGTATCTATCATATCAGTATCTATCAGTTTCTATCAGTATCTATCTATCAGTATCTATCAGTATCTATCAGTATCTATCAGTATCTATCAGTATCTATCAGTATCTATCTATCAGTTTCAATCAGTATATATTAGTATCTATCAGTATTTATCATATCAGTATTTATCATATCAGTATCTATCAGTATCTATCAGTATCTATCAGTATCTATCTATCAGTATCTATCAGTATCTATCAGTATCTATCAGTATCTATCAGTATCTATCAGTATCTATCAGTATCTATCAGTATCTATCAGTATCTATCAGTATCTATCATATCAGTATCTATCATATCAGTATCTATCAGTATCTATCAGTATTTATCAGTATCTATCTATCAGAATCAATCAGTATCTATCAGTATCTATCAGTATCTAACATATCAGTATCTATCATATCAGTATCTATCAGTATCTATCAGTATCTATCTATCAGTATCTATCAGTATCTATCAGTATCTATCAGTATCTATCAGTATCTATCAGTATCTATCAGTATCTATCAGTATCTATCAGTATCTATCAGTATCTATCAGTATCTATCAGTATCTTTTTATCAGTATCTATCAGTATCTATTAGTATCTATCAGTATCTATCAGTATCTATCATATCAGTATCTATCATATCAGTATCTATCATATCAGTATCTATCAGTATCTATCAGTATCTATCTATCAGTATCTATCAGTATCTATCAGTATCTCTCAGTATCTATCAGTATCTATCAGTATCTATCAGTATCTATCATATCAGTATCTATCATATCAGTATCTATCAGTATCTTTCAGTATCTATCAGTATATATCAGTATCTATCAGTATCTATCTATCAGTATCTATCAGTATCTATCATATCAGTATCTATCATATCAGTATCTATCAGTATCTATCAGTATCTATCTATCAGTATCTATCAGTATCTATCAGTATCTATCAGTATCTATCAGTATCTATCAGTATCTATCAGTATCTATCAGTATCTATCATATCAGTTTCTATCATATCAGTATCTATCAGTATCTATCAGTATCTATCAGTATCTATCAGTATCTATCAGTATCTATCAGTATCTATCTATCAGTTTCTATCAGTATATATTAGTATCTATCAGTATCTTTCATATCAGTATTTATCATATCAGTATCTATCAGTATCTATCAGTATCTATCTATCAGTATCTATCAGTATCTATCAGTATCTATCAGTATCTATCAGTATCTATCAGTATCTATCAGTATCTATCAGTATCTATCAGTATCTATCAGTATCTATCATATCAGTATCTATCATATCAGTATCTATCAGTATCTATCAGTATCTATCAGTATCTATCAGTATCTATCTATCAGAATCAATCAGTATCTATCAGTATCAATCAGTATCTATCAGTATCTATCAGTATCTATCAGTATCTATCAGTATCTATCAGTATCTATCAGTATCTATCAGTATCTATCAGTATCTATCAGTATCTATCAGTATCTATCAGTATCTATCAGTATCTATCAGTATCTATCAGTATCTATCAGTATCTATTAGTATCTATCAGTATCTATCAGTATCTATCAGTATCTATCAGTATCTATCAGTATCTATCAGTATCTATCAGTATCTATCATATCAGTATCTATCATATCAGTATCTATCAGTATCTATCTATCAGTTTCTATCAGTATCTATCAGTATTTATCAGTATCTATCATATCAGTATCTATCAGTATCTATCTATCAGTATCTATCAGTATCTATCAGTATCTATCAGTATCTATCAGTATCTATCAGTATCTATCAGTATCTATCAGTATCTATCAGTATCTATCAGTATCTATCAGTATCTATCAGTATCTATCAGTATCTATCATATCAGTATCTATCATATCAGTATCTATCATATCAGTATCTATCATATCAGTATCTATCATATCAGTATCTATCATATCAGTATCTATCATATCAGTATCTATCATATCAGTATCTATCATATCAGTATCTATCAGTATCTATCAGTATCTATCAGTATCTATCAGTATCTATCAGTATCTATCAGTATCTATCAGTATCTATCTATCAGTATCTATCAGTATCTATCAGTATCTATCAGTATCTATCAGTATCTATCAAATCAGTATCTATCATATCAGTATCTATCAGTATCTATCCATCAGTATCTATCAGTTTCTATCAGTATCTATCATATAAGTATCTATCATATCAGTATCTATCAGAATCAATCAGTATCTATCAGTATCTATCAGTATCTATCAGTATCTAGCAGTATCTATCAGTATCTATCAGTATATATTAGTATCTATCAGTATCTATCAGTATCTATCATTTCAGTATTTATCATATCAGTATCTTTCAGTATCTATCAGTATCTATCAGTATCTATCTATCAGTATCTATCAGTATCTATCAGTATCTATCAGTTTCTATCAGTATCTATCAGTATCTATCATATCAGTATCTATCATATCAGTATCTATCAGTATCTATCAGTATCTATCAGTATCTATCAGTATCTATCAGTATCTATCAGTATCTATCTATCAGTATCTATCAGTATCTATCAGTATCTATCAGTATCTAACATATCAGTATCTATCATATCAGTATCTATCAGTATCTATCAGTATCTATCTATCAGTATCTATCAGTATCTATCAGTATCTATCAGTATCTATCAGTATCTATCATATCAGTATCTATCATATCAGTATCTATCAGTATCTATCAGTATCTATCAGTACCTATCAGTATCTATCAGTATCTATCAGTATCTATCAGTATCTATTTATCAGTATCTATCAGTATCTATTAGTATCTATCAGTATCTATCAGTATCTATCATATCAGTATCTATCATATCAGTATCTATCAGTATCTATCTATCAGTATCTATCAGTATCTATTAGTATCTATCAGTATCTATCAGTATCTATCAGTATCTATCAGTATCTATCAGTATCTATCAGTATCTATCAGTATCTATCATATCAGTATCTATCATATCAGTATTTATCAGTATCTATCAGTATCTATCAGTATCTATCAGTATCTATCAGTATCTATCAGTATCTATCAGTATCTATCAGTATCTATCAGTATCTATCATATCAGTATCTATCATATCAGTATCTATCAGTATCTATTGTAGCGTTAAAAATCGCTACATGTTTATTCTAAACTGTTGTAGCTAGCCGCTATTCCTTATACCGCCATCTGGCCAATTTTGTCGGTATTAACAAGTGTTGACGTCTTTTGAGGTCTAGATAATGTTTTTGCTACGAGCTAATATTACGCTTGGTAGTTTCGGCTACAATGTGCAGGTGGTGTTGTTATTAACCCTCATGCCTTGCTGTTGCATGAGCTGATGATATGCAAGGAGTGTTTTATAACCTTTTTGTTCAGCGGTTTTCTTTTTATTATTTAAAATTCATATTGTGAGCGTGTTTTATTTTGGATCGATAATTTTGACGACGTCATTCTGTTTCTGGATTCATGATGAAATGGTGTGTTTACTCCTGAAGAGCTAAATATCAGTGTTTCTGGACTGTGTAGTGGACTGATTATTAATTCTGAGGTTGCGCTGATGAGCGTCTGTTGTTTGTGCGAGGAATATGAACTTGTAATTTGGGATATCCACCCGGAGATGCTATATCTTGTGATGGTGTGTTCAGGTTCCAACTTTTCTCTAAAAAGAGGGTTTTCGGATTGTTAAAGCCAGTTCACTCTCCTGGACTGGCTTCCGGTTACGGGCTGATCATCTCAGGCCCTGCGCACTATTTCGACGAGCAACTCCGAGTGCGGTGTTCGGCTGGCCTGGAGGCCGTTGTCAGCGGCTCTATTTCCGCGCGCAACTCACGGCTTGGTTGAAGACAGATACCAACAGCTGCGACCAACCTTCGGGACATTCGTGGGTCACAACCATGGATTATTTACGCGTGGAACGCCATACGTAACGTTTACAGCATTTAAGGCTAGGAGCATAATAGTGTATAGTTTACTTTCTGATAACTTAACGTGCAGGTTTGACTTTTATTGTTGGAAATTTCCTCCAAATTCCAAAGCTACCTCTATGTCGGGTGAATTATCTTTTTAATCGTTCATTTTTCGGCTAAGCTCACCCATTTTCATCTCATTTCACCACGCCTCACCACCTTTTAGTGACCTACGCCGATCATATGAAGGTGTAGATTCGTACGGAGTTTCCACTTGGATCTGGAACCACTTAAAATCTTTCTTTTCAACAATAATCACGTCTATGCAAACTGCGTCCTGCAGATCTGGCTATACCGGATACGTATATTTTAGCCTGTGCGAACAAACTGTGAGTGTTTTCTTTATGACCTGCCCTTAGCAGGCCCGTGCTTTGTCGTTGTGAACTTGTTATTATCGGTGTTAGTTAATTTTTTGTCATCTAATTTAAACAAATTCGGCTCTTTATGAAAATAAAATTTTAACGTGAAAAATACGCCTTATTTATTTAACAAATTAAGTGATATGTAGTAGCGTTTTGCAGCAAATGGCGCCCGAACATATGTGAGTAACCCTGGTTTATATATTTTTTTGGAATATTTTGGGATTTAATTTTTTTTTTTGTTGTGTCAGTGGATGGTGACCTTAATCCGGTCGCGGTAATAACCTTTTTATTATTTTCCAGCTAAAACAATCTTTTCCCAAGAGGCTTTAACTCAATTTGACGTACCACCGTACCCTGTCACTGCGACGGAAGTCTAGGATTCAACCCTGCCGCTGTGTCGTCCGTCTGAAGTTACAATTATTTATGATGTTAATTGTTTTTGACATTTTAATTTTAAAGAATTTGTTCTGCGAAACATAACTGGTTTCTTGCTGATTTTAATGGCGTTTTTTTAATTTAATCCCCTTAATTGAACCCCGTGTTATTTATTGGTATTTAGAAACCCGTAGTTTGAACCCGTAGATGTTAGGGAACTCTTCATTACGGTAAGTCAGACGTAGTTCTATTTTTAAGGTAACGCTTTGGTCATTGAGATTTATCCTTTGTTGTCGTTGACTTATACAGGATTAGTTTCGCTTCGATTGCTTAAATTTGTTTCTGCGATATTGCACAGCTTGTCACCTGGATATTCACTATGTCGCTACGTGTGGATGAGGATTCTATCGGCGATACGCCACGCGCTCGCTCGGAGTGGGGTGCACAAGGACCTAGGGTGTTAGATCAGCAGTTCCATGATGAAGAAGAGGAACAGTTCTTCGATTCTGAGCCTCGATTCCAGCCTATACGCGAAGCGGTATTTCAATCCCCAGTGCCATCGAAGGGCGAGTCTTTGACCAAATGGAACTTGGTTTTTTCGGGCGAAACGTGTGTTCGCGAATTCTTCTTTAGAGTTGAAGAAGAAGCTTTGGCTCGCAATGTACCCCCTTCTTATGTGGTAAGGCGCTTTCATGAGCTGTTGGCAGGTAGCGCATTAAAATATTTTAGGTCAATTAGGTTCCCTTCTTTATTATATCCGACACTAAAATCCGCCTTCCTAAAGACTTTTGACGTTGCGGATTATGACTTTAAGGTTGAAAGTCAACTCCGTGCTCTTTCACAGAAGGCTAACCAGTCGGTAGTAGACTTTGTAATTCAGGCGCGGGACCTTAACGCCAAACTTCGTTCCCCTGTATCTGAAGATAGTTTATTTAATATAATTAAATACGGTATGAATCCCAGGTATCATCCTTGCCTCGCGACTAATATAGTTAGAGATATTGACGGATTGCTGGAAGTATCCAGGAACTTTGAAGCTTTCCAGGGCTCACGTCCGGCGCGGTTGGCAGTAGCACCAGTAAATACTGTCGAGTCGAACAGTTCTAGCGCTCTCGTTTGCATGAAGTGTGAGGCGACCGGCCACAATTATCGTAACTGTCCGAACGTTAGCCAGGCGGTATGTTTTAAATGTAGGCGCGTAGGAACGATCACCCGTGACTGTCCATCCTGTAACGCTTCCACGTTAAAAAACGTATCGATGGCGCACTGAGAGGTCCGTCAGTGTCGCCTGTTGTTGTTAATAGGATGCGTGACAACAGACTATTTATTGAAGTTACTATTGCCTATCACCCTGTAAAAGCTCTCCTAGATTCTGGTGCTCAAATTTCACTTATCGATGTCGACCTTTTGTCGGAACTCGGTTTAACTTATCACAACAACGTTCGACCAAATGTTGTATCTGCCGACAACTCACCTATCGACATTTTGGGTGGTTTGGACATCCCTATTGCCTTTAACGGTGCTCGTTTTTTACACTCGTGCCTAGTAAGCAGCAAACTGCCGACACCATTCATTTTAGGAATCGAATTTTGGAATTCTTTTGGGCTTACGGACATCTTGAAGGATGCGTTCTCTAGTGGTGTGACAGGGAGGCTTTTTGTCCCGTCACCTGGCCATTCTGGATTGGACCGTCCAGTGGTGAGCGAGGTGCGTTATATCCACCCACGCACAGTGCTTTCGTCGGATCAAGAGGCTAGTCTCCAAGCGGTTATTGGGGAATTCGAGGAAATCTCTTCCGAAAAGGCCGGACTTGGTTGTACTACATGGCTTTCTCATAAAATTGAGACGGTTGGCTCTCCTATTCGCCAACGCTATTATCCGTTATCGCCGGTCAAGTTGAAGATTCTCAACGAGGAGATTGACAAGATGTTAGAGTTAGGGGTTATCCGCCCGTCGCGATCGCCTTGGGCTTCTCCTGTAGTCATGGTCACCAAGAAGGACGGTAGTGTGAGATTCTGCGTCGACAGTAGGAAGCTGAACAGCGTCACCATTCGGGATTCTTATCCTCTCCCACGCGTCCAGGACATCTTAGACAACTTACGCGGTGCCAAATATTTGACTTCGCTCGATTTCAGAAGCGCTTTCTGGCAGATCCCGTTGGCTGATAAGGCAAGCTGCGAGAAGACTGCTTTCATCGTTCCGCAGCGGGGTCTCTTCGAATTTGTACGCCTTCCTTTTGGACTTACAAATGCGGCGTCCGAGATGCAGAGGCTCACTGACATGATCGTTAACTTTGAATATACTCCAGAGTCTGACGACTTCATTTTTGGTTACGTTGACGATCTCATCTTAGTTTCGCGGGATTTTGACAGCCATCTCCGCCTCATCCGTCAGGTTCGTGACAGATTAAAAGAAGCTGGGCTCACTGTCAATTTAAATAAGTGCGAGTTCTGTAAGTCAGAGTTGAAGTATCTTGGCTACATCGTCAATGAGCAGGGACTCCAGACTGATCCGAAGAAACTCGAGGCGATCAGAGATTACCCGACTCCTTCGAGTGCTAAGGCTCTCCGCGCTTTTATCGGCATGTGTTCTTACTATCGTAGGTTTGTGGATGGCTTCTCGTCGATAATAGCTCCTCTTACGGCGTTGATTGGAAAAAGGAAGGGTCGTGATCCCATTGACTGGAATACTAGCGCTGCTGCGGCTTTCGTGAAATTAAAAGATGCTTTGATGAACGCACCGTTAATTGCTTGCCCCGATTTCTCGAAGCCTTTCATCCTGCAGTGTGACGCTAGTCAGGTTGGCCTGGGTTCAGTTCTAGCACAGGAATTTGACGGGGTAGAACACCCAATTGCTTATTATTCCCGTTTGTTTACTAAGGCTGAACGTGGTTACGGTACTACTGAGCACGAGCTTCTCGCGGTCATCGATTCTATCAAGCATTTCCGCGGTTATCTCGATGGGATGAAATTTAAGATCATTACCGACCATATCGCTCTCAAGTGGCTAATTACCCTCGATAACCCTACTGGACGATTAGCTCGTTGGGCTACCTTGATTTCCCAGTATAACTTCGAGGTTGAGCATAAGAAGGGCGTCTTGAATGTCGTTCCTGATGCCTTGTCACGGGCTCAGGTTGGGCTTGTTTCCTATACGCGCGGTGCTGATCCTTCTGGAGATCCATGGTACGAGCGCATCTATCAGGGCGTGAGAGAGACACCTCAACTGTTCACCGCCTATTCTCTGCGTGATGGTGTCTTAATGCGTAGGGTCGTGGTGGACAATCCTTTAGCTCCCAACCCATGGCGGATTGTTCTACCCTCGACAAGAACTAGGGAGGCCGTTGCTGAAATCCATAACGGATTCCCTAACGTGCATCCTGGCGTTATGAAGACGTACCTGAAAGCCCGTGATCTATATTATTGGCCGTATATGTACCGTGATGTTGCTAGGTTTCTTAGGGAGTGCGACGTTTGTAAGGCGTTTAAGATCGCTAACTCGCAACCACGCGGGGAACGACTATATCCTCGTCCTGTCACCGCTCCAATGGATCTCCTGTCGATTGATTTAATTGGACCTATGGCTGACGGTCGCAACGGCTACCGGTATATTTTAACAATGGTCGACGTTTTTACTAAATTTGTATGGTTAGCGCCACTAAAAAGTGTGAGTGCGGCGTCTATTACTACGGCGCTCGAGAATGAGGTCTTTTTACGTTATGGCATTCCGGCGAATATTTTGTGTGATAATGCGTCTGTTTTCCATAGTGTGCAGTTCCTTGGATTCTTAACGGGTTATGGCATACCACACCCTTGCTATACTCCGTATTATTCACCTCAAGCAAACGTTGTCGAAAGATACAATCAGGTTGTTATCACTACCCTTAGTATTTTGGTTGAAGGCGATCAGCACAGTTGGCCGAATCATTTACATAGGGTGGCTCTGTATCTGAATTCGTGTATCAATTTGGCTACATCGTATACTCCTAATTTCCTAATGTACGGTCGCGAGTTACCGATGGTTCGGGAACGTGTCGATGGTCAGGCTTTGGACCAAGAAGTGGGACCTAGCCGGGCTGAACGCGCAGCGAATCTTCAAACACTTCGCGAAGTATATGAAAGGGTTTCGGATTCTATGGTGTTGGCTTTCCACCGTAACGCTAGGAAATTCAATTCGAATCGTAGGTCCGTTAGGCTCAATGGCGGACAGTTGGTTTGGCGCAGAAACTTTCAGAGAGGGACGCCAGATCCACTCAGAGGAGGCAAGTTTGCACCGCGTTTTACGCAGTGTAGGGTAGTGAGGCGCGTTTCCCCACAGGTGTATGTGTTGGCCGACATTGATACAGAACACGTGGGCACGTACCACATTAAGGACATTTTGAAGTAGTTTATTCATTAGGGTCACTTCCTACCCGGTTATTCTTCCAAATTCTAAGAAGCGCGTTCGTCCGCTCTCCTCTTTTGGATGTTTATCTCGTATTATTTGTCATGATGTTGTTTTTAATCTTCCAAATTCTAAAAAGCGCGTTCGTCCGCTCTCCTCTTTTGGATGTTTATCCCGTATTTTTTTGACAAAATGTCGTTTTTAATCCTCCAAATTCTAAGAAGCGCGTTCGTCCGCTGACACCTTTTCTTTGGTTCTTTAATTCGATTTCTTTAAGCATTATTGATGTTTCCTTACAAGTGGAAGCGGTTTGGCTGGCTTCCCGCTTGAGGAACATTTCCTCAAATTGCTGATTGCCAACCTGTGTTTTCTTTTCGGTCGAAGTAGGCTTCCTTTTGTCAAGGGTCCCCTGAGACAAACGTTGTATATAGGTTAGGTTTCTAGTAGTATAGTTTATTATTAGCGTAGTTTAAGTCGTTAGTTTTAGGTCATGGGCCTTGTACCCGTTTAATTTTCCGGACTTGGCTATTTCTCCGCCTCTTGGCGTTCGGTTTGGTCTACCGATGTTTATCGGTTTCCTTGAGCGCGTGTATGAGGGGTTTCGATTTTGCGCTCACGCGAATCGAGACTCATCTCGATTGTTCGGTTGGTACCGCGTTTCAAGTTCTTACTCGGATTGTTCTCTTTGATTCGATTCCTAGTTTAAACTTAGGTGTTTGTCTTGACAGCGCCGCATTGGTTGTGACACTTTTGAAGGTATGGTTTAAGGGGTGTTGTCCCGGCGCTAGTCGTTGGACAAGCTCTATCCCGTTTAGTGCGTGTGGACCACGTAATATACGGTTGGAACCAGTTCCCTGATTCATGTTTCTCTCGTAGGTTACATTATGTAGGGTAATTTAATATTATTTTACGTAGGTTAATTCTTGGCTAAGTTCGTATAACGCGCTTACCAGTTAGGGCACCGGCCGGGTCCAGTTGTCTGGTATTCGTGTTTATACGTGTATTCGTACATAATCGTAGGTGCAATACATTAGTATTTAAGATGTTAGGCTAGGTCTTAGTTGTGTAGGGTTGTGCTATTGCTGTGGGTAAAGGTCTGATTTAGTTGTCCGGGTCCGAATATCGGGTATTCGTGTTTCATACTTGTTCGTACCTGGCGGTTTAAGTCACGCTTTCGCGGTGTAATTTTAGGGTTTTAGGTTAGTTGGATAGTTTTATGCTTTATTTGCCAACACGTGTCTGACGTTAGTTGTTATGGTCTGTGCGATAGGATTATTGTTTGGTCGTCATATTGCGCTGACGGTTTGGGAATTCAACGGATTGCATTTTCTTTAATCGCCTCGGCTCTTTCCGATTCCTCGTTTCTTGAGTTTTTATGGTTCTCCGGTCTGCATCTTCTTCGAGACCATGGCGATGCCCCTACTCTTTCTACTGTAAGGCTTTAAGCTCCGAGGTTTAGGGTTTCATCTTTTGCAGATTCTTTTCTGTTTCTGGTTTTGCTTGGTTTTGGTTTGTTGGGTAGTGTTAAGATTTGTACCTGTGCCGGTTGTTTTTTCCGTTCTACCTGTTGCTGGTTTCTCCGTCGGTATTTTAGGAGTTATTCTGTGGACGTTACCGCGTGTTATGTCTGTCAGGTTTTACGACTCTGACTTCCTGATTCGCTGTCTCTTCTTGGAAAAGGTTATCCGGGATCCGGTCTTCTTTTAGCTTTATGGTTCTATCGTTGAATCCTGGTTATCCACCTTTGTTTGTTTCTTCTTTGTGTGTTTCAGAGATGCTGTAGCGTTAAAAATCGCTACATGTTTATTCTAAACTGTTGTAGCTAGCCGCTATTCCTTATACCGCCATCTGGCCAATTTTGTCGGTATTAACAAGTGTTGACGTCTTTTGAGGTCTAGATAATGTTTTTGCTACGAGCTAATATTACGCTTGGTAGTTTCGGCTACAATGTGCAGGTGGTGTTGTTATTAACCCTCATGCCTTGCTGTTGCATGAGCTGATGATATGCAAGGAGTGTTTTATAACCTTTTTGTTCAGCGGTTTTCTTTTTATTATTTAAAATTCATATAGTGAGCGTGTTTTATTTTGGATCAATAATTTTGACGACGTCATTCTGTTTCTGGATTCATGATGAAATGGTGTGTTTACTCCTGAAGAGCTAAATATCAGTGTTTCTGGACTGTGTAGTGGACTGATTATTAATTCTGAGGTTGCGCTGATGAGCGTCTGTTGTTTGTGCGAGGAATATGAACTTGTAATTTGGGATATCCACCCGGAGATGCTATATCTTGTGATGGTGTGTTCAGGTTCCAACTTTTCTCTAAAAAGAGGGTTTTCGGATTGTTAAAGCCAGTTCACTCTCCTGGACTGGCTTCCGGTTACGGGCTGATCATCTCAGGCCCTGCGCACTATTTCGACGAGCAACTCCGAGTGCGGTGTTCGGCTGGCCTGGAGGCCGTTGTCAGCGGCTCTATTTCCGCGCGCAACTCACGGCTTGGTTGAAGACAGATACCAACAGCTGCGACCAACCTTCGGGACATTCGTGGGTCACAACCATGGATTATTTACGCGTGGAACGCCATACGTAACGTTTACAGCATTTAAGGCTAGGAGCATAATAGTGTATAGTTTACTTTCTGATAACTTAACGTGCAGGTTTGACTTTTATTGTTGGAAATTTCCTCCAAATTCCAAAGCTACCTCTATGTCGGGTGAATTATCTTTTTAATCGTTCATTTTTCGGCTAAGCTCACCCATTTTCATCTCATTTCACCACGCCTCACCACCTTTTAGTGACCTACGCCGATCATATGAAGGTGTAGATTCGTACGGAGTTTCCACTTGGATCTGGAACCACTTAAAATCTTTCTTTTCAACAATAATCACGTCTATGCAAACTGCGTCCTGCAGATCTGGCTATACCGGATACGTATATTTTAGCCTGTGCGAACAAACTGTGAGTGTTTTCTTTATGACCTGCCCTTAGCAGGCCCGTGCTTTGTCGTTGTGAACTTGTTATTATCGGTGTTAGTTAATTTTTTGTCATCTAATTTAAACAAATTCGGCTCTTTATGAAAATAAAATTTTAACGTGAAAGCTACGCCTTATTTATTTAACAACAAATTAAGTGATATGTAGTAGCGTTTTGCAGCACTATCAGTATCTATCAGTATCTATCAGTATCTATCAGTATCTATCAGTATCTATCAGTATCTATCATATCAGTATCTATTATATCAGTATCTATCAGTATCTATCAGTATCTATCAGTATCTATCAGTATCTATCTATCAGTATCTATCAGTTTCTATCAGTATCTATCAAATCAGTATCTATCATATCAGTATCTATCAGTATCTATCAGTATCTATCAGTATCTATCTATCAGTATCTATCAGTTTCTATCAGTATCTATCATATCAGTATCTTTCATATCAGTATCTATCAGTATCTATCAGTATCTTTCATATCAGTATCTATCATATCAGTATCTATCAGTATCTATCAGTATCTATCTATCAGTTTCTTTCAGTATATATTAGTATCTATCAGTATCTATCATATCAGTATCTATCATATCAGTATCTATCAGTATATATCAGTATCTATCAGTATCTATCTATCAGTATCTATCAGTATCTATCAGTTTCTATCAGTATCTATCAGTATCTATCAGTATCTATCAGTATCTATCATATCAGTATCTATCATATCAGTATCTATCATATCAGTATCTATCATATCAGTATCTATCATATCAGTATCTATCAGTATCTATCAGTATCTATCAGTATCTATCAGTATCTATCAGTATCTATCAGTATCTATCAGTATCTATCAGTATCTATCAGTATCTATCAGTATCTATCTATCAGTATCTATCAGTATCTATCATATCAGTATCTATTATATCAGTATCTATCAGTATCTATCAGTATCTATCTATCAGTATTTATCAGTATCTATCAGTATCTCTCAGTATCTATCAGTATCTATCAGTATCTATCATATCAGTATCTATCATATCAGTATCTATCAGTATCTATCAGTATCTATCTATCAGTTTCTGTCAGTATATATTAGTATCTATCAGTATCTATCATATCAGTATCTATCATTTCAGTATCTATCAGTATCTATCAGTATCTATCAGTATCTATCTATCAGTATCTATCTATCAGTATCTATCAGTATCTATCAGTATCTATCAGTATCTATCAGTATCTATCAGTATCTATCATATCAGTATCTATCATATCAGTATCTATCATATCAGTATCTATCATATCAGTATCTTTCAGTATCTATCAGAATCTATCAGTATCTATCTATCAGTATCTATCAGTATCTATCAGTATCTATCAGTATCTATCAAATCAGTATCTATCATATCAGTATCTATCAGTATCTATCATATCAGTATCTATCAGTATCTTTCAGTATCTATCAGTATCTATCAGTATCTATCTATCAGTATCTATCAGTATCTATCATATCAGTATCTATCAGATAGATAGATACTGATAGATATTGATAGATACTGATAGATACTGATAGATACTGATAGATACTGATATGATAGATACTGATATGATAGATACTGATAGATACTGATAGATACTGATAGATACTGATAGATACTGATAGATAGATACTGATAGATACTAATAGATACTGATAGATACTAATAGATACTGATAGATAGATACTGATAGATACTGATAGATACTGATAGATACAGATAGATACTGATAGATACTGATAGATACTGATAAATACTAATAGATACTGATAGATACTGATTGATACTGATAGTTACTGATAGATAGATACTGATAGATACTGATAGATACTGATAGATACTGATAGATACTGATAGATACTGATATGATAGATACTGATATGATAGATACTGATATGATAGATACTGATAGATACTGATAGATACTGATAGATACTGATAGATACTGATAGATACTGATAGACACTGATAGATAGATACTGATAGATACTAATAGATACTGATAGATACTGATAGATACTGATATGAAAGATAATGATATGATAGATACTGATAGATACTGATAGATACTAATAGATACTGATAGATACTGATAGATAGATACTGATAGATACTGATAGATACTGATAGATACTGATAGATACTGAAAGATACTGATAGATACTGATAGATACTGATATGATAGATACTGATATGATAGATACTGATAGATACTGATAGATACTGATAGATACTGATAGATACTGATATTTATTTATTTATTTATTATTTATTTATTTATTTAGAACCATTAAATGAGTAACATTACAGATTTCTCCATTGCGTTACATCGATTCTTAATCTAGGCTAACACTAATATTTAAAACTAACACAAACACAAATCTATGATATGATATGATATGATAGATACTGATAGATACTGATAGACTACTACCAGTATCTATCAGTATCTAGCAGTATCTATCATATCACTATCAGTATCTATCAGTATCTATCAGTATCTATCAGTATCTATCATATCAGTATCTATCATATCAGCATCTATCATATCAGTATCTATCAGTATCTATCAGTATCTATCTATCAGTATCTATCAGTATCTATCAGTATCTATCAGTATCTATCAGTATCTATCAAATCAGTATCTATCATATCAGTATCTATCAGTATCTATCCATCAGTATCTATCAGTATCTATCAGTATCTATCATATCAGCTATCAGTATCTATCAGTATCTATCATATCAGTATCTATCATATCAGCATCTATCATATCAGTATCTATCAGTATCTATCAGTATCTATCTATCAGTATCTATCAGTATCTATCAGTATCTATCAGTATCTATCAAATCAGTATCTATCATATCAGTATCTATCAGTATCTATCCATCAGTATCTATCAGTATCTATCAGTATCTATCATATCAGTATCTATCATATCAGTATCTATCAGTATCTATCTATCAGTATCAATCAGTATCTATCTATCAGTTTCTATCAGTATATATTAGTATCTATCAGTATCTATCATATCAGTATCTATCAGTATCTATCAGTATCTATCATATCAGTATCTATCATATCAGTATCTATCAGTATCTATCAGTATCTATCATATCAGTATCTATCATATCAGTATTTATCAGTATCTATCAGTATCTATCTATCAGTATCTATCAGTATCTATCAGTATCTATCATATCAGTATCTATCATATCAGTATCTATCAGTATCTATCAGTATCTATCAGTATCTATCAGTATCTATCAGTATCTATCAGTATCTATCAGTATCTATCAGTATCTATCTATCAGTATCTATCAGTATCTATCAGTATCTATCAGTATCTATCAGTATCTATCAGTATCTATCAGTATCTATCAGTATCTATCAGTATCTATTAGTATCTATCAGTATCAATCATATCAGTATCTATCATATCAGTATCTATCAGTATCTATCAGTATCTATCAGTATCTATCAGTATCTATCAGTATCTATCTATCAGTATCTATCAGTATCTATCAGTATCTATCATATCAGTATCTATCATATCAGTATCTATCAGTATCTATCAGTATCTATCAGTATCTATCTATCAGTATCTATCAGTATCTATCAGTATCTATCAGTATCTATCAGTATCTATCAGTATCTATCAGTATCTATCTATCAGTATCTATCAGTATCTATCAGTATCTATCAGTATCTATCAGTATCTATCAGTATCTAACATATCAGTATCTATCATATCAGTATCTATCAGTATCTATCAGTATCTATCAGTATCTATCTATCAGTATCTATCAGTATCTATCAGTATCTATCAGTATCTATCAGTATCTATCAGTATCTATCATATCAGTATCTATCATATCAGTATCTATCATATCAGTATTTATCAGTATCTATCAGTACCTATCTATCAGTATCTATCAGTATCTATCAGTATCTATCAGTATCTATCAGTATCTATCAGTATCTATCAGTATCTATCAGTATCTATCAGTCTCTATCAGTATCTATCATATCAGTATCTATCATATCAGTATCTATCAGTATCTATCAGTATCTATCAGTATCTATCAGTATCTATCTATCGGTATCTATCAGTATCTATCTATCGGTATTATCTATCAGTATCTATCAGTATCTATCAATCTCTATCAGTATCTATCATATCAGTATCTATCATATCAGTATCTATCAGTATCTATCAGTATCTATCAGTATCTATCTATCGGTATCTATCAGTATCTATCTATCGGTATCTATCAGTATCTATCAGTATCTATTAGTATCTATCAGTATCTATCAGTATCTATCAGTATCTATCATATCAGTATCTATCATATCAGTATCTATCATATCAGTATCTATCAGTCTATCAGTATCTATCAGTATCTATCAGTATCTATCAGTATCTATCAGTATCTATCAGTATCTATCAGTATCTATCATATCAGTATCTATCATATCAGTATCTATCATATCAGTATCTATCAGTATCTATCAGTATCTATCAGTATCTATCTATCAGTATCTATCAGTATCTATCAGTATCTATCAAATCAGTATCTATCATATCAGTATCTATCAGTATCTATCCATCAGTATCTATCAGTATCTATCAGTATCTATCATATCAGTATCTATCATATCAGTATCTATCAGTATCTATCAGTATCTATCTATCAGTATCAATCAGTATCTATCTATCAGTTTCTATCAGTATATATTAGTATCTATCAGTATCTATCATATCAGTATCTATCAGTATCTATCAGTATCTATCATATCAGTATCTATCATATCAGTATCTATCAGTATCTATCAGTATCTATCAGTATCTATCATATCAGTATTTATCAGTATCTATCAGTATCTATCTATCAGTATCTATCAGTATCTATCAGTATCTATCATATCAGTATCTATCATATCAGTATCTATCAGTATCTATCTATCAGTATCAATCAGTATCTATCTATCAGTTTCTATCAGTATATATTAGTATCTATCAGTATCTATCATATCAGTATCTATCAGTATCTATCAGTATCTATCATATCAGTATCTATCATATCAGTATCTATCAGTATCTATCAGTATCTATCATATCAGTATCTATCATATCAGTATTTATCAGTATCTATCAGTATCTATCTATCAGTATCTATCAGTATCTATCAGTATCTATCATATCAGTATCTATCATATCAGTATCTATCAGTATCTATCAGTATCTATCAGTATCTATCAGTATCTATCAGTATCTATCAGTATCTATCAGTATCTATCAGTATCTATCAGTATCTATCTATCAGTATCTATCAGTATCTATCAGTATCTATCAGTATCTATCAGTATCTATCAGTATCTATCAGTATCTATCAGTATCTATCAGTATCTATTAGTATCTATCAGTATCAATCATATCAGTATCTATCATATCAGTATCTATCAGTATCTATCAGTATCTATCAGTATCTATCAGTATCTATCAGTATCTATCTATCAGTATCTATCAGTATCTATCAGTATCTATCATATCAGTATCTATCATATCAGTATCTATCAGTATCTATCAGTATCTATCAGTATCTATCTATCAGTATCTATCAGTATCTATCAGTATCTATCAGTATCTATCAGTATCTATCAGTATCTATCAGTATCTATCTATCAGTATCTATCAGTATCTATCAGTATCTATCAGTATCTATCAGTATCTATCAGTATCTAACATATCAGTATCTATCATATCAGTATCTATCAGTATCTATCAGTATCTATCAGTATCTATCTATCAGTATCTATCAGTATCTATCAGTATCTATCAGTATCTATCAGTATCTATCAGTATCTATCATATCAGTATCTATCATATCAGTATCTATCATATCAGTATTTATCAGTATCTATCAGTATCTATCTATCAGTATCTATCAGTATCTATCAGTATCTATCAGTATCTATCAGTATCTATCAGTATCTATCAGTATCTATCAGTATCTATCAGTCTCTATCAGTATCTATCATATCAGTATCTATCATATCAGTATCTATCAGTATCTATCAGTATCTATCAGTATCTATCAGTATCTATCTATCGGTATCTATCAGTATCTATCTATCGGTATTATCTATCAGTATCTATCAGTATCTATCAATCTCTATCAGTATCTATCATATCAGTATCTATCATATCAGTATCTATCAGTATCTATCAGTATCTATCAGTATCTATCTATCGGTATCTATCAGTATCTATCTATCGGTATCTATCAGTATCTATCAGTATCTATTAGTATCTATCAGTATCTATCAGTATCTATCAGTATCTATCATATCAGTATCTATCATATCAGTATCTATCATATCAGTATCTATCAGTCTATCAGTATCTATCAGTATCTATCAGTATCTATCAGTATCTATCAGTATCTATCAGTATCTATCAGTATCTATCATATCAGTATCTATCATATCAGTATCTATCATATCAGTATCTATCAGTATCTATCAGTATCTATCAGTATCTATCTATCAGTATCTATCAGTATCTATCAGTATCTATCAAATCAGTATCTATCATATCAGTATCTATCAGTATCTATCCATCAGTATCTATCAGTATCTATCAGTATCTATCATATCAGTATCTATCATATCAGTATCTATCAGTATCTATCAGTATCTATCTATCAGTATCAATCAGTATCTATCTATCAGTTTCTATCAGTATATATTAGTATCTATCAGTATCTATCATATCAGTATCTATCAGTATCTATCAGTATCTGTCATATCAGTATCTATCATATCAGTATCTATCAGTATCTATCAGTATCTATCAGTATCTATCATATCAGTATTTATCAGTATCTATCAGTATCTATCTATCAGTATCTATCAGTATCTATCAGTATCTATCATATCAGTATCTATCATATCAGTATCTATCAGTATCTATCAGTATCTATCAGTATCTATCAGTATCTATCAGTATCTATCAGTATCTATCTATCAGTATCTATCAGTATCTATTAGTATCTATCAGTATCTATCAGTATCTATCATATCAGTATCTATCATATCAGTATCTATCAGTATCTATCAGTATCTATCAATCGGTATCTATCAGTATCTATCAGTTTCTATCAGTATCTATCATATCAGTATCTTTCATATCAGTATCTATCAGTATCTATCAGTATCTTTCATATCAGTATCTATCAGTATCTATCTATCAGTATCTATCAGTATCTATCATATCAGTATCTATCATATCAGTATCTATCAGTATCTATCAGTATCTATCAGTATCTATCAGTATCTATCAGTATCTATCAGTATCTATCTATCAGTATCTATCAGTATCTATCAGTATCTATCAGTATCTATCAGTATCTATCAGTATCTATCATATCAGTATCTATCATATCAGTATCTATCAGTATCTATCTATCAGTTTCTATCAGTATATATTAGTATCTATCATATCAGTATCTATCATATCAGTATCTATCAGTATCTATCAGTATCTATCAGTATCTATCAGTATCTATCTATCGGTATCTATCAGTATCTATCTATCGGTATCTATCAGTATCTATCAGTATCTATTAGTATCTATCAGTATCTATCAGTATCTATCAGTATCTATCATATCAGTATCTATCATATCAGTATCTATCATATCAGTATCTATCAGTCTATCAGTATCTATCAGTATCTATCAGTATCTATCAGTATCTATCAGTATCTATCAGTATCTATCAGTATCTATCATATCAGTATCTATCATATCAGTATCTATCATATCAGTATCTATCAGTATCTATCAGTATCTATCAGTATCTATCTATCAGTATCTATCAGTATCTATCAGTATCTATCAAATCAGTATCTATCATATCAGTATCTATCAGTATCTATCCATCAGTATCTATCAGTATCTATCAGTATCTATCATATCAGTATCTATCATATCAGTATCTATCAGTATCTATCAGTATCTATCTATCAGTATCAATCAGTATCTATCTATCAGTTTCTATCAGTATATATTAGTATCTATCAGTATCTATCATATCAGTATCTATCAGTATCTATCAGTATCTATCATATCAGTATCTATCATATCAGTATCTATCAGTATCTATCAGTATCTATCATATCAGTATTTATCAGTATCTATCAGTATCTATCTATCAGTATCTATCAGTATCTATCAGTATCTATCATATTAGTATCTATCATATCAGTATCTATCAGTATCTATCAGTATCTATCAGTATCTATCAGTATCTATCAGTATCTATCAGTATCTATCTATCAGTATCTATCAGTATCTATTAGTATCTATCAGTATCTATCAGTATCTATCATATCAGTATCTATCATATCAGTATCTATCAGTATCTATCAGTATCTATCAATCGGTATCTATCAGTATCTATCAGTTTCTATCAGTATCTATCATATCAGTATCTTTCATATCAGTATCTATCAGTATCTATCAGTATCTATCATATCAGTATCTATCAGTATCTATCTATCAGTATCTATCAGTATCTATCATATCAGTATCTATCATATCAGTATCTATCAGTATCTATCAGTATCTATCAGTATCTATCAGTATCTATCAGTATCTATCAGTATCTATCTATCAGTATCTATCAGTATCTATCAGTATCTATCAGTATCTATCAGTATCTATCAGTATCTATCATATCAGTATCTATCATATCAGTATCTATCAGTATCTATCTATCAGTTTCTATCAGTATATATTAGTATCTATCAGTATCTATCAGTATCTATCATATCAGTATCTATCAGTATCTATCAGTATCTATCTATCAGTATCTATCAGTATCTATCAGTATCTATCAGTATCTATCAGTATCTATCAGTATCTAACATATCAGTATCTATCAGTATCTATCAGTATCTATCAGTATCTATCAGTATCTATCAGTATCTATCTATCAGTATCTATCAGTATCTATCATATCAGTATCTATCAGTATCTATCAGTATCTATCAGTATCTATCTATCAGTATATATCAGTTTCTATCAGTATCTATCATATCAGTATCTTTCATATCAGTATCTATCAGTATCTATCAGTATCTATCATATCAGTATCTATCAGTATCTATCAGTATCTATCTATCAGTATCTATCATATCAGTATCTATCATATCAGTATCTATCAGTATCTATCAGTATCTATCTATCAGTATCTATCAGTATCTATCAGTATCTATCAGTATCTATCATATCAGTATCTATCATATCAGTATTTATCACTATCATATCAGTATCTATCTATCAGTATCAATCAGTATCTATCAGTATCTATCAGTATCTATCAGTATCTATCAGTATCTAACATATCAGTATCTATCATATCAGTATCTATCAGTATCTATCAGTATCTATCAGTATCTATCAGTATCTATCAGTATCTATCATATCAGTATCTATCATATCAGTATTTATCAGTATCTATCAGTATCTATCAGTATCTATCAGTATCTATCTATCAGTATCTATCTTTCAGTATCTATCAGTATCTATCATATCAGTATCTATCATATCAGTATCTATCAGTATCTATCAGTATCTATCAGTATCTATCAGTATCTATCAGTATCTATCAGTATCTATCAGTATCTATCAGTATCTATCAGTATCTATCAGTATCTATCAGTATCTATCTATCAGTATCTATCAGTATCTATTAGTATCTATCAGTATCTATCTATATCTATCATATCAGTATCTATCATATCAGTATCTATCAGTATCTATCAGTATCTATCAGTATCTATCAGTATCTTTCTATCGGTATCTATCAGTATCTAGCAGTATCTATCAGTATCTATCAGTATCTATCATATCAGTATCTATCATATCAGTATCTATCAGTATCTTTCAGTATCTATCAGTATCTATCAGTATCTATCTAGCAGTATCTATCAGTATCTATCATATCAGTATCTATCATATCAGTATCTATCAGTATCTATCTATCAGTATCTATCAGTATCCATCAGTATCTATTAGTATCTATCAGTATCTATCAGTATCTATCATATCAGTATCTATCATATCAGTATCTTTCAGTATCTATCATATCAGTATCTATCAGTATTTATCTATCAGTATCTATCAGTATCTATCAGTATCTATCAGTATCTATCTATCAGTATCTATCAGTATCTATCAGTATCTTACATATCAGTATCTATCAGTATCTATCTTTCAGTATCTATCAGTATCTATCTATCAGTATCTATCAGTATCTATCAGTATCTATCAGTATCTATCAGTATCTATCAGTATCTATCAGTATCTATCAGTATCTATCAGTATCTATCAGTATCTATCAGTATCTATCAGTATCTATCAGTATCTATCAGTATCTATCATATCAGTATCTATCATATCAGTATCTATCAGTATCTATCAGTATCTATCTATCAGTATCTATCAGTATCTATCAGTATCTATCAGTATCTATCAGTATCTATCTATCAGTATCTATCTATCAGTATCTATCTATCAGTATCTATCATATCAGTATCTATCATATCAGTATCTATCAGTATCTATCAGTATCTATCAGTATCTATCAGTATCTATCAGTATCTATCAGTATCTATCAGTATCTATCTATCAGTATCTATCAGTATCTATTAGTATCTATCAGTATCTATCAGTATCTATCCATCAGTATCTATCAGTTTCTATCAGTATCTATCATATCAGTATCTATCATATCAGTATCTATCAGTTTCTATCAGTATATATTAGTATCTATCAGTATCTATCATATCAGTATCTATCAGTATCTTTCAGTATCTATCAGTATCTATCAGTATCTATCTATCAGTATCTATCAGTATCTATCAGTATCTATCAGTATCTATCATATCAGTATCTATCAGTATCTATCAGTATCTCTCAGTATCTATCTATCAGTATCTATCAGTATCTATCAGTATCTATCAGTATCTATCAGTATCTATCAGTATCTATCAGTATCTATCAGTATCTATCATATCAGTATCTATCAGTATCTATCAGTATCTATCTGTTTCTATCAGTATATATTAGTATCTATCAGTATCTTTCAGTATCTATCATATCAGTATCTATCATATCAGTATCTATCAGTATCTATCAGTATCTATCAGTATCTATCAGTATCTATCAGTATCTATCAGTATCTATCAGTATCTATCAGTATCTAACATATCAGTATCTATCATATCAGTATCTATCAGTATCTTTCAGTATCTATCAGTATCTATCAGTATCTATCTATCAGTATCTATCAGTATCTATCATATCAGTATCTATCATATCAGTATCTATCAGTATCTGTCAGTATCTAACATATCAGTATCTATCATATCAGTATCTATCAGTATCTTTCAGTATCTATCAGTATCTATCAGTATCTATCTATCAGTATCTATCAGTATCTATCATATCAGTATCTATCATATCAGTATCTATCAGTATCTGTCAGTATCTATCTATCAGTATCTATCAGTATCTATCAGTATCTATCAGTATCTATCAGTATCTATCATATCAGTATCTATCATATCAGTATCTATCATATCAGTATCTATCAGTATCTATCAGTATCTATCTATCAGTTTCTATCAGTATATATTAGTATCTATCAGTATCTATCAGTATCTATCATATCAGTATCTATCATATCAGTCTCTATCAGTATCTTTCAGTATCTATCAGTATCTATCAGTATCTATCAGTATCTATCTATCAGTATCTATCAGAATCAATCATATCAGTATCTATCATATCCTATCAGTATCTTTCAGTATCTATCAGTATATATCTATCAGTATCTATCAGTATCTATCAGTATCTATCAGTATCTATCAGTATCTATCAAATCAGTATCTATCATATCAGTATCTATCAGTATCTATCAGTATCTATCCATCAGTATCTATCAGTTTCTATCAGTATCTATCATATCAGTATCTATCATATCCGTATCTATCAGTATCTTTCAGTATCTATCAGTATCTTTCAGTATCTATCATATCAGTATCTATCATATCAGTATCTATCAGTATCTTTCAGTATCTATCAGTATCTATCATATCAGTATCTATCATATCAGTATCTATCAGTATCTATCAGTATCTATCAAATCAGTATCTATCATATCAGTATCTATCAGTATCTATCAGTATCTATCAGTATCTATCATATCAGTATCTATCAGTATCTTTCAGTATCTATCAGTATATATCAGTATCTATCAGTATCTATCTATCAGTATCTATCAGTATCTATCATATCAGTATCTATCATATCAGTATCTATCAGTATCTATCAGTATCTATCTATCAGTATCTATCAGTATCTATCAGTATCTATCAGTATCTATCAGTATCTATCAGTATCTATCAGTATCTATCAGTATCTATCAGTATCTATCATATCAGTTTCTATCATATCAGTATCTATCAGTATCTATCAGTATCTATCAGTATCTATCTATCAGTTTCTATCAGTATATATTAGTATCTATCAGTATTTATCATATCAGTATTTATCATATCAGTATCTATCAGTATCTATCTATCAGTATCTATCAGTATCTATCAGTATCTATCAGTATCTATCAGTATCTATCAGTATCTATCAGTATCTATCAGTATCTATCAGTATCTATCATATCAGTATCTATCATATCAGTATCTATCAGTATCTATCAGTATCTATCAGTATCTATCAGTATCTATCTATCAGAATCAATCAGTATCTATCAGTATCTATCAGTATCTATCAGTATCTATCAGTATTTAACATATCAGTATCTATCATATCAGTATCTATCAGTATCTATCAGTATCTATCTATCAGTATCTATCAGTATCTATCTATCAGTATCTATCAGTATCTATCAGTATCTATCAGTATCTATCAGTATCTATCAGTATCTATCAGTATCTATCAGTATCTATCAGTATCTATCAGTATCTATCAGTATCTTTTTATCAGTATCTATCAGTATCTATTAGTATCTATCAGTATCTATCAGTATCTATCATATCAGTATCTATCATATCAGTATCTATCAGTATCTATCAGTATCTATCAGTATCTATCTATCAGTATCTATCAGTATCTATCAGTATCTCTCAGTATCTATCAGTATCTATCAGTATCTATCAGTATCTATAATATCAGTATCTATCATATCAGTATCTATCAGTATCTTTCAGTATCTATCAGTATATATCAGTATCTATCAGTATCTATCTATCAGTATCTATCAGTATCTATCATTATCTATCAGTATCTATCAGTATCTATCAGTATCTATCAGTATCTATCAGTATCTATCATATCAGTTTCTATCATATCAGTATCTATCAGTATCTATCAGTATCTATCAGTATCTATCAGTATCTATCTATCAGTTTCTATCAGTAAATATTAGTATCTATCAGTATCTTTCATATCAGTATTTATCATATCAGTATCTATCAGTATCTATCAGTATCTATCAGTATCTATCAGTATCTATCAGTATCTATCAGTATCTATCATATCAGTATCTATCATATCAGTATCTATCAGTATCTATCATATCAGTATCTATCATATCAGTATCTATCAGTATCTATCAGTATCTATCTATCAGAATCAATCAGTATCTATCAGTATCTATCAGTATCTATCAGTATCTATCAGTATCTATCAGTATCTATCAGTATCTATCAGTATCTATCAGTATCTATCAGTATCTTTCAGTATCTATCAGTATCTATCAGTATCTATCAGTATCTATCAGTATCTATCAGTATCTATCAGTATCTATTAGTATCTATCAGTATCTATCAGTATTTATCAGTATCTATCAGTATCTATCAGTATCTATCAGTATCTATCAGTATCTATCATATCAGTATCTATCATATCAGTATCTATCAGTATCTATCTATCAGTTTCTTTCAGTATCTATCAGTATTTATCAGTATCTATCATATCAGTATCTATCATATCAGTATCTATCATATCAGTATCTATCATATCAGTATCTATCATATCAGTATCAGTATCTATCTATCAGTATCTATCAGTATCTATCAGTATCTATCAGTATCTATCAGTATCTATCAGTATCTATCAGTATCTATCATATCAGTATCTATCATATCAGTATCTATAATATCAGTATCTATCATATCAGTATCTATCAGTATCTATCAGTATCTATCTATCAGTATCTATCAGTATCTATCAGTATCTATTAGTATCTATCAGTATCTATCAGTATCTATCCATCAGTATCTATCAGTTTCTATTTGTATCTATCATATCAGTATCTATCATATCAGTATCTATCATATCAGTATCTATCAGTATCTTTCAGTATCTATCAGTATCTATCATATCAGTATCTATCATATCAGTATCTATCAGTATCTATCAGTATCTATCTATCAGTATCTATCAGTATCTATCAGTATCTATCAGTATCTATCAGTATCTATCAGTGTTTATCAGTTTCTATCATATCAGTATCTATCATATCAGTATCTACTATCAGTATCTTTCAGTATCTATCAGTTTTTATCAGTATCTATCTATCAGTATCTATCAGTATCTATCATATCAGTATCTATCATATCAGTATCTATCAGTATCTATCAGTATCTATCAGTATCTATCATATCAGTATCTATTATATCAGTATCTATCAGTATCTATCTATCAGTATCTATCAGTATCTATCATATCAGTATCTATCATATCAGTATCTATCAGTATCTATCAGTATCTATCAGTATCTATCAGTATCTATCAGTATCTATCTATCAGTATCTATCAGTATCTATCAGTATCTATCAGTATCTATCAGTATCTATCAGTATCTATCAGTATCTTTCAGTATCTATCAGTATCTATCATATCAGTATCTATCATATCAGTATCTATCAGTATCTATCAGTATCTATCTATCAGTTTCTATCAGTATATATTAGTATCTATCAGTATCTATCAGTATCTATCATATCAGTATCTATCAGTATCTATCAGTATCTATCAGTATCTATCAGTATCTATCAGTATCTATCAGTATCTATCATATCAGTATCTATCAGTATCTATCAGTATCTATCAGTATCTATCAGTATCTATCAGTATCTATCAGTATCTATCTATCAGTATCTATCAGTATCTATCATATCAGTATCTATCAGTATCTATCAGTATCTATCAGTATCTATCAGTATCTATCTATCAGTATATATCAGTTTCTATCAGTATCTATCATATCAGTATCTTTCATATCAGTATCTATCAGTATCTATCAGTATCTATCAGTATCTATCATATCAGTATCTATCAGTATCTATCAGTATCTATCTATCAGTATCTATCATATCAGTATCTATCATATCAGTATCTATCAGTATCTATCAGTATCTATCTATCAGTATCTATCAGTATCTATCAGTATCTATCAGTATCTATCAGTATCTATCATATCAGTATCTATCATATCAGTATTTATCAGTATCTATCAGTATCTATCTATCAGTATCTATCAATATCTATCAGTATCTATCAGTATCTATCAGTATCTATCAGTATCTATCAGTATCTATCAGTATCTATCAGTATCTATCAGTATCTATCAGTATCTATCAGTATCTATCATATCAGTATTTATCAGTATCTATCAGTATCTATCTATCAGTATCTATCAGTATCTATCTATCAGTATCTATCAGTATCTATCAGTATCTATCATATCAGTATCTATCATATCAGTATCTATCAGTATCTATCAGTATCTATCATATCAGTATCTATCAGTATCTATCAGTATCTATCAGTATCTATCAGTATCTATCAGTATCTATCAAATCAGTATCTATCATATCAGTATCTATCAGTATCTATCAGTATCTATCAGTATCTATCAGTATCTATCTATCAGTATCTATCAGTATCTATCAGTATCTATCAGTATCTATCAGTATCTATTAGTATCTATCAGTATCTATCAGTATCTATCAGTATCTATCAGTATCTATCTATCAGTATCTATCAGTATCTATCAGTATCTATTAGTTTCTATCAGTATCTATCAGTATCTATCATATCAGTATCTATCATATCAGTATCTATCAGTATCTATCAGTATCTATCAGTATCTATCTATCGGTATCTATCAGTATCTATCAGTATCTATCAGTATTTATCAGTTTCTATCATATCAGTATCTATCATATCAGTATCTATCAGTATCTATCAGTATCTATCTATCAGTATCTATCAGTATTTATCATATCAGTATCTATCATATCAGTATCTATCAGTATCTATCAGTATCTATCTATCAGTATCTATCAGTATCTATCAGTATCTATCAGTATCTATCAGTATCTATCAGTATCTATCAGTATCTATCAGTATCTATCAGTATCTATCAGTATCTATCAGTATCTATCAGTATCTATCAGTATCTATCATATAAGTTTCTATCATATCAGTATCTATCAGTATCTATCAGTATCTATCTATCAGTTTCTATCAGTATATATTAGTATCTATCAGTATCTATCATATCAGTATCTATCAGTATCTATCAGTATCTATCTATCAGTATCTAGCAGTATCTATCAGTATCTATCAGTATCTATCATATCAGTATCTATCATATCAGTATCTATCATATCAGTATCTATCAGTATCTATCAGTATCTATCAGTATCAAACATATCAGTATCTATCATATCAGTATCTATCATATCAGTATCTATCAGTATCTATCAGTATCTTTCAGTATCTATCTATCAGTATCTATCAGTATCTATCAGTATCTATAAGTATCTATCAGTATCTATCATATCAGTATCTATCATATCAGTATCTATCAGTATCTATCTATCAGTTTCTATCAGTATCTATTAGTATCTATCAGTATCTATCAGTATCTACCATATCAGTATCTATCATATCAGTATCTATCAGTATCTATCAGTATCTATCTATCGGTATCTATCAGTATCTATCAGTATCTATCAGTTTCTATCATATCAGTATCTATCATATCAGTATCTATCAGTATCTATCAGTATCTATCAGTATCTATCAAATCAGTATCTATCATATCAGTATCTATCAGTATCTATCAGTATTTATCAGTATCTATCAGTATCTATCTATCTATATCTATCAGTTTCTATCAGTATCTATCATATCAGTATCTATCATATCAGTATCTATCAGTATCTATCAGTATCTATCAGTATCTATCAGTATCTATCATATCAGTATCTATCATATCAGTATCTATCAGTATCTTTCAGTATCTATCAGTATCTATCAGTATCTATCAGTATCTATCAGTATCTATCTATCAGTATCTATCAGTATCTATCATATCAGTATCTATCATATCGGTATCTATCAGTATCTATCTGTATCTATCTATCAGTATCTATCAGTATCTATCAGTATCTATCAGTATCTATCAGTATCTATCAGTATCTATCAGTATCTATCAGTATTTATCAGTATCTATCAGTATCTTTCATATCAGTTTCTATCATATCAGTATCTATTAGTATCTATCAGTATCTATCTATCAGTTTCTATCAGTATATATTTGTATCTATCAGTATCTATCAGTATCTATCATATCAGTATTTATCATATCAGTATCTATCAGTATCTATCAGTATCTATCAGTATCTATCTATCAGTATCTATCAGTATCTATCAGTATCTATCAGTATCTATCAGTATCTATCAGTATCTATCATATCAGTATCTATCATATCAGTATCTATCAGTATCTATCAGTATCTATCAGTATCTATCTATCAGTATCAATCAGTATCTATCTATCAGTTTCTATCAGTATATATTAGTATCTATCAGTATCTATCATATCACTATCAATCAGTATCTATCATATCAGTATCTATCATATCAGTATCTATCAGTATCTATCAGTATCTATCATATCAGTATCTATCATATCAGTATCTATCATATCAGTATTTATCAGTATCTATCAGTATCTATCTATCAGTATCTATCAGTATCTATCAGTATCTATCATATCAGTATCTATCATATCAGTATCTATCAGTATCTATCAGTATCTATCAGTATCTATCAGTATCTATCAGTATCTATCAGTATCTATCAGTATCTACTATCTATCAGTATCTATCAGTATCTATTAGTATCTATCAGTATCTATCAGTATCTATCATATCAGTATCTATCATATCAGTATCTATCAGTATCTATCAGTATCTATCAATCGGTATCTATCAGTATCTATCAGTTTCTATCAGTATCTATCATATCAGTATCTTTCATATCAGTATCTATCAGTATCTATCAGTATCTATCAGTATCTATCATATCAGTATCTATCATATCAGTATCTATCAGTATCTATCTATCAGTATCTATCATACCAGTATCTATCATATCAGTATCTATCAGTATCTATCAGTATCTATCAGTATCTATCAGTATCTATCTATCAGTATCTATCAGTATCTATCAGTATCTATCAGTATCTATCAGTATCTATCAGTATCTATCAGTATCTATCAGTATCTATCATATCAGTATCTATCAGTATCTATCAGTATCTATCTATCAGTTTTTATCAGTATCTATCTATCAGTATCTATCAGTATCTATCAGTATCTATCAGTATCTATCAGTATCTATCAGTATCTATCAGTATCTATCAGTATCTATCAGTATCTATCTATCAGTATCTATCAGTATCTATCAGTATCTATCAGTATCTATCATATCAGTATCTATCATATCAGTATCTATCAGTATCTATCAGTATCTATCAGTATCTATCTATCAGTATCAATCAGTATCTATCAGTATCTATCAGTATCTATCAGTATCTATCAGTATCTATCAGTATCTATCAGTATCTAACATATCAGTATCTATCATATCAGTATCTATCAGTATCTATCAGTATCTATCAGTATCTATCAGTATCTATCATATCAGTATCTATCATATCAGTATCTATCATATCAGTATTTATCAGTATCTATCAGTATCTATCAGTATCTATCAGTATCTATCTATCAGTATCTATCAGTATCTATCATATCAGTATCTATCATATCAGTATCTATCAGTATCTATCAGTATCTATCAGTATCTATCAGTATCTATCAGTATCTATCAGTATCTATCAGTATCTATCAGTATCTATCTATCAGTATCTATCAGTATCTATCAGTATCTATCAGTATCTATCAGTATCTAACATATCAGTATCTATCATATCAGTATCTATCAGTATCTATCAGTATCTATCTATCAGTATCTATCAGTATCTATCAGTATCTATCAGTATCTATCAGTATCTATCAGTATCTATCAGTATCTATCAGTATCTATCAGTATCTATCAGTATCTATCAGTATCTATCTATCAGTATCTGTCAGTATCTATTAGTATCTATCAGTATCTATCAGTATCTATCAGTATCTATCATATCAGAATCTATCAAATCAGTATCTATCAGTATCTATCAGTATCTATCTATCGGTATCTATCAGTATCTATCAGTATCTGTCAGTATCTATCAGTATCTATCAGTATTTATCAGTATCTATCATATCAGTATCTATCATATCAGTATCTATCAGTATCTTTCAGTATCTATCAGTATCTATCAGTATCTATCTATCAGTATCTATCAGTATCTATCATATCAGTATTTATCAGTATCTATCAGTAATTATCAGTATCTATCTATCAGTATCTATCAATATCTATCAGTATCTATCAGTATCTATTAGTATCTATCATTTCAGTATCTATCATATCAGTATCTATCAGTATCTATCTATCAGTTTCTATCAGTATATATTAGTATCTATCAGTATCTATCATATCAGTATCTATCATATCGGTATCTATCAGTATCTATCTATCAGTATCTATCAGTATCTATCAGTATCTATCAGTATCTATCAGTATGTATCAGTATCTATCAGTATCTATCAGTATCTATCATATCAGTATCTATCATATCAGTATCTATCATATCAGTATCTATCAGTATCTATCAGTATCTATCTATCAGTATCTATCAGTATCTATCAGTATCTATCTATCAGTTTCTATCAGTATATATTAGTATCTATCAGTATCTATCAGTATCTATCAGTATCTAACATATCAGTATCTATCATATCAGTATCTATCAGTATCTTTCAGTATCTATCAGTATCTATCAGTATCTATCTATCAGTATCTATCAGTATCTATCATATCAGTATCTATCAGTATCTGTCAGTATCTATCTGTCAGTATCTATCTATCAGTATCTATCAGTATCTATCAGTATCTATCAGTATCTATCATATCAGTATCTATCATATCAGTATCTATCAGTATCTATCAGTATCTATCTATCAGTTTCTATCAGTATCTATCAGTATCTATCAAATCAGTATCTATCATATCAGTATCTATCAGTATCTATCAGTATCTATCATATCAGTATCTATCATATCAGTATCTATCATATCAGTATCTATCAGTATCTATCAGTATCTATCTATCAGTATCTATCAGTATCTATCAGTATCTATCAGTATCTATCAGTATCTATCAGTATCTATCATATCAGTATCTATCAGTATCTTTCAGTATCTATCAGTATCTATCAGTATCTATCTATCAGTATCTATCAGTATCTATCATATCAGTATCTATCATATCAGTATCTATCAGTATCTATCAGTATCTATCTATCAGTATCTATCAGTATCTATCAGTATCTATCAGTATCTATCAGTATCTATCAGTATCTATCAGTATCTATCAGTTTCTATCAGTATATATTAGTATCTATCAGTATCTATCATATCAGTATTTATCATATCAGTATCAATCAGTATCTATCAGTATCTATCAGTATCTATCTATCAGTATCTATCAGTATCTATCAGTATCTATCAGTATCTATCAGTATCTATCAGTATCTATCAGTATCTATCATATCAGTATCTATCATATCAGTATCTATCAGTATCTATCAGTATCTATCTATCAGAATCAATCAGTATCTATCAGTATCTTTCAGTATCTATCAGTATCTAACATATCAGTATCTATCATATCAGTATCTATCAGTATCTATCTATCAGTATCTATCAGTATCTATCAGTATCTATCAGTATCTATCAGTATCTATCAGTATCTATCAGTATCTATCAGTATCTATCAGTATCTATCAGTATCTATCAGTATCTATCAGTATCTATCAGTATCTATCAGTATCTATCAGTATCTATCAGTATCTTTTTATCAGTATCTATCAGTATCTATTAGTATCTATCAGTATCTATCAGTATCTATCATATCAGTATCTATCAGTATCTATCAGTATCTATCTATCAGTATCTATCAGTATCTATCAGTATCTATCTATCAGTATCTATCAGAATCTATCAGTATCTATCAGTATCTATCAGTATCTATCAGTATCTATCAGTATCTATCAGTATCTATCAGTATCTATCAGTATCTATCATAGCAGTTTCTATCATATCAGTATCTATCAGTATCTATCAGTATCTATCTATCAGTTTCTATCAGTATATATTAGTATCTATCAGTATCTATCATATCAGTATTTATCATATCAGTATCTATCAGTATCTATCAGTATCTATCAGTATCTATCTATCAGTATCTATCAGTATCTATCAGTATCTATCAGTATCTATCTATCAGAATCAATCAGTATCTATCAGTATCTATCAGTATCTATCAGTATCTATCAGTATCTAACATATCAGTATCTATCATATCAGTATCTATCAGTATCTATCAGTATCTATCTATCAGTATCTATCAGTATCTATCAGTATCTATCAGTATCTATCAGTATCTATCAGTATCTATCAGTATCTATCAGTATCTATCAGTATCTATCAGTATCTATCAGTATCTATCAGTATCTATCAGTATCTATCATATCAGTATCTATCATATCATTATCTATCAGTATCTATCAGTATCTATCAGTATCTATCAGTATCTATCAGTATCTATCAGTATCTATCAGTATCTATCAGTATCTATCAGTATCTATCAGTATCTATCAGTATCTATCAGAATTTATCAGTATCTTTCAGTATCAATCAGTATCTATCAGTATCTATCTATCAGTATCTATCAGTATCTATTAGTATCTATCAGTATCTATCAGTATCTATCATATCAGTATCTATCATATCAGTATCTATCAGTATCTTTCAGTATCTATCAGTATCTATTTATCGGTATCTATCAGTATCTATCAGTGTTTATCAGTTTCTATCATATCAGTATCTATCATATCAGTATCTACTATCAGTATCTTTCAGTATCTATCAGTTTTTATCAGTATCTATCTATCAGTATCTATCAGTATCTATCATATCAGTATCTATCATATCAGTATCTATCAGTATCTATCAGTATCTATCAGTATCTATCTATCAGTATCTATCAGTATCTATCTATCAGTATCTATCAGTATCTATCAGTATCTATCAGTATCTATCAGTATCTATCAGTATCTATCTATCAGTATCTATCAGTATCTATCAGTATCTATCAGTATCTATCAGTATCTATCAGTATCTATCAGTATCTATCTATCAGTATCTAGCAGTATCTATCAGTATCTATCAGTATCTATCATATCAGTATCTATCATATCAGTATCTATCATATCAGTATCTATCAGTATCTATCAGTATCTATCAGTATCAAACATATCAGTATCTATCATATCAGTATCTATCATATCAGTATCTATCAGTATCTATCAGTATCTATCAGTATCTATCTATCAGTATCTATCAGTATCTATCAGTATCTATAAGTATCTATCAGTATCTATCATATCAGTATCTATCATATCAGTATCTATCAGTATCTATCAGTATCTATCTATCAGTTTCTATCAGTATCTATTAGTATCTATCAGTATCTATCAGTATCTACCATATCAGTATCTATCATATCAGTATCTATCAGTATCTATCAGTATCTATCTATCGGTATCTATCAGTATCTATCAGTATCTATCAGTATTTATCAGTTTCTATCATATCAGTATCTATCATATCAGTATCTATCAGTATCTTTCAGTATCTATCAGTATCTATCTATCAGTATCTATCAGTATCTATCATATCAGTATCTATCAGTATCTATCAGTATCTATCAGTATCTATCAGTTTCTATCAGTATATATTAGTATCTATCAGTATCTATCATATCAGTATCTATCAGTTTCTATCAGTATCTATCATATCAGTATCTATCAGTATCTTTCTATCAGTATCTATCAGTATCTATCAGCATCTATCAGTATCTATCAGTATCTATCAGTATCTATCAGTATCTATCAGTATCTATCATATCAATATCTATCATAAAAATATCTATCAGTATCTATCTATCAGTATCTATCAGTATCTATCAGTATCTATCAGTATCTATCAGTATCTATCAAATCAGTATGTATCATATCAGTATCTATCAGTATCTATCAGTATCTATCAGTATCTATCAGTATCTATCCATCAGTATCTATCAGTTTCTATCAGTATCTATCATATCAGTATCTATCATATCAGTATCTATCAGTATCTTTCAGTATCTATCAGTATCTATCAGTATCTTTCAGTATCTTTCATATCAGTATCTATCATATCAGTATCTATCAGTATCTTTCAGTATCTATCAGTATCTATCAGTATCTATCAGTATCTATCTATCAGTATCTATCAGTATCTATCAGTATCTATCAGTATCTATCAGTATCTATCAGTATATATCAGTATCTATCAGTATCTATCAGTATCTATCAGAATCTATCAGTATCTATCAGATTCTATCAGTATCTATCAGTATCTATCATATCAGTATCTATCATATCAGTATCTATCATATCAGTATCTATCAGTATCTATCAGAATCTATCTATCAGTATCTATCAGTATCTATCAGTATCTATCAGTATCTATCAGTATCTATCAGTATCTATCAGTATCTATCAAATCAGTATGTATCATATCAGTATCTATCAGTATCTATCAGTATCTATCAGTATCTATCCATCAGTATCTATCAGTTTCTATCAGTATCTATCATATCAGTATCTATCAGTATCTTTCAGTATCTATCAGTATCTATCAGTATCTATCAGTATCTTTCAGTATCTATCATATCAGTATCTATCAGTATCTATCTATCAGTATCTATCAGTATCTATCAGTATCTATCAGTATCTATCAGTATCTATCAGTATCTATCATATCAGTATCTATCATATCAGTATCTAGCAGTATCTATCAGTATCTATCTATCAGTATCTATCAGTATCTATCATATCAGTATCTATCAGTATCTATCAGTATCTATCTATCAGTATCTATCAGTATCTATCATATCAGTATCTATCAGTATCTATCAGTATCTATCTATCAGTATCTATCAGTATCTATCAGTATCTATCATATCAGTATCTATCAGTATCTATCAGTATCTATCTATCAGTATCTATCAGTATCTATCAGTATCTATCAGTATCTATCAGTATCTATCTATCAGTATCTATCAGTATCTATCAGTATCTATCAGTATCTATCAGTATCTATCAGTATCTATCAAATCAGTATCTATCATATCAGTATCTATCAGTATCTATCAGTATTTATCAGTATCTATCAGTATCTATCTATCTATATCTATCAGTTTCTATCAGTATCTATCATATCAGTATCTATCATATCAGTATCTATCAGTATCTATCAGTATCTATCAGTATCTATCAGTATCTATCATATCAGTATCTATCATATCAGTATCTATCAGTATCTTTCAGTATCTATCAGTATCTATCAGTATCTATCAGTATCTATCTATCAGTATCTATCAGTATCTATCATATCAGTATCTATCATATCAGTATCTATCAGTATCTATCTGTATCTATCTATCAGTATCTATCAGTATCTATCAGTATCTATCAGTATCTATCAGTATCTATCAGTTTCTATCAGTATATATTTGTATCTATCAGTATCTATCAGTATCTATCATATCAGTATTTATCATATCAGTATCTATCAGTATCTATCAGTATCTATCAGTATCTATCTATCAGTATCTATCAGTATCTATCAGTATCTATCAGTATCTATCAGTATCTATCAGTATCTATCAGTATCTATCATATCAGTATCTATCATATCAGTATCTATCAGTATCTATCAGTATCTATCAGTATCTATCTATCAGTATCAATCAGTATCTATCTATCAGTTTCTATCAGTATATATTAGTATCTATCAGTATCTATCATATCATTATCTATCAGTATCTATCATATCAGTATCTATCATATCAGTATCTATCAGTATCTATCAGTATCTATCATATCAGTATCTATCATATCAGTATTTATCAGTATCTATCAGTATCTATCTATCAGTATCTATCAGTATCTATCAGTATCTATCATATCAGTATCTATCATATCAGTATCTATCAGTATCTATCAGTATCTATCAGTATCTATCAGTATCTATCAGTATCTATCAGTATCTATCAGTATCTATCAGTATCTATTAGTATCTACTATCTATCAGTATCTATCAGTATCTATCAGTATCTATCAATCGGTATCTATCAGTATCTATCAGTTTCTATCAGTATCTATCATATCAGTATCTTTCATATCAGTATCTATCAGTATCTATCAGTATCTATCAGTATCTATCATATCAGTATCTATCATATCAGTATCTATCAGTATCTATCTATCAGTATCTATCATATCAGTATCTATCATATCAGTATCTATCAGTATCTATCAGTATCTATCAGTATCTATCAGTATCTATCTATCAGTATCTATCAGTATCTATCAGTATCTATCAGTATCTATCAGTATCTATCAGTATCTATCAGTATCTATCAGTATCTATCAGTATCTATCAGTATCTATCATATCAGTATCTATCAGTATCTATCAGTATCTATCTATCAGTTTTTATCAGTATCTATCTATCAGCATCTATCAGTATCTATCAGTATCTATCAGTATCTATCAGTATCTATCAGTATCTATCAGTATCTATCAGTATCTATCAGTATCTATCTATCAGTATCTATCAGTATCTATCAGTATCTATCAGTATCTATCATATCAGTATCTATCATATCAGTATCTATCAGTATCTATCAGTATCTATCAGTATCTATCTATCAGTATCAATCAGTATCTATCAGTATCTATCAGTATCTATCAGTATCTATCAGTATCTATCAGTATCTATCAGTATCTATCAGTATCTATCAGTATCAAACATATCAGTATCTATCATATCAGTATCTATCAGTATCTATCAGTATCTATCAGTATCTATCTATCAGTATCTATCAATATCTATCAGTATCTATCAGTATCTATCAGTATCTATCAGTATCTATCAGTATCTATCATATCAGTATCTATCATATCAGTATTTATCAGTATCTATCAGTATCTATCAGTATCTATCAGTATCTATCTATCAGTATCTATCAGTATCTATCATATCAGTATCTATCATATCAGTATCTAGCAGTATCTATCAGTATCTATCAGTATCTATCAGTATCTATCAGTATCTATCAGTATCTATCAGTATCTATCTATCAGTATCTATCAGTATCTATTAGTATCTATCAGTATCTATCTATATCTATCATATCAGTATCTATCATATCAGTATCTATCAGTATCTATCAGTATCTTTCTATCGGTATCTATCAGTATCTAGCAGTATCTATCAGTATCTATCAGTATCTATCAGTATCTATCAGTATCTATCATATCAGTATCTATCAGTATCTTTCAGTATCTATCAGTATCTATCAGTATCTATCTATCAGTATCTATCAGTATCTATCATATCAGTATCTATCATATCAGTATCTATCAGTATCTATCAGTATCTATCAGTATCTATCTATCAGTATCTATCAGTATCCATCAGTATCTATCAGTATCCATCAGTATCTATCAGTATCTATCATATTAGTATCTATCATATCAGTATCTATCAGTATCTATCAGTATCTATCTATCAGTTTCTATCAGTATTTATTAGTATCTATCAGTATCTATCAGTTTCTATCATATCAGTATCTAGCAGTATCTATCAGTATCTATCAGTATCTATCAGTATCTATCTATCAGTATCTATCAGTATCTATCAGTATCTATCAGTATCTATCAGTATCTATCAGTATCTATCAGTATCTATCAGTATTTATCAGTATCTATCAGTATCTATCAGTATCTATCAGTATCTATCAGTATCTATCAGCATCTATCAGTATCTATCAGTATCTATCAGTATTTATCATATCAGTATCTATTATATCAGTATCTATCATATCAGTATCTATCAGTATCTATCAGTATCTATCTATCAGTATAAATCAGTATCTATCAAATCAGTATCTATCATATCAGTATCTATCAGTATCTATCCATCAGTATCTATCAGTTTCTATCAGTATCTATCATATCAGTATCTATCATATCAGTATCTATCAGTATCTTTCAGTATCTATCAGTATCTTTCAGTATCTATCATATCAGTATCTATCATATCAGTATATATCTATCGGTATCTATCAGTATCTATCAGTATCTATCATATCAGTATCTATCATATCAGTATCTATCAGTATCTTTCAGTATCTATCAGTATCTATCAGTATCTATCTATCAGTATCTATCATATCAGTATCTATCATATCAGTATCTATCATATCAGTATCTATCAGTATCTATCAGTATCTATCTATCAGTATCTATCAGTATCTATCAGTATCTATCAGTATCTATCAGTATCTATCAGTATCTATCATATCAGTATCTATCAGTATCTATCAGTATCTATCTATCAGTTTCTATCAGTATAAATTAGTATCTATCAGTATCTATCATATCAGTATCTATCATATCAGTATCTATCAGTATCTATCAGTATCTATCAGTATCTATCTATCAGTATCTATCAGTATCTATCAGTATCTATCAGTATCTATCAGTATCTATCAGTATCTATCATATCAGTATCTATCATATCAGTATCTATCATATCAGTATCTATCAGTATCTATCAGTATCTATCAGTATCTATCAGTATCTATCAGTATCTATCTATCAGTATCTATCAGTATCTATTAGTATCTATCAGTATCTATCTGTATCTATCATATCAGTATCTATCATATCAGTATCTTTTAGTATCTATCATATCAGTATCTATCAGTATCTATCTATCAGTATCTATCAGTATCTATCTATCAGTATCTATCAGTATCTATCAGTATCTAACATATCAGTATCTATCATATCAGTATCTATCAGTATCTATCAGTATCTATCAGTATCTATCAGTATCTATCATATCAGTATCTATCATATCAGTATCTATCAGTATCTATCAGTATCTATCTATCAGTATCTATCAGTATCTATCAGTATCTATCAGTATCTATCTATCAGTATCTATCTATCAGTATCTATCTATCAGTATCTATCAGTATCTATCATATCAGTATCTATCATATCAGTATCTATCAGTATCTATCAGTATCTATCAGTATCTATCAGTATCTATCTATCAGTATCTATCAGTATCTATTAGTATCTATCAGTATCTATCAGTATCTATCATATCAGTATCTATCATATCAGTATCTTTCAGTATCTATCATATCAGTATCTATCAGTATCTATCTATCAGTATCTATCAGTATCTATCAGTATCTATCTATCAGTATCTATCAGTATCTATCAGTATCTATCATATCAGTATCTATCATATCAGTATCTATCAGTATCTATCAGTATCTATCTATCAGTATCTATCATATCAGTATCTATCATATCAGTATCTATCAGTATCTATCAGTATCTATCAGTATCTATCAGTATCTATCAGTATCTATCAGTATCTATCAGTATCTATCAGTATCTATCTATCAGTATCTATCAGTATCTATCAGTATCTATCAGTATCTATCAGTATCTATCTATCAGTATCTATCAGTATCTATCAGTATCTATCAGTATCTATCAGTATCTATCCATCAGTATCTATCAGTTTCTATCAGTATCTATCATATCAGTATCTATCATATCAGTATCTATCAGTATCTTTCAGTATCTATCAGTATCTATCAGTATCTATCAGTATCTATCATATCAGTATCTATCATATCAGTATCTATCAGTATCTTTCAGTATCTATCAGTATCTATCAGTATCTATCTATCAGTATCTATCAGTATCTATCAGTATCTATCATATCAGTATCTATCAGTATCTATCAGTATCTAACAGTATCTATCATATCAGTATCTATCATATCAGTATCTATCAGTATCTATCAGTATCTATCAGTATCTATCAGTATCTATCATATCAGTATCTATCATATCAGTATCTAACAGTATCGTTCTATCAGTATATATTAGTATTTGGGTCAATCTAAAATTCGTTGCAGATAAACTTGTCCCAACGAAAAAAAAGTTTGTTTTTATAAAAAAAGTTCAAATATATGTAAAATTTATACAAGTTTTTAATTCAATAAAACAAGGATCATCATCATTTCCACACCTTATTATTAATTTCGTATAAATTATGAATATTTCGTTTTTTTAAACGGTAACATAGTGGTATTTGGTGGTAACGGAGTTGTTTTTTCTATGAACGATGTTCTGCAACGAATTTTAGAATGACCCATTTATCAGTATCTATCTATCAGTTTCTATCAGTATATATTAGTATCTATCAGTATCTATCATATCAGTATTTATCATATCAGTATCTATCAGTATCTATCAGTATCTATCAGTTTCTATCTATCAGTATCTATCAGTATCTATCAGTATCTATCAGTATCTATCTATCAGAATCAATCAGTATCTATCAGTATCTATCAGTATCTATCAGTATCTATCAGTATCTATCAGTATCTATCAGTATCTATCAGTATCTAACATATCAGTATCTATCATATCAGTATCTATCAGTATCTATCAGTATCTATCAGTATCTATCAGTATCTATCAGTATCTATCATATCAGTATCTATCATATCAGTATCTATCAGTATCTTTCAGTATCTATCAGTATCTATCAGTATCTATCAGTATCTATCTATCAGTATCTATCAGTATCTATCATATCAGTATCTATCATATCAGTATCTATCAGTATCTATCAGTATCTATCAGTATCTATCTATCAGTATCTATCAGTATCTATCAGTATCTATCAGTATCTATCAGTATCTATCAGTTACTATCAGTATCTATCTATCAGTATCTATCAGTATCTATCAGTATCTATCATATCAGTATCTATCATATCAGTATCTATCATATCAGTATCTATCATATCAGTATCTATCAGTATCTATCAGTATCTATCAGTATCTATCTATCAGTATCAATCAGTATCTATCAGTATCTATCAGTATCTATCAGTATCTATCAGTATCTTTCAGTATCTATCAGTATCTATCAGTATCTAACATATCAGTATCTATCATATCAGTAACTATCAGTATCTATCAGTATTTATCAGTATCTATCTATCAGTATCTATCAGTATCTATCAGTATCTATCAGTATCTATCAGTATCTATCAGTATCTATCATATCAGTATTTATCAGTATCTATCAGTATCTATCTATCAGTATCTATCAGTATCTATCAGTATCTATCAGTATCTATCAGTATCTATCAGTATCTATCAGTATCTATCAGTATCTATCAGTATCTATTTATCAGTATCTATCAGTATCTATTAGTATCTATCAGTATCTATCAGTATCTATCATATCAGTATCTATCATATCAGTATCTATCAGTATCTATCAGTATCTATCAGTATCTATCTATCAGTATCTATCAGTATCTATCAGTATCTATCAGTATCTATCAGTATCTATCAGTATCTATCAGTATCTATCAGTATCTATCAGTATCTATCATATCAGTATCTATCAGTATCTATCAGTATCTATCAGTATCTATCTATCAGTATCTATCAGTATCTATCAGTATCTATCAGTATCTATCAGTATCTATCAGTATCTATCAGTATCTATCAGTATCTATCAGTATCTATCTATCAGTATCTATCAGTATCTATTAGTATCTATCAGTATCTATTAGTATCTATCAGTATCTATCAGTATCTATCAGTATCTATCATATCAGAATCTATCATATCAGTATCTATCAGTATCTATCTATCGGTATCTATCAGTATCTATCAGTATCTATCAGTATTTATCAGTATCTATCATATCAGTATCTATCATATCAGTATCTATCAGTATCTTTCAGTATCTATCAGTATCTATCAGTATCTATCAGTATTTATCAGTATCTATCTATCAGTATCTATCATATCAGTATCTATCATATCAGTATCTATCAGTATCTATCAGTAATTATCAGTATCTATCTATCAGTATCTATCAGTATCTATCAGTATCTATCAGTATCTATCATTTCAGTATCTATCATATCAGTATCTATCAGTATCTATCTATCAGTTTCTATCAGTATATATTAGTATCTATCAGTATCTATCATATCAGTATCTATCATATCAGTATCTATCAGTATCTATCTATCAGTATCTATCAGTATCTATCAGTACCTATCAGTATTTATCAGTATCTATCAGTATGTATCAGTATCTATCAGTATCTATCAGTATCTATCATATCAGTATCTATCATATCAGTATCTATCATATCAGTATCTATCAGTATCTATCAGTATCTATCTATCAGTATCTATCAGTATCTATCAGTATCTATCTATCAGTTTCTATCAGTATATATTAGTATCTATCAGTATCTATCAGTATCTATCAGTATCTAACATATCAGTATCTATCATATCAGTATCTATCAGTATCTTTCAGTATCTATCAGTATCTATCAGTATCTATCTTTCAGTATCTATCAGTATCTATCAGTATCTATCATATCAGTATCTATCATATCAGTATCTATCAGTATCTATCAGTATCTATCAGTATCTTTCTATCAGTATCTATCAGTATCTATCAGTATCTATCAGTATCTATCAGTATCTATCAGTATCTAACATATCAGTATCTATCATATCAGTATCTATCAGTATCTATCAGTATCTATCTATCAGTATCTATCAGTATCTATCAGTATCTATCAGTATCTATCAGTATCTATCAGTATCTATCAGTATCTATCAGTATCTATCAGTATCTATCAGTATCTATCAGTATCTATCAGTATCTTTTTATCAGTATCTATCAGTATCTATTAGTATCTATCAGTATCTATCATATCAGTATCTATCAGTATCTATCAGTATCTATCTATCAGTATCTATCAGTATCTATCAGTATCTATCTATCAGTATCTATCAGTATCTATCAGTATCTATCAGTATTTATCAGTATCTATCAGTATCTATCAGTATCTATCAGTATCTATCAGTATCTATCAGCATCTATCAGTATCTATCAGTATCTATCAGTATTTATCATATCAGTATCTATTATATCAGTATCTATCATATCAGTATCTATCAGTATCTATCAGTATCTATCTATCAGTATAAATCAGTATCTATCAAATCAGTATCTATCATATCAGTATCTATCAGTATCTATCCATCAGTATCTATCAGTTTCTATCAGTATCTATCATATCAGTATCTATCATATCAGTATCTATCAGTATCTTTCAGTATCTATCAGTATCTTTCAGTATCTATCATATCAGTATCTATCATATCAGTATCTATCTATCGGTATCTATCAGTATCTATCAGTATCTATCATATCAGTATCTATCATATCAGTATCTATCAGTATCTTTCAGTATCTATCAGTATCTATCAGTATCTATCTATCAGTATCTATCATATCAGTATCTATCATATCAGTATCTATCATATCAGTATCTATCAGTATCTATCAGTATCTATCTATCAGTATCTATCAGTATCTATCAGTATCTATCAGTATCTATCAGTATCTATCAGTATCTATCATATCAGTATCTATCAGTATCTATCAGTATCTATCTATCAGTTTCTATCAGTATAAATTAGTATCTATCAGTATCTATCATATCAGTATCTATCATATCAGTATCTATCAGTATCTATCAGTATCTATCAGTATCTATCTATCAGTATCTATCAGTATCTATCAGTATCTATCAGTATCTATCAGTATCTATCAGTATCTATCATATCAGTATCTATCATATCAGTATCTATCATATCAGTATCTATCAGTATCTATCAGTATCTATCAGTATCTATCAGTATCTATCAGTATCTATCTATCAGTATCTATCAGTATCTATCAGTATCTATCATATCAGTATCTTTTAGTATCTATCATATCAGTATCTATCAGTATCTATCTATCAGTATCTATCATATCAGTATCTATCAGTATCTATCTATCAGTATCTATCAGTATCTATCTATCAGTATCTATCAGTATCTATCAGTATCTATCATATCAGTATCTATCATATCAGTATCTATCAGTATCTATCAGTATCTATCTATCAGTATCTATCAGTATCTATCAGTATCTATCAGTATCTATCAGTATCTATCAGTATCTATCAGTATCTATCAGTATCTATCAGTATCTATCAGTATCTATCAGTATCTATCAGTATCTATCATATCAGTATCTATCATATCAGTATCTATCAGTATCTATCAGTATCTATCTATCAGTATCTATCAGTATCTATCAGTATCTATCTATCAGTATCTATCTATCAGTATCTATCTATCAGTATCTATCAGTATCTATCATATCAGTATCTATCATATCAGTATCTATCAGTATCTATCAGTATCTATCAGTATCTATCAGTATCTATCAGTATCTATCTATCAGTATCTATCAGTATCTATTAGTATCTATCAGTATCTATCAGTATCTATCATATCAGTATCTATCATATCAGTATCTTTCAGTATCTATCATATCAGTATCTATCAGTATCTATCTATCAGTATCTATCAGTATCTGTCAGTATCTATCTATCAGTATCTATCAGTATCTATCAGTATCTAACATATCAGTATCTATCATATCAGTATCTATCAGTATCTATCAGTATCTATCTATCAGTATCTATCATATCAGTATCTATCATATCAGTATCTATCAGTATCTATCAGTATCTATCAGTATCTATCAGTATCTATCAGTATCTATCAGTATCTATCAGTATCTATCAGTATCTATCTATCAGTATCTATCAGTATCTATCAGTATCTATCAGTATCTATCAGTATCTATCTATCAGTATCTATCAGTATCTATCAGTATCTATCAGTATCTATCCATCAGTATCTATCAGTTTCTATCAGTATCTATCATATCAGTATCTATCAGTATCTATCAGTAATTATCAGTATCTATCTATCAGTATCTATCAGTATCTATCAGTATCTATCAGTATCTATCATTTCAGTATCTATCATATCAGTATCTATCAGTATCTATCTATCAGTTTCTATCAGTATATATTAGTATCTATCAGTATCTATCATATCAGTATCTATCATATCAGTATCTATCAGTATCTATCTATCAGTATCTATCAGTATCTATCAGTACCTATCAGTATTTATCAGTATCTATCAGTATCTATCAGTATCTATCAGTATCTATCAGTATCTATCATATCAGTATCTATCATATCAGTATCTATCATATCAGTATCTATCAGTATCTATCAGTATCTATCTATCAGTATCTATCAGTATCTATCAGTATCTATCTATCAGTTTCTATCAGTATATATTAGTATCTATCAGTATCTATCAGTATCTATCAGTATCTAACATATCAGTATCTATCATATCAGTATCTATCAGTATCTTTCAGTATCTATCAGTATCTATCAGTATCTATCTTTCAGTATCTATCAGTATCTATCAGTATCTATCATATCAGTATCTATCATATCAGTATCTATCAGTATCTATCAGTATCTATCAGTATCTTTCTATCAGAATCAATCAGTATCTATCAGTATCTATCAGTATCTATCAGTATCTATCAGTATCTATCATATCAGTATCTATCATATCAGTATCTATCAGTATCTATCAGTATCTATCTATCAGTATCTATCAGTATCTATCAGTATCTATCAGTATCTATCAGTATCTATCAGTATCTATCAGTATCTATCAGTATCTATCAGTATCTATCAGTATCTATCAGTATCTATCAGTATCTTTTTATCAGTATCTATCAGTATCTATCAGTATCTATCAGTATCTATCATATCAGTATCTATCAGTATCTATCAGTATCTATCTATCAGTATCTATCAGTATCTATCAGTATCTATCTATCAGTATCTATCAGTATCTATCAGTATCTATCAGTATTTATCAGTATCTATCAGTATCTATCAGTATCTATCAGTATCTATCAGTATCTATCAGCATCTATCAGTATCTATCAGTATCTATCAGTATTTATCATATCAGTATCTATTATATCAGTATCTATCATATCAGTATCTATCAGTATCTATCAGTATCTATCTATCAGTATAAATCAGTATCTATCAAATCAGTATCTATCATATCAGTATCTATCAGTATCTATCCATCAGTATCTATCAGTTTCTATCAGTATCTATCATATCAGTATCTATCATATCAGTATCTATCAGTATCTTTCAGTATCTATCAGTATCTTTCAGTATCTATCATATCAGTATCTATCATATCAGTATCTATCTATCGGTATCTATCAGTATCTATCAGTATCTATCATATCAGTATCTATCATATCAGTATCTATCAGTATCTTTCAGTATCTATCAGTATCTATCAGTATCTATCTATCAGTATCTATCATATCAGTATCTATCATATCAGTATCTATCATATCAGTATCTATCAGTATCTATCAGTATCTATCTATCAGTATCTATCAGTATCTATCAGTATCTATCAGTATCTATCAGTATCTATCAGTATCTATCATATCAGTATCTATCAGTATCTATCAGTATCTATCTATCAGTTTCTATCAGTATATATTAGTATCTATCAGTATCTATCATATCAGTATCTATCATATCAGTATCTATCAGTATCTATCAGTATCTATCAGTATCTATCTATCAGTATCTATCAGTATCTATCAGTATCTATCAGTATCTATCAGTATCTATCAGTATCTATCATATCAGTATCTATCATATCAGTATCTATCATATCAGTATCTATCAGTATCTATCAGTATCTATCAGTATCTATCAGTATCTATCAGTATCTATCTATCAGTATCTATCAGTATCTATCAGTATCTATCATATCAGTATCTTTTAGTATCTATCATATCAGTATCTATCAGTATCTATCTATCAGTATCTATCATATCAGTATCTATCAGTATCTATCTATCAGTATCTATCAGTATCTATCTATCAGTATCTATCAGTATCTATCAGTATCTAACATATCAGTATCTATCATATCAGTATCTATCAGTATCTATCAGTATCTATCTATCAGTATCTATCAGTATCTATCAGTATCTATCAGTATCTATCAGTATCTATCAGTATCTATCAGTATCTATCAGTATCTATCAGTATCTATCAGTATCTATCAGTATCTATCAGTATCTATCATATCAGTATCTATCATATCAGTATCTATCAGTATCTATCAGTATCTATCTATCAGTATCTATCAGTATCTATCAGTATCTATCTATCAGTATCTATCTATCAGTATCTATCTATCAGTATCTATCAGTATCTATCATATCAGTATCTATCATATCAGTATCTATCAGTATCTATCAGTATCTATCAGTATCTATCAGTATCTATCAGTATCTATCTATCAGTATCTATCAGTATCTATTAGTATCTATCAGTATCTATCAGTATCTATCATATCAGTATCTATCATATCAGTATCTTTCAGTATCTATCATATCAGTATCTATCAGTATCTATCTATCAGTATCTATCAGTATCTGTCAGTATCTATCTATCAGTATCTATCAGTATCTATCAGTATCTAACATATCAGTATCTATCATATCAGTATCTATCAGTATCTATCAGTATCTATCTATCAGTATCTATCATATCAGTATCTATCATATCAGTATCTATCAGTATCTATCAGTATCTATCAGTATCTATCAGTATCTATCAGTATCTATCAGTATCTATCAGTATCTATCAGTATCTATCTATCAGTATCTATCAGTATCTATCAGTATCTATCAGTATCTATCAGTATCTATCTATCAGTATCTATCAGTATCTATCAGTATCTATCAGTATCTATCCATCAGTATCTATCAGTTTCTATCAGTATCTATCATATCAGTATCTATCATATCAGTATCTATCAGTATCTTTCAGTATCTATCAGTATCTATCAGTATCTATCAGTATCTATCATATCAGTATCTATCAGTATCTTTCAGTATCTATCAGTATCTATCAGTATCTATCTATCAGTATCTATCAGTATCTATCAGTATCTATCATATCAGTATCTATCAGTATCTATCAGTATCTAACAGTATCTATCATATCAGTATCTATCATATCAGTATCTATCAGTATCTATCAGTATCTATCAGTATCTATCAGTATCTATCATATCAGTATCTATCATATCAGTATCTATCAGTATCGTTCTATCAGTATATATTAGTATTTATCAGTATCTATCTATCAGTTTCTATCAGTATATATTAGTATCTATCAGTATCTATCATATCAGTATTTATCATATCAGTATCTATCAGTATCTATCAGTATCTATCTATCAGTATCTATCAGTATCTATCAGTATCTATCAGTATCTATCTATCAGAATCAATCAGTATCTATCAGTATCTATCAGTATCTATCAGTATCTATCAGTATCTATCAGTATCTATCAGTATCTAACATATCAGTATCTATCATATCAGTATCTATCAGTATCTATCAGTATCTATCAGTATCTATCAGTATCTATCAGTATCTATCATATCAGTATCTATCATATCAGTATCTATCAGTATCTTTCAGTATCTATCAGTATCTATCAGTATCTATCAGTATCTATCTATCAGTATCTATCAGTATCTATCATATCAGTATCTATCATATCAGTATCTATCAGTATCTATCAGTATCTATCAGTATCTATCTATCAGTATCTATCAGTATCTATCAGTATCTATCAGTATCTATCAGTTACTATCAGTATCTATCTATCAGTATCTATCAGTATCTATCAGTATCTATCATATCAGTATCTATCATATCAGTATCTATCATATCAGTATCTATCATATCAGTATCTATCAGTATCTATCAGTATCTATCAGTATCTATCTATCAGTATCAATCAGTATCTATCAGTATCTATCAGTATCTATCAGTATCTATCAGTATCTTTCAGTATCTATCAGTATCTATCAGTATCTAACATATCAGTATCTATCATATCAGTAACTATCAGTATCTATCAGTATTTATCAGTATCTATCTATCAGTATCTATCAGTATCTATCAGTATCTATCAGTATCTATCAGTATCTATCAGTATCTATCATATCAGTATTTATCAGTATCTATCAGTATCTTTCTATCAGTATCTATCAGTATCTATCAGTATCTATCAGTATCTATCAGTATCTATCAGTATCTATCAGTATCTATCAGTATCTATCAGTATCTATTTATCAGTATCTATCAGTATCTATTAGTATCTATCAGTATCTATCAGTATCTATCATATCAGTATCTATCATATCAGTATCTATCAGTATCTATCAGTATCTATCAGTATCTATCTATCAGTATCTATCAGTATCTATCAGTATCTATCAGTATCTATCAGTATCTATCAGTATCTATCAGTATCTATCAGTATCTATCAGTATCTATCAGTATCTATCATATCAGTATCTATCAGTATCTATCAGTATCTATCAGTATCTATCTATCAGTATCTATCAGTATCTATCAGTATCTATCAGTATCTATCAGTATCTATCAGTATCTATCAGTATCTATCTATCAGTATCTATCAGTATCTATTAGTATCTATCAGTATCTATTAGTATCTATCAGTATCTATCAGTATCTATCAGTATCTATCATATCAGAATCTATCATATCAGTATCTATCAGTATCTATCTATCGGTATCTATCAGTATCTATCAGTATCTATCAGTATTTATCAGTATCTATCATATCAGTATCTATCATATCAGTATCTATCATATCAGTATCTATCAGTATCTTTCAATATCTATCAGTATCTATCAGTATCTATCAGTATTTATCAGTATCTATCTATCAGTATCTATCATATCAGTATCTATCATATCAGTATCTATCAGTATCTATCAGTAATTATCAGTATCTATCTATCAGTATCTATCAGTATCTATCAGTATCTATCAGTATCTATCATTTCAGTATCTATCATATCAGTATCTATCAGTATCTATCTATCAGTTTCTATCAGTATATATTAGTATCTATCAGTATCTATCATATCAGTATCTATCATATCAGTATCTATCAGTATCTATCTATCAGTATCTATCAGTATCTATCAGTATCTATCAGTATTTATCAGTATCTATCAGTATGTATCAGTATCTATCAGTATCTATCAGTATCTATCATATCAGTATCTATCATATCAGTATCTATCATATCAGTATCTATCAGTATCTATCAGTATCTATCTATCAGTATCTATCAGTATCTATCAGTATCTATCTATCAGTATCTATCTATCAGTTTCTATCAGTATATATTAGTATCTATCAGTATCTATCAGTATCTATCAGTATCTAACATATCAGTATCTATCATATCAGTATCTATCAGTATCTTTCAGTATCTATCAGTATCTATCAGTATCTATCTTTCAGTATCTATCAGTATCTATCAGTATCTATCATATCAGTATCTATCATATCAGTATCTATCAGTATCTATCAGTATCTATCAGTATCTTTCTATCAGAATCAATCAGTATCTATCAGTATCTATCAGTATCTATCAGTATCTATCAGTATCTAACATATCAGTATCTATCATATCAGTATCTATCAGTATCTATCAGTATCTATCTATCAGTATCTATCAGTATCTATCAGTATCTATCAGTATCTATCAGTATCTATCAGTATCTATCAGTATCTATCAGTATCTATCAGTATCTATCAGTATCTATCAGTATCTATCAGTATCTATCAGTATCTATCAGTATCTATCAGTATCTATCAGTATCTTTTTATCAGTATCTATCAGTATCTATTAGTATCTATCAGTATCTATCATATCAGTATCTATCAGTATCTATCAGTATCTATCTATCAGTATCTATCAGTATCTATCAGTATCTATCTATCAGTATCTATCAGTATCTATCAGTATCTATCAGTATCTATCAGTATCTATCAGTATCTATCAGTATCTATCAGTATCTATCAGTATCTATCATATCAGTATCTATCATATCAGTATCTATCAGTATCTATCAGTATCTATCTATCAGTTTCTATCAGTATATATTAGTATCTATCAGTATCTATCATATCAGTATTTATCATATCAGTATCTATCAGTATCTATCAGTATCTATCTACCAGTATCTATCAGTATCTATCAGTATCTATCAGTATCTATCTATCAGAATCAATCAGTATCTATCAGTATCTATCAGTATCTATCAGTATCTATCAGTATCTAACATATCAGTATCTATCATATCAGTATCTATCAGTATCTATCAGTATCTATCTATCAGTATCTATCAGTATCTATCAGTATCTATCAGTATCTATCAGTATCTATCAGTATCTATCAGTATCTATCAGTATCTATCATATCAGTATCAATCATATCATTATCTATCAGTATCTATCAGTATCTATCAGTATCTATCAGTATCTATCAGTATCTATCAGTATCTATCAGTATCTATCAGTATCTATCAGTATCTATCAGTATCTATCAGTATCTATCAGAATCTATCAGTATCTTTCAGTATCTATCAGTATCTATCAGTATCTATCTATCAGTATCTATCAGTATCTATTAGTATCTATCAGTATCTATCAGTATCTATCATATCAGTATCTATCATATCAGTATCTATCAGTATCTATCAGTATCTTTCAGTATCTATCAGTATCTATTTATCGGTATCTATCAGTATCTATCAGTGTTTATCAGTTTCTATCATATCAGTATCTATCATATCAGTATCTACTATCAGTATCTTTCAGTATCTATCAGTTTTTATCAGTTTTTATCAGTATCTATCTATCAGTATCTATCATATCAGTATCTATCATATCAGTATCTATCAGTATATATCAGTATCTATCAGTATCTATCAGTATCTATCAGTATCTATCAGTATCTATCAGTATCTATCTATCAGTATCTATCAGTATCTATCAGTATCTATCAGTATCTATCAGTATCTATCAGTATCTATCTATCAGTATCTATCAGTATCTATCAGTATCTATCCATCAGTATCTATCAGTTTCTATCAGTATCTATCAGTTTCTATCAGTATCTATCATATCAGTATCTATCATATCAGTATCTATCAGTATCTTTCAGTATCTATCAGTATCTATCAGTATCTATCATATCAGTATCTATCAGTATCTTTCAGTATCTATCAGTATCTATCATATCAGTATCTATCAGTATCTATCAGTATCTATCAGTATCTATCTATCAGTATCTATCAGTATCTATCAGTATCTATCAGTATCTATCAGTATCTATCAGTATCTATCAGTATCTATCAGTATCTATCAGTATCTATCTATCAGTATCTATCAGTATCTATTAGTATCTATCAGTATCTATTAGTATCTATCAGTATCTATCAGTATCTATCAGTATCTATCATATCAGAATCTATCATATCAGTATCTATCAGTATCTATCTATCGGTATCTATCAGTATCTATCAGTATCTATCAGTATTTATCAGTATCTATCATATCAGTATCTATCATATCAGTATCTATCAGTATCTTTCAGTATCTATCAGTATCTATCAGTATCTATCAGTATTTATCAGTATCTATCTATCAGTATCTATCATATCAGTATCTATCATATCAGTATCTATCAGTATCTATCAGTAATTATCAGTATCTATCTATCAGTATCTATCAGTATCTATCAGTATCTATCAGTATCTATCATTTCAGTATCTATCATATCAGTATCTATCAGTATCTATCTATCAGTTTCTATCAGTATATATTAGTATCTATCAGTATCTATCATATCAGTATCTATCATATCAGTATCTATCAGTATCTATCTATCAGTATCTATCAGTATCTATCAGTACCTATCAGTATTTATCAGTATCTATCAGTATGTATCAGTATCTATCAGTATCTATCAGTATCTATCATATCAGTATCTATCATATCAGTATCTATCATATCAGTATCTATCAGTATCTATCAGTATCTATCTATCAGTATCTATCAGTATCTATCAGTATCTATCTATCAGTTTCTATCAGTATATATTAGTATCTATCAGTATCTATCAGTATCTATCAGTATCTAACATATCAGTATCTATCATATCAGTATCTATCAGTATCTTTCAGTATCTATCAGTATCTATCAGTATCTATCTATCAGTATCTATCAGTATCTATCAGTATCTATCATATCAGTATCTATCATATCAGTATCTATCAGTATCTATCAGTATCTATCAGTATCTTTCTATCAGAATCAATCAGTATCTATCAGTATCTATCAGTATCTATCAGTATCTATCAGTATCTAACATATCAGTATCTATCATATCAGTATCTATCAGTATCTATCAGTATCTATCTATCAGTATCTATCAGTATCTATCAGTATCTATCAGTATCTATCAGTATCTATCAGTATCTATCAGTATCTATCAGTATCTATCAGTATCTATCAGTATCTATCAGTATCTATCAGTATCTTTTTATCAGTATCTATCAGTATCTATTAGTATCTATCAGTATCTATCATATCAGTATCTATCAGTATCTATCAGTATCTATCTATCAGTATCTATCAGTATCTATCAGTATCTATCTATCAGTATCTATCAGTATCTATCAGTATCTATCAGTATTTATCAGTATCTATCAGTATCTATCAGTATCTATCAGTATCTATCAGTATCTATCAGCATCTATCAGTATCTATCAGTATCTATCAGTATTTATCATATCAGTATCTATTATATCAGTATCTATCATATCAGTATCTATCAGTATCTATCAGTATCTATCTATCAGTATAAATCAGTATCTATCAAATCAGTATCTATCATATCAGTATCTATCAGTATCTATCCATCAGTATCTATCAGTTTCTATCAGTATCTATCATATCAGTATCTATCATATCAGTATCTATCAGTATCTTTCAGTATCTATCAGTATCTTTCAGTATCTATCATATCAGTATCTATCATATCAGTATCTATCTATCGGTATCTATCAGTATCTATCAGTATCTATCATATCAGTATCTATCATATCAGTATCTATCAGTATCTTTCAGTATCTATCAGTATCTATCAGTATCTATCTATCAGTATCTATCATATCAGTATCTATCATATCAGTATCTATCATATCAGTATCTATCAGTATCTATCAGTATCTATCTATCAGTATCTATCAGTATCTATCAGTATCTATCAGTATCTATCAGTATCTATCAGTATCTATCATATCAGTATCTATCAGTATCTATCAGTATCTATCTATCAGTTTCTATCAGTATATATTAGTATCTATCAGTATCTATCATATCAGTATCTATCATATCAGTATCTATCAGTATCTATCAGTATCTATCAGTATCTATCTATCAGTATCTATCAGTATCTATCAGTATCTATCAGTATCTATCAGTATCTATCAGTATCTATCATATCAGTATCTATCATATCAGTATCTATCATATCAGTATCTATCAGTATCTATCAGTATCTATCAGTATCTATCAGTATCTATCAGTATCTATCTATCAGTATCTATCAGTATCTATCAGTATCTATCATATCAGTATCTTTTAGTATCTATCATATCAGTATCTATCAGTATCTATCTATCAGTATCTATCATATCAGTATCTATCAGTATCTATCTATCAGTATCTATCAGTATCTATCTATCAGTATCTATCAGTATCTATCAGTATCTAACATATCAGTATCTATCATATCAGTATCTATCAGTATCTATCAGTATCTATCTATCAGTATCTATCAGTATCTATCAGTATCTATCAGTATCTATCAGCATCTATCAGTATCTATCAGTATCTATCAGTATCTATCAGTATCTATCAGTATCTATCAGTATCTATCAGTATCTATCATATCAGTATCTATCATATCAGTATCTATCAGTATCTATCAGTATCTATCTATCAGTATCTATCAGTATCTATCAGTATCTATCTATCAGTATCTATCTATCAGTATCTATCTATCAGTATCTATCAGTATCTATCATATCAGTATCTATCATATCAGTATCTATCAGTATCTATCAGTATCTATCAGTATCTATCAGTATCTATCAGTATCTATCTATCAGTATCTATCAGTATCTATTAGTATCTATCAGTATCTATCAGTATCTATCATATCAGTATCTATCATATCAGTATCTTTCAGTATCTATCATATCAGTATCTATCAGTATCTATCTATCAGTATCTATCAGTATCTGTCAGTATCTATCTATCAGTATCTATCAGTATCTATCAGTATCTAACATATCAGTATCTATCATATCAGTATCTATCAGTATCTATCAGTATCTATCTATCAGTATCTATCATATCAGTATCTATCATATCAGTATCTATCAGTATCTATCAGTATCTATCAGTATCTATCAGTATCTATCAGTATCTATCAGTATCTATCAGTATCTATCAGTATCTATCTATCAGTATCTATCAGTATCTATCAGTATCTATCAGTATCTATCAGTATCTATCTATCAGTATCTATCAGTATCTATCAGTATCTATCAGTATCTATCCATCAGTATCTATCAGTTTCTATCAGTATCTATCATATCAGTATCTATCATATCAGTATCTATCAGTATCTTTCAGTATCTATCAGTATCTATCAGTATCTATCAGTATCTATCATATCAGTATCTATCAGTATCTTTCAGTATCTATCAGTATCTATCAGTATCTATCTATCAGTATCTATCAGTATCTATCAGTATCTATCATATCAGTATCTATCAGTATCTATCAGTATCTATCAGTATCTATCATATCAGTATCTATCATATCAGTATCTATCAGTATCTATCAGTATCTATCAGTATCTATCAGTATCTATCATATCAGTATCTATCATATCAGTATCTATCAGTATCGTTCTATCAGTATATATTAGTATTTATCAGTATCTATCTATCAGTTTCTATCAGTATATATTAGTATCTATCAGTATCTATCATATCAGTATTTATCATATCAGTATCTATCAGTATCTATCAGTATCTATCTATCAGTATCTATCAGTATCTATCAGTATCTATCAGTATCTATCTATCAGAATCAATCAGTATCTATCAGTATCTATCAGTATCTATCAGTATCTATCAGTATCTATCAGTATCTATCAGTATCTAACATATCAGTATCTATCATATCAGTATCTATCAGTATCTATCAGTATCTATCAGTATCTATCAGTATCTATCAGTATCTATCATATCAGTATCTATCATATCAGTATCTATCAGTATCTTTCAGTATCTATCAGTATCTATCAGTATCTATCAGTATCTATCTATCAGTATCTATCAGTATCTATCATATCAGTATCTATCATATCAGTATCTATCAGTATCTATCAGTATCTATCAGTATCTATCTATCAGTATCTATCAGTATCTATCAGTATCTATCAGTATCTATCAGTTACTATCAGTATCTATCTATCAGTATCTATCAGTATCTATCAGTATCTATCATATCAGTATCTATCATATCAGTATCTATCATATCAGTATCTATCATATCAGTATCTATCAGTATCTATCAGTATCTATCAGTATCTATCTATCAGTATCAATCAGTATCTATCAGTATCTATCAGTATCTATCAGTATCTATCAGTATCTTTCAGTATCTATCAGTATCTATCAGTATCTAACATATCAGTATCTATCATATCAGTAACTATCAGTATCTATCAGTATTTATCAGTATCTATCTATCAGTATCTATCAGTATCTATCAGTATCTATCAGTATCTATCAGTATCTATCAGTATCTATCATATCAGTATTTATCAGTATCTATCAGTATCTTTCTATCAGTATCTATCAGTATCTATCAGTATCTATCAGTATCTATCAGTATCTATCAGTATCTATCAGTATCTATCAGTATCTATCAGTATCTATTTATCAGTATCTATCAGTATCTATTAGTATCTATCAGTATCTATCAGTATCTATCATATCAGTATCTATCATATCAGTATCTATCAGTATCTATCAGTATCTATCAGTATCTATCTATCAGTATCTATCAGTATCTATCAGTATCTATCAGTATCTATCAGTATCTATCAGTATCTATCAGTATCTATCAGTATCTATCAGTATCTATCAGTATCTATCATATCAGTATCTATCAGTATCTATCAGTATCTATCAGTATCTATCTATCAGTATCTATCAGTATCTATCAGTATCTATCAGTATCTATCAGTATCTATCAGTATCTATCAGTATCTATCTATCAGTATCTATCAGTATCTATTAGTATCTATCAGTATCTATTAGTATCTATCAGTATCTATCAGTATCTATCAGTATCTATCATATCAGAATCTATCATATCAGTATCTATCAGTATCTATCTATCGGTATCTATCAGTATCTATCAGTATCTATCAGTATTTATCAGTATCTATCATATCAGTATCTATCATATCAGTATCTATCATATCAGTATCTATCAGTATCTTTCAATATCTATCAGTATCTATCAGTATCTATCAGTATTTATCAGTATCTATCTATCAGTATCTATCATATCAGTATCTATCATATCAGTATCTATCAGTATCTATCAGTAATTATCAGTATCTATCTATCAGTATCTATCAGTATCTATCAGTATCTATCAGTATCTATCATTTCAGTATCTATCATATCAGTATCTATCAGTATCTATCTATCAGTTTCTATCAGTATATATTAGTATCTATCAGTATCTATCATATCAGTATCTATCATATCAGTATCTATCAGTATCTATCTATCAGTATCTATCAGTATCTATCAGTATCTATCAGTATTTATCAGTATCTATCAGTATGTATCAGTATCTATCAGTATCTATCAGTATCTATCATATCAGTATCTATCATATCAGTATCTATCATATCAGTATCTATCAGTATCTATCAGTATCTATCTATCAGTATCTATCAGTATCTATCAGTATCTATCTATCAGTATCTATCTATCAGTTTCTATCAGTATATATTAGTATCTATCAGTATCTATCAGTATCTATCAGTATCTAACATATCAGTATCTATCATATCAGTATCTATCAGTATCTTTCAGTATCTATCAGTATCTATCAGTATCTATCTTTCAGTATCTATCAGTATCTATCAGTATCTATCATATCAGTATCTATCATATCAGTATCTATCAGTATCTATCAGTATCTATCAGTATCTTTCTATCAGAATCAATCAGTATCTATCAGTATCTATCAGTATCTATCAGTATCTATCAGTATCTAACATATCAGTATCTATCATATCAGTATCTATCAGTATCTATCAGTATCTATCTATCAGTATCTATCAGTATCTATCAGTATCTATCAGTATCTATCAGTATCTATCAGTATCTATCAGTATCTATCAGTATCTATCAGTATCTATCAGTATCTATCAGTATCTATCAGTATCTATCAGTATCTATCAGTATCTATCAGTATCTATCAGTATCTTTTTATCAGTATCTATCAGTATCTATTAGTATCTATCAGTATCTATCATATCAGTATCTATCAGTATCTATCAGTATCTATCTATCAGTATCTATCAGTATCTATCAGTATCTATCTATCAGTATCTATCAGTATCTATCAGTATCTATCAGTATCTATCAGTATCTATCAGTATCTATCAGTATCTATCAGTATCTATCAGTATCTATCATATCAGTTTCTATCATATCAGTATCTATCAGTATCTATCAGTATCTATCTATCAGTTTCTATCAGTATATATTAGTATCTATCAGTATCTATCATATCAGTATTTATCATATCAGTATCTATCAGTATCTATCAGTATCTATCTACCAGTATCTATCAGTATCTATCAGTATCTATCAGTATCTATCTATCAGAATCAATCAGTATCTATCAGTATCTATCAGTATCTATCAGTATCTATCAGTATCTAACATATCAGTATCTATCATATCAGTATCTATCAGTATCTATCAGTATCTATCTATCAGTATCTATCAGTATCTATCAGTATCTATCAGTATCTATCAGTATCTATCAGTATCTATCAGTATCTATCAGTATCTATCATATCAGTATCAATCATATCATTATCTATCAGTATCTATCAGTATCTATCAGTATCTATCAGTATCTATCAGTATCTATCAGTATCTATCAGTATCTATCAGTATCTATCAGTATCTATCAGTATCTATCAGTATCTATCAGAATCTATCAGTATCTTTCAGTATCTATCAGTATCTATCAGTATCTATCTATCAGTATCTATCAGTATCTATTAGTATCTATCAGTATCTATCAGTATCTATCATATCAGTATCTATCATATCAGTATCTATCAGTATCTATCAGTATCTTTCAGTATCTATCAGTATCTATTTATCGGTATCTATCAGTATCTATCAGTGTTTATCAGTTTCTATCATATCAGTATCTATCATATCAGTATCTACTATCAGTATCTTTCAGTATCTATCAGTTTTTATCAGTTTTTATCAGTATCTATCTATCAGTATCTATCATATCAGTATCTATCATATCAGTATCTATCAGTATATATCAGTATCTATCAGTATCTATCAGTATCTATCAGTATCTATCAGTATCTATCAGTATCTATCTATCAGTATCTATCAGTATCTATCAGTATCTATCAGTATCTATCAGTATCTATCAGTATCTATCTATCAGTATCTATCAGTATCTATCAGTATCTATCCATCAGTATCTATCAGTTTCTATCAGTATCTATCAGTTTCTATCAGTATCTATCATATCAGTATCTATCATATCAGTATCTATCAGTATCTTTCAGTATCTATCAGTATCTATCAGTATCTATCATATCAGTATCTATCAGTATCTTTCAGTATCTATCAGTATCTATCAGTATCTATCTATCTTTCTATCGTATAGTTTCTATCAGTATATATTAGTATCTATCAGTATCTTTCAGTATCTATCATATCAGTATTTATCATATCAGTATCTATCAGTATCTATCAGTATCTATCAGTATCTATCTATCAGTATCTATCAGTATCTATCAGTATCTATCATATCAGTATCTATCATATCAGTATCTATCATATCAGTATCTATCAGTATCTATCAGTATCTATCAGTATCTATCTATCAGTATCAATCAGTATCTATCAGTATCTATCAGTATCTATCAGTATCTATCAGTATCTAACATATCAGTATCTATCATATCAGTATCTATCAGTATCTATCAGTATCTATCAGTATTTATCAGTATCTATCTATCAGTATCTATCAGTATCTATCAGTATCTATCAGTATCTATCAGTATCTATCAGTATCTATCAGTATCTATCAGTATCTATCATATCAGTATTTATCAGTATCTATCAGTATCTATCTATCAGTATCTATCAGTATCTATCAGTATCTATCAGTATCTATCAGTATCTATCAGTATCTATCAGTATCTATCATATCAGTATCTATCATATCAGTATCTATCAGTATCTATCTATCAGTATCTATCAGTATCTATTAGTATCTATCAGTATCTATCAGTATCTATCATATCAGTATCTATCATATCAGTATCTATCAGTATCTATCAGTATCTATCAGTATCTTTCTATCGGTATCTATCAGTATCTATCAGTATCTATCATATCAGTATCTATCATATCAATATCTATCAGTATCTTTCAGTATCTATCAGTATCTATCATATCAGTATCTATCATATCAGTATCTATCAGGATCTATCTATCAGTATCTATCAGTATCTATCATATCAGTATCTATCATATCAGTATCTATCAGTATCTATCAGTATCTATCATATCAGTATCTAGCAGTATCTATCAGTATATATCTATCAGTATCTATCAGTATCTATCAGTATCTATCAGTATCTATCAGTATCTATCAGTATCTATCAGTATCTATCAGTATCTATCATATCAGTATCTAATATATCAGTATCTATCATATCAGTATCTATCAGTATCTATCAGTATCTATCAGTATCTATCAGTATCTATCAAATCAGTATCTATCATATCAGTATCTATCAGTATCTATCCATCAGTATCTATCAGTTTCTATCAGTATCTATCATATCAGTATCTATCATATCAGTATCTATCAGTATCTTTCAGTATCTATCAGTATCAGTATCTATCAGTATCTATCAGTATCTATCAGTATCTATCAGTATCTATCAGTATCTATCAGTATCTATCATATCAGTATCTATCATATCAGTATCTATCAGTACCTATCAGTATCTATCAGTATCTATCAGTATCTATCTATCAGTTTCTATCAGTATATATTAGTATCTATCAGTATCTTTCATATCAGTATCTATCAGTATCTATTATATCAGTATCTATCATATCAGTATCTATCAGTCTCTATCAGTATCTATCATATCAGTATTTATCAGTATCTATCAGTATCTATCTATCAGTATCTATCAGTATCTATCATATCAGTATCTATCATATCAGTATCTATCAGTATCTATCAGTATCTATCAGTATCTATCAGTATCTATCAGTATCTATCTATCAGTATCTATCAGTATCTATTAGTATCTATCAGTATCTATCAGTATCTATCATATCAGTATCTATCATATCAGTATCTATCAGTATCTATCAGTATCTATCTATCGGTATCTATCAGTATCTATCAGTATCTATCAGTATCTATCAGTATCTATCAGTATCTATCATATCAGTATCTATCATATCAGTATCTATCAGTATCTTTCAGTATCTATCAGTATCTATCAGTATCTATCTATCAGTATCTATCAGTATCTATCATATCAGTATCTATCATATCAGTATCTATCAGTATTTATCAGTATCTATCAGTATCTATCAGTATCTATCAGTATCTATCAGTATCTATCAGTATCTATCTATCAGTATCTATCAGAATCTATCAGTATCTATCAGTATCTATCAGTATCTATCAGTATCTATCAGTATCTATCAGTATCTATCAGTATCTATCAGTATCTATCAGTATCTATCAGTATCTATCAGTATCTATCATATCAGTATCTATCAGTATTTATCAGTATCTATCTATCAGTTTCTATCAGTATATATCAGTATCTATCATATCAGTATCTATCATATCAGTATCTATCAGTATCTATCAGTATCTATCAGTATCTATCAGTATCTATCAGTATCTATCAGTATCTATCAGTATCTATCAGTATCTATCAGTATCTATCAGTATCTATCATATCAGTATCTATCATATCAGTATCTATCAGTATCTATCAGTATCTATCAGTATCTATCTATCAGTATCAATCAGTATCTATCAGTATCTATCAGTATCTATCAGTATCTATCAGTATCTATCTGTATCTATCAGTATCTATCATATCAGTATCTATCATATCAGTATCTATCAGTATCTATCAGTATCTATCAGTATCTATCTATCAGTATCTATTAGTATCCATCAGTATCTATCAGTATCTATCATATCAGTATCTATCATATCAGTATCTATCAGTATCTATCAGTATCTATATATCAGTATCTATCAGTATCTATCAGTATCTATCAGTATCTATCAGTATCTATCAGTATCTATCAGTATCTATCAGTATCTATCAGTATCTATCAGTGTCTATCATATCAGTATCTATCATATCAGTATCTATCATATCAGTATCTATCAGTATCTATCAGTATCTATCAGTATCTATCAGTATCTATCATATCAGTATCTATCATATCAGTATCTATCATATCAGTATCTATCAGTATCTATCAGTATCTATCAGTATCTATCAGTATCTATCAGTATCTATCAGTATCTATCATATCAGTATCTATCATATCAGTATCTATCAGTATCTATCAGTATCTATCTATCAGTATCTATCAGTATCTATCAGTATCTATCAGTATCTATCAGTTCCTATCAGTATCTATCAGTATCTATCATATCAGTATCTATCATATCAGTATCTATCAGTATCTATCAGCATCTATCAGTATCTATCAGTATCTATCAGTATCTATTAGTATCTATCAGTATCTATCAGTATCTATCATATCAGTATCTATCAGTATCTATCAGTATCTATCAGTATCTATCAGTATCTATCAGTATCTATCAGTATCTATCAGTATCTATCAGTATCTATCTATCAGTATCTATCAGTATCTATCAGTATCTATCAGTATCTATCAGTATCTATCAGTATCTATCAGTATCTATCAGTATCTATCAGTATCTATCAGTATCTATCAGTATCTATCATATCAGTTTCTATCATATCAGTATCTATCAGTATCTAACAGTATCTATCAGTATCTATCAGTATCTATCATATCAGTATCTATCATATCAGTATCTATCAGTATCTATCAGTATCTATCATATCAGTATCTATCATATCAGTATCTATCAGTATCTATCTATCAGTATCTATCAGTATCTATCAGTATCTATCAGTATCTATCAGTATCTATCAGTATCTATCATATCAGTATCTATCATATCAGTATTTATCAGTATCTATCAGTATCTATCAGTATCTATCAGTATCTATCAGTATCTATCAGTATCTATCAGTGTCTAACATATCAGTATTTATCATATCAGTATCTATCAGTATCTATCAGTATCTATCAGTATCTAACTATCAGTATCTATCAGTATCTATCAGTATCTATCAGTATCTATCAGTATCTATCAGTATCTATCATATCAGTATCTATCATATCAGTATCTATCAGTATCTATCAGCATCTATCAGTATCTATCAGTATCTATTTATCAGTATCTATCAGTATCTATTAGTATCTATCAGTATCTATCAGTATCTATCATATCAGTATCTATCAGTATCTATCAGTATCTATCAGTATCTATCAGTATCTATCAGTATCTATCAGTATCTATCTATCAGTATCTATCAGTATCTATCAGTATCTATCAGTATCTATCAGTATCTATCTATCAGTATCTATCAGTATCTATCAGTATCTATCAGTATCTATCAGTATCTATCAGTATCTATCAGTATCTATCATATCAGTATCTATCATATCAGTATCTATCAGTATCTATCAGTATCTATCTATCAGTTTCTATCAGTATATATTAGTATCTATCAGTATCTATCAGTATCTATCATATCAGTATCTATCATATCAGTATCTATCAGTATCTATCAGTATCTATCAGTATCTATCTATCAGTATCTATCAGTATCTATCAGTATCTATCAGTATCTATCATATCAGTATCTATCATATCAGTATCTATCATTTTAGTATCTATCAGTATCTATCAGTATCTATCAGTATCTATCAGTATCTATCTATCAGTATCTATCAGTATCTATCAGTATCTATCAGTATCTATCAGTATCTATCAGTATCTATCAGTATCTATCAAATCAGTATCTATCATATCAGTATCTATTAGTATCTATCAGTATCTATCAGTATCTATCAGTTTCTATCAGTATCTATCATATCAGTATCTATCATATCAGTATCTATCAGTATCTATCAGTATCTATCAGTATCTATCAGTATCTATCAGTATCTATCTATCGGTATCTATCAGTATCTATCATATCAGTATCTATCATATCAGTATCTATCAGTATCTTTCAGTATCTATCAGTATCTATCAGTCTCTATCAGTATCTATCTATAAGTATCTATCAGTATCTATCATATCAGTATCTATCATATCAGTATCTATCAGTATCTATCAGTATCTATCTATCAGTATCTATCAGTATCTATCAGTATCTATCAGTATCTATCAGTATCTATCAATATCTATCAGTATCTATCATATCAGTTTCTATCATATCAGTATCTATCAGTATCTATCAGTATCTATCAGTATCTATCAGTATCTATCAGTATCTATCTATCAGTATCTATCAGTATCTATCAGTATCTATCAGTATCTATCAGTATCTATCAGTATCTATCATATCAGTATCTATCATATCAGTATCTATCATATCAGTATCTATCATATCAGTATCTATCAGTATCTATCAGTATCTATCAGTATCTATCTGTCAGTATCTATCAGTATCTATCGGTATCTATCAGTATCTATCAGTATCTATCAGTATCTATCAGTATCTATCAGTATCTATCAAATCAGTATCTATCATATCAGTATCTATCAGTATCTATCAGTATCTATCAGTATCTTTCCATCAGTATCTATCAGTTTCTATCAGTATCTATCATATCATTATCTATCATATCAGTATCTATCAGTATCTTTCAGTATCTATCAGTATCTATCAGTATCTTTCAGTATCTATCATATCAGTATCTATCATATCAGTATCTATCAGTATCTATCAGTATCTTTCTATAAGTATCTATCAATATCTATCATATCAGTATCTATCATATCAGTATCTATCAGTATCTATCAGTATCTATCTATCAATATCTATCAGTATCTATCAGTATCTATCAGTATCTATCAGTATCTATCAGTATCTATCAGTATCTATCAGTATCTATCAGTGTCTATCATATCAGTATCTATCATATCAGTATCTATCATATCAGTATCTATCAGTATCTATCAGTATCTATCAGTATCTATCTTTCAGTATCTATCAGTATCTATCAGGATCTATCAGTATCTATCAGTATCTATCAGTATCTATCATATCAGTATCTATCATATCAGTATCTATCATATCAGTATCTATCAGTATCTATCAGTATCTATCAGTATCTATCAGTATCTATCAGTATCTATCAGTATCTATCAGTATCTATCAGTATCTATCATATCAGTATCTATCATATCAGTATCTATCAGTATCTATCAGTATCTATCTATCAGTATCTATCAGTATCTATCAGTATCTATCAGTTCCTATCAGTATCTATCAGTATCTATCATATCAGTATCTATCATATCAGTATCTATCAGTATCTATCAGCATCTATCAGTATCTATCAGTATCTATTTATCAGTATCTATCAGTATCTATTAGTATCTATCAGTATCTATCAGTATCTATCATATCAGTATCTATCAGTATCTATCAGTATCTATCAGTATCTATCAGTATCTATCAGTATCTATCAGTATCTATCTATCAGTATCTATCAGTATCTATCAGTATCTATCAGTATCTATCAGTATCTATCAGTATCTATCATATCAGTTTCTATCATATCAGTATCTATCAGTATCTATCAGTATCTATCAGTATCTATCATATCAGTATCTATCATATCAGTATCTATCAGTATCTATCATATCAGTATCTATCATATCAGTATCTATCAGTATCTATCAGTATCTATCTATCAGTATCTATCAGTATCTATCAGTATCTATCAGTATCTATCAGTATCTATCAGTATCTATCATATCAGTATCTATCATATCAGTATTTATCAGTATCTATCAGTATCTATCAGTATCTATCAGTATCTATCAGTATCTATCAGTATCTATCAGTATCTATCAGTATCTATCAGTATCTAACATATCAGTATCTATCATATCAGTATCTATCAGTATCTATCAGTATCTAACTATCAGTATCTATCAGTATCTATCAGTATCTATCAGTATCTATCAGTATCTATCAGTATCTATCATATCAGTATCTATCATATCAGTATCTATCAGTATCTATCAGCATCTATCAGTATCTATCAGTATCTATTTATCAGTATCTATCAGTATCTATTAGTATCTATCAGTATCTATCAGTATCTATCATATCAGTATCTATCAGTATCTATCAGTATCTATCAGTATCTATCAGTATATATCAGTATCTATCTATCAGTATCTATCAGTATCTATCAGTATCTATCAGTATCTATCAGTATCTATCTATCAGTATCTATCAGTATCTATCAGTATCTATCAGTATCTATCAGTATCTATCAGTATCTATCATATCAGTTTCTATCATATCAGTATCTATCAGTATCTATCTATCAGTTTCTATCAGTATATATTAGTATCTATCAGTATCTATCAGTATCTATCATATCAGTATCTATCATATCAGTATCTATCAGTATCTATCAGTATCTATCAGTATCTATCTATCAGTATCTATCAGTATCTATCAGTATCTATCAGTATCTATCATATCAGTATCTATCATTTTAGTATCTATCAGTATCTATCAGTATCTATCAGTATCTATCAGTATCTATCAGTATCTATCTATCAGTATCTATCAGTATCTATCAGTATCTATCAGTATCTATCAGTATCTATCAAATCAGTATCTTTCATATCAGTATCTATCAGTATCTATCAGTATCTATCAGTTTCTATCAGTATCTATCATATCAGTATCTATCATATCAGTATCTATCAGTATCTATCAGTATCTATCAGTATCTATCAGTATTTATCAGTATCTATCTATCGGTATCTATCAGTATCTATCATATCAGTATCTATCATATCAGTATCTAACAGTATCTTTCAGTATCTATCAGTATCTATCAGTCTCTATCAGTATCTATCTATAAGTATCTATCAGTATCTATCATATCAGTATCTATCATATCAGTATCTATCATATCAGTATCTATCAGTATCTATCAGTATCTATCTATCAGTATCTATCAGTATCTATCAGTATCTATCAGTATCTATCAATATCTATCAGTATCTATCATATCAGTTTCTATCATATCAATATCTATCAGTATCTATCAGTATCTATCAGTATCTATCAGTATCTATCTATCAGTATCTATCAGTATCTATCAGTATCTATCAGTATCTATCAGTATCTATCAGTATCTATCAGTATCTATCAGTATCTATCAGTATCTATCAGTATCTATCAGTATCTATCAGTATCTATCAGTATCTATCATATCAGTATCTATCATATCAGTATCTATCATATCAGTATCTATCATATCAGTATCTATCATATCAGTATCTATCAGTATCTATCAGTATCTATCTGTCAGTATCTATCAGTATCTATCGGTATCTATCAGTATCTATCAGTATCTATCAGTATCTATCAGTATCTATCAGTATCTATCAAATCAGTATCTATCATATCAGTATCTATCAGTATCTATCAGTATCTATCAGTATCTTTCCATCAGTATCTATCAGTTTCTATCAGTATCTATCATATCAGTATCTATCAGTATCTTTCAGTATCTATCAGTATCTATCAGTATCTTTCAGTATCTATCATATCAGTATCTATCATATCAGTATCTATCAGTATCTATCAGTATCTTTCTATAAGTATCTATCAATATCTATCATATCAGTATCTATCATATCAGTATCTATCAGTATCTATCAGTATCTATCAGTATCTATCTATCAATATCTATCAGTATCTATCAGTATATATCAGTATCTATCAGTATCTATCAGTATCTATCAAATCAGTATCTATCATATCAGTATCTATCAGTATCTATCAGTATCTATCCATCAGTATCTATCAGTTTCTATCAGTATCTATCATATCAGTATCTTTCAGTTTCTATCAGTATCTTTCAGTATCTATCATATCAGTATCTATCATATCAGTATCTATCATATCAGTATATATCAATATCTTTCAGTATCTATCAGTATCTATCAGTATCTATCTATCAGTATCTATCAGTATCTATCATATCAGTATCTATCAGTATCTATCTATCAGTATCTATCAGTATCTATCAGTATCTATCAGTATCTATCAGTATCTATCAGTATCTTTCAGTATCTATCATATCAGTATCTATCAGTATCTATCTATCAGTATCTATCAGTATCTATCAGTATCTATCTATCAGTTTCTATCAGTATATATTAGTATCTATCAGTATCTATCATATCAGTATTTATCATATCAGTATCTATCAGTATCTATCAGTATCTATCTACCAGTATCTATCAGTATCTATCAGTATCTATCAGTATCTATCTATCAGAATCAATCAGTATCTATCAGTATCTATCAGTATCTATCAGTATCTATCAGTATCTAACATATCAGTATCTATCATATCAGTATCTATCAGTATCTATCAGTATCTATCTATCAGTATCTATCAGTATCTATCAGTATCTATCAGTATCTATCAGTATCTATCAGTATCTATCAGTATCTATCAGTATCTATCATATCAGTATCAATCATATCATTATCTATCAGTATCTATCAGTATCTATCAGTATCTATCAGTATCTATCAGTATCTATCAGTATCTATCAGTATCTATCAGTATCTATCAGTATCTATCAGTATCTATCAGAATCTATCAGTATCTTTCAGTATCTATCAGTATCTATCAGTATCTATCTATCAGTATCTATCAGTATCTATTAGTATCTATCAGTATCTATCAGTATCTATCATATCAGTATCTATCATATCAGTATCTATCAGTATCTATCAGTATCTTTCAGTATCTATCAGTATCTATTTATCGGTATCTATCAGTATCTATCAGTGTTTATCAGTTTCTATCATATCAGTATCTATCATATCAGTATCTACTATCAGTATCTTTCAGTATCTATCAGTTTTTATCAGTTTTTATCAGTATCTATCTATCAGTATCTATCATATCAGTATCTATCATATCAGTATCTATCAGTATCTATCAGTATCTATCAGTATCTATCAGTATCTATCAGTATCTATCAGTATCTATCTATCAGTATCTATCAGTATCTATCAGTATCTATCAGTATCTATCAGTATCTATCAGTATCTATCTATCAGTATCTATCAGTATCTATCAGTATCTATCCATCAGTATCTATCAGTTTCTATCAGTATCTATCAGTTTCTATCAGTATCTATCATATCAGTATCTATCATATCAGTATCTATCAGTATCTTTCAGTATCTATCAGTATCTATCAGTATCTATCATATCAGTATCTATCAGTATCTTTCAGTATCTATCAGTATCTATCAGTATCTATCTATCTTTCTATCGTATAGTTTCTATCAGTATATATTAGTATCTATCAGTATCTTTCAGTATCTATCATATCAGTATTTATCATATCAGTATCTATCAGTATCTATCAGTATCTATCAGTATCTATCTATCAGTATCTATCAGTATCTATCAGTATCTATCAGTATCTATCATATCAGTATCTATCATATCAGTATCTATCATATCAGTATCTATCAGTATCTATCAGTATCTATCAGTATCTATCTATCAGTATCAATCAGTATCTATCAGTATCTATCAGTATCTATCAGTATCTATCAGTATCTAACATATCAGTATCTATCATATCAGTATCTATCAGTATCTATCAGTATCTATCAGTATTTATCAGTATCTATCTATCAGTATCTATCAGTATCTATCAGTATCTATCAGTATCTATCAGTATCTATCAGTATCTATCAGTATCTATCAGTATCTATCATATCAGTATTTATCAGTATCTATCAGTATCTATCTATCAGTATCTATCAGTATCTATCAGTATCTATCAGTATCTATCAGTATCTATCATATCAGTATCTATCATATCAGTATCTATCAGTATCTATCTATCAGTATCTATCAGTATCTATTAGTATCTATCAGTATCTATCAGTATCTATCATATCAGTATCTATCATATCAGTATCTATCAGTATCTATCAGTATCTATCAGTATCTTTCTATCGGTATCTATCAGTATCTATCAGTATCTATCAGTATCTATCATATCAGTATCTATCATATCAATATCTATCAGTATCTTTCAGTATCTATCAGTATCTATCAGGATCTATCTATCAGTATCTATCAGTATCTATCATATCAGTATCTATCATATCAGTATCTATCAGGATCTATCTATCAGTATCTATCAGTATCTATCATATCAGTATCTATCATATCAGTATCTATCAGTATCTATCAGTATCTATCATATCAGTATCTAGCAGTATCTATCAGTATCTATCAGTATATATCTATCAGTATCTATCAGTATCTATCAGTATCTATCAGTATCTATCAGTATCTATCAGTATCTATCATATCAGTATCTAATATATCAGTATCTATCATATCAGTATCTATCAGTATCTATCAGTATCTATCAGTATCTATCAGTATCTATCAAATCAGTATCTATCATATCAGTATCTATCAGTATCTATCCATCAGTATCTATCAGTTTCTATCAGTATCTATCATATCAGTATCTATCATATCAGTATCTATCAGTATCTATCAGTATCTATCAGTATCTATCAGTATCTATCAGTATCTATCAGTATCTATCAGTATCTATCATATCAGTATCTATCATATCAGTATCTATCAGTACCTATCAGTATCTATCAGTATCTATCAGTATCTATCTATCAGTTTCTATCAGTATATATTAGTATCTATCAGTATCTTTCATATCAGTATCTATCAGTATCTATTATATCAGTATCTATCATATCAGTATCTATCAGTCTCTATCAGTATCTATCATATCAGTATTTATCAGTATCTATCAGTATCTATCTATCAGTATCTATCAGTATCTATCATATCAGTATCTATCATATCAGTATCTATCAGTATCTATCAGTATCTATCAGTATCTATCAGTATCTATCAGTATCTATCTATCAGTATCTATCAGTATCTATTAGTATCTATCAGTATCTATCAGTATCTATCATATCAGTATCTATCATATCAGTATCTATCAGTATCCATCAGTATCTATCTATCGGTATCTATCAGTATCTATCAGTATCTATCAGTATCTATCAGTATCTATCAGTATCTATCATATCAGTATCTATCATATCAGTATCTATCAGTATCTTTCAGTATCTATCAGTATCTATCAGTATCTATCTATCAGTATCTATCAGTATCTATCATATCAGTATCTATCATATCAGTATCTATCAGTATCTATCAGTATCTATCAGTATCTATCAGTATCTATCAGTATCTATCAGTATCTATCAGTATCTATCTATCAGTATCTATCAGAATCTATCAGTATCTATCAGTATCTATCAGTATCTATCAGTATCTATCAGTATCTATCAGTATCTATCAGTATCTATCAGTATCTATCAGTATCTATCAGTATCTATCAGTATCTATCAGTATCTATCATATCAGTATCTATCAGTATTTATCAGTATCTATCTATCAGTTTCTATCAGTATATATCAGTATCTATCATATCAGTATCTATCATATCAGTATCTATCAGTATCTATCAGTATCTATCAGTATCTATCAGTATCTATCAGTATCTATCAGTATCTATCAGTATCTATCAGTATCTATCATATCAGTATCTATCATATCAGTATCTATCAGTATCTATCAGTATCTATCAGTATCTATCTATCAGTATCAATCAGTATCTATCAGTATCTATCAGTATCTATCAGTATCTATCAGTATCTATCTGTATCTATCAGTATCTATCATATCAGTATCTATCATATCAGTATCTATCAGTATCTATCAGTATCTATCAGTATCTATCTATCAGTATCTATTAGTATCCATCAGTATCTATCAGTATCTATCATATCAGTATCTATCATATCAGTATCTATCAGTATCTATCAGTATCTATATATCAGTATCTATCAGTATCTATCAGTATCTATCAGTATCTATCAGTATCTATCAGTATCTATCAGTATCTATCAGTATCTATCAGTATCTATCAGTGTCTATCATATCAGTATCTATCATATCAGTATCTATCATATCAGTATCTATCAGTATCTATCAGTATCTATCAGTATCTATCTTTAAGTATCTATCAGTATCTATCAGTATCTATCAGTATCTATCAGTATCTATCAGTATCTATCATATCAGTATCTATCATATCAGTATCTATCATATCAGTATCTATCAGTATCTATCAGTATCTATCAGTATCTATCAGTATCTATCAGTATCTATCAGTATCTATCATATCAGTATCTATCATATCAGTATCTATCAGTATCTATCAGTATCTATCTATCAGTATCTATCAGTATCTATCAGTATCTATCAGTATCTATCAGTTCCAGTAGTATAGAATCGTCTCTCCCAAAACAGTAGGTAGTTGTTTTGGGAGAGACGTAGAATTTAATAGGGACAAACAGGAAAACGGTAGCATGTGTGTTTTAATTAAATTAATTGTATCCTCATATTTTATAAAGGGTTAGTAACATGTATGTTACTCTTTTGGAGTTGTAGCGTCTATGGGTTGTGGTGTTTGTGGACTGTACGCTTGTTTGCAGCCGTCGTTCGTTTTACTTCGCATTAGTTACCATTGAAATACGTACAATGTGATTAATTGTGCTTATCTTATCTATTTTGTAAAGAACCTCACAAGTGGTTCGAGCCAACGAGTGAGCCAGAATCCCCAATAACTGTACAGGAAGTTTGTGTGATAAATTACTATATTACGGGTATGAGAATGGAATTAATAGAAAAACGTGTATGTTTATCTTTTTATTTACACATAATTTTTTTAATTACACTAATTAATTATGGTTTAATGAATAATGTTTCCATGGTAATGTGGTGATTAGGTCATCGTTTATGTGTCTCTTATTGTCCAGCCCACACAATATTTTTTTCCTCCTAACCTGCGTATACAGTCTATGTTTATCACTACAGATTGTGTAAATGTCGTCGTAATACGTGTTAGTTAGTGATAAGCATTTACGATAGTTGTCAAACTGAATTTTTCTGACTGCAGCAGCGGTGACTCCTTTATTTTTTTTAACGAACGTAACGTTACCGCAATCGTCTTCGTCAAGTTTGTACGCATACATTTTGGACCTCAATCCGATAAACTCTTTGATGATGCGCCCTTGAGTCTCGTCTTTCATAAGTCCAACAATTTTTTTGTTTACCCTCGGAAATCCGTAAGCGTTCTCGGTGGGGAAATCTGATGTGTCATATTTAGCGTGCAAATCTGGGCGTATGTCTTCAAAGAAGTTATTTGTCTTGATTTCATAGATAAACGAGTCCGTATCGGTGTAGATTAGGCGAGATTTATCACCGTATTTCGGCATTATGTAATTATAATGGAAGTCATACATCAACGTCTTTGAGAGCTCCAGAATGGTGAAGCCAACATACGTTGGTTTGTCGTATATCACTTTGATGGGGTTCAATTGAACAGCAACCAGGTTTTCGGAGAAGATGGTACAGCTGTGAAAGTTAGGTTTTGAAATGTAACGTTCTAGACCATAGATGGGTTTACTCAGGGTCTCAATGTCCTCCCAATGCTTACAAAAATATACAGTTTTTCGTTTCTCAATGTTCTCTATACTTTTACCGAATATACTGTTGACGAATAGCTTATACAAATTCTTTTCAAAGGTACTGGTCGCTAGTGCTCTTTTCATGGTGTTCAAATCTACATACGGTTTCAGCCACGGTGATTGGTGGAAGGATAGAATTCTATGAATCTTTTTACATACTAGTCCGTTTTCAACACACTGTCTCAAGTTAACACCGTAAATGATATATTTTGATTTGTCCCCCAACGTCAATAGTAGCTTTTTCGTCTTGGAGCCTGGTGGTTTTTGAGTTTCAGCGCAAAAGGGATAATCACTATGCGCGTCGTGTAAATGTTTAGGATATTCCAAATCCACTTCCAATATGTATCCTTGTGAAGAATCCTGTTGTATTGAGGAAAATATGTTAAAATTATCAATTTCCTGTTGCGTCAACCATTTGAAATCGTTTATCGGGATGTGTTGCATCATCGCCCAGCCGTAAAGGTTGTTTACATCCAAGTATGTAATAAATATATTTTCTTCGTTTGAGTTGTAATTTTTCATAAATTTATTATTAGCAACCGATTGCCGCTTCATGACTTGGCTTACGCCACCCCTTATGCCACCTTTGATAAACTGTATCATTTCATAGTCTACCAAAAGCTCAAGCTCCACACGTGTGAATTTCAGCATAGCGCTCCACGAAAGGCCCGGAGCTGTATAATAGTGACACGGGTCCAGTTTATAAGTTGAGTGACATACGCTTCTAAAATTTTCAAACACCTCTGCCAAAAGTAGCACATCCGTCTTCAAATACAGGTCGCTGTAGTCACCGAGACACTGAATGTGAAATGTGTCCCACACCTCTTGAGCGTGTTGATAGTCGCCATCACTGATGTGCGAGTCGCAAAGTTTACTGTAGAATGCCTCCTTGGGGGGTAAAGCATTCTCTTCAAGTCTCTCCCAACAGTCGATGTACTCATAAGGAAAAACACCTTTCCTAGTTAGCAGTTTTACGGCGGCCTCTCGATCATCATTAGGCAGGTACGTGATGTGTTTCGGTAGAATATGATATTGATTTCGAGAGAGATTATTAGCCAGTTTATCGAGGCTGCTACCCAAAAATTTAAAAGAATCGATGAATCGTAGCGTTATATTATTCAGTTTCTTATAAAAAGAAATGTACTTTTCCTTATTGTGCGGTATACACCCGACCTCGCCTTCAGCTTTCGCCAGTTCGTTGATAAACAAATGTCCATCGTATCCACTCAGGTTATGAAATATTATTGGTAAAAAATCGGGTATAGTATAATTCAGGTTACATTTATTATGGGCTCTGCCTCTAATCCGCCCCGTCAAATGGCAGTGGTCAATGACGCAATCACCCACTAGCGGTTCTTCACAAATGTGACACAAGTCTGACTCATTAATCACTTCACCATTCGCCATTGGGAGGTGTGTAGAAGTGATTATGTTAGCTATATTTTCAGCATCAGAGTACAAATCGGTGATAAACTTCTGAACGCAATCACGACCCCGATGTGTGACAAATTTCGATAAGCTCTCGTCATAGTCACAGTGTACGTAATAAGCAAAGCTGCACGGAATGTGCTCGTTGATGTTATAAGTATTTTTCATATCGCTGCTTGACCGATTGATGGGTGATAAGATGGATTCAAAGTCAGCGTAAATCACAAAAGGCACCTTCATTTTATGGTGAAAGTTTTCAAATTTTATAGTCCTTTTATTCCAGGCAGGGAGCACTACGGCTTTTTCACCACATCCCATTTCCAGATGGAGCTTCAGTTTTTCTACAGATGTGAAATGTTGTAGACACCCATCGCAATAGTGCTTTTTTCGCCTGTTTCCTCTTCGGGTCGAACATAATAACCGAGACAAGCTCATTATCGCAGAGTAATGACACTTGGCTCCGCTTTCGTGATATAACAAATGGACTTGTCGGGTCTTGTTCGGCACCAGAGTCTTTCGTGAAATGTATAATGGTACTATCAAGTCCTTATCAATACCATATACATTGATTCGCACATCATTGTTCGCTTCAAATCTTTTAATATTTTTTATTTTTGTTGGAAATGACACACCTTCCCAGTTCACTCGATCTTTAAACTGTTCATAGTTATTCTGACGTGATGGGTTTTGCGAGTGTGGAAAGAGAGCTGCAAGTACCGCCCACATAAAACAAGCCTCGTCATTGTTCTTCACATTGACACATGCTTTTTTCGCCTCAATCCACTTCGGTAATGGTATATAAGAGCTAGCTTTCAGAGAACGATATTTGTTAACGTTTAAATCGAAATACAGTACTTTCTCCAACGCCCAACCGCTGTCTCGCTCTTGAAATTCTTCCATTTTGCACGTGATGGATGATGCAATAGCATTGAAAACGGTGTTAAAGTCAAAGGTGCTGTCCAATGGCAAGTTTTTTGTACTGAACGATTTAACGTCACGCATAATTTCATCACCATCTTCACCAACAGTTATTTTCATGTACTCGCACATTAATTCACCATTCACTTTGATCTGTCTGTGGGTTTTTATTTCCAATTTCAAAAGTTTCTTCGCGTTCGGTTTGAGTGAAGCTAGGAAGCCGTCGGGATCGAGCAGGAGGTCTGATTGGACATTGTTGAATCTGTACGTGATTAACCTGCATTGAAATGCTGAATTGACCACGTAAGCACCACCATTGTTTTTTTCTTGTGTGCATAGCAACTTGTGACGTTTTGTTTTTGAATGATTTATGAGACGGTTGTTAGGAACATCCTCATTACAGAACTGACAGTGGTAAGCCATGATGAGTTACGCTTTACACAATGAGCTAATAGCATTGAAATCGTGGAATTTATATAGGATAATTCTTCATAATGAGTCATAATAAAGGAAAACAACAAGAAATAATTCAATTTAAAAAAGAGAGCTACTGAATATAATATCCAACGCAATCGATGATGCTGAAAGCTTGTTTCATTTTCAAGCAGACAGCTTGGTGCGTCTTCATCGCAAAAGTTACAGTGAAAACTATTCATGTCGAATGGCATAGTAGTAGGATGAGAATGAATGTATTGAACCAAGATGTGAGCAATTTATAACAAATTTGAGCGGTTAAGGAAAAAAGACAGTGGCGGGATAATTGAGTTTATTGCAAATCACAAGTACTTTGTTGTCGGCCGCTAATCAAAACAGGATAATTGAGTTTATTGTAAATTAATTAATTAATTAATTGGTTACGGTTAAGGAAGGAAAAGAAAACACAACAACGGTATGTAATCTTAAACGGTCAATTTATTTGTAATAAATTATAACAAGGAAGAGTTAAACATGATATTTATAGCAAAACATTTCAGTTCATTATCAACAATAGAGTTTTTTTCATACACGTTATCCAAAAAGTTGAAGGCCTGCGCCGGCGTCGACGGTTGTTTGATTTTCAAGTATTTCGTGAAAAAGTTGAAACGGTTCTCATATGTCTCCTTGATCTTGTTCAAATGCTTCACCCGTGCGCTCACGCATGGTGCGATTCTTTCAATGTTATTCCAATCGGAGCGTTCAATGAGGAGCGCCCGTGGTTGTTGTTCATCACCAATATCACCATGTAGAATCAACCGGGGCGTAGTGCTGCTGGCGGCTCCGAAAGCAGGTGAATTAACAGCAGCAGTAATAATCGGCAATCCATTGGTGAGCATCAACCTTTCAGCATTCACCACATCCGGATGGATGAGGTAATTTCTGATTGCTTCAGTTTTAGCATCGTCGGCGATACCTTCGAACCAGTCTCTGTCGCTGATTGTAACCTTATTGTTGTTAAAGCTCACAATCGTTTTAAAATCATGCTGTGATCCAAAAACTTCCAGCTTCAGGTATACATCAATGTTTGAAAGCGATGGTGGTTCATTCACACAGTTGGCGATGGTGGCGACATTACTCGTAATGTTATAGCGAGTGTTGGATAATATGCAGCTGTGTTGAAGGATCGAGGTCGTGTAGCACGGATAATAATATGTACCCATTTCGTATTATAGAGATACACACGTGTGATTTCAATCGAGGGCGGTGTGCGACTGCTCAATTGGTTTTTGTCACTCTTCCATTGAGAGCGCTATAATCAAACAATGAGTCATTTATAACCAGACAGTAGGCGGTGGTGTTGTTCGGTATGTTCTTCTTAAACTCCATCTCCACTCGTATGTCCACCGCTCCCGAATTGAAAGTGTCCAATTGGTGCGACGTGTCGATTACAAAAATGGGTGTTTTAGTTTTGTAATGATTCATGTTGACCAGCGGGCTGACAATCTCTTTCCCGTAATAGCTTCGTTGAAAATTGACAAACGCGTCAAAGGCCAATGAGAAAGAGCCCTTCTCAAAGTCGAGTGCAAAAGAATCGTATGGGTAGCATTGCGAGTTGAGGTACACCTTGCAGTTGTGTAAATTGCAATGGTCAAACACACTCATGTCTTTAGTTTTCTCGTTTCTTCGGCCCGTCTGTAGAGCGATGATGACGTAGCGTGGTTTCTCAAGTTGACTGCTCGTTTTGATGGGCCACACGTGTTTTTGAGCACCGCTCGGCAGCATTGGGTATTCAAACAGTTCCCACGTACGAAAGGCGATCGGTAATGACACATCGTTTTCGATATAGCTCATCAATCGGAGTTTTTCCTTGTCCGATACTTTTACGATAGGCATGCGCCATACAACGCGTGTAATATTCAAATCGATATTCCTTGTAGCTTCTTTGACTGTACCACAGTTGATATTGGTGTTGGAACGGTTCAGTATCAACTCGTGCTTCGCATTCATAATCACCTTCCTATAGTCCTCGGCGAAACCCAACAGATGTGATAGGGGTATTGTGAAACTGAAATCGCCATCGGTAATTTCCTTAATCGTGCCAACGTTCCACCCCATACCCTCCAAAGCGTGATCGCTCTCCTTTCCATATGACAGCAGCCCCTTTATGGTGGTGGAGATTCCGCAGTTTTTGGTCCTATCAATCTCCACACCGTTCAACTCGTAGCGTACGTCTTGAAACAGAAACGCCATCGCGTTGTTTGATAATGCACAGTCGCTGTTGATGGTGCCCTCTATCAGCAAACAGCTCTGATGGGGAAGCACAATGAGGTCTTGACGGTTGATTGAAATTCGCACCTCATCATTGTTCTTAAACGAGTCGTTGTACGGGTTGTAGGGGTGGATTTCGATGCTTTCAATACAATCGTCAAAGATCACTTTTTCGTTGACATTCAGAATGTCGTTGTTGATATTCGTCGTGGACATATTTTATAACCCAAACCTCTGAGGAAGAGGGCGTTTTGCTTAGAAAGTTTCAAATCTGTCGATTGTAAACGATTATGATGAGTTCCGGGTGGTGGTGGTGGTGGTGGTTGTGGTGTCTCACCAAAGTATCGATCTCGACTGATGCTATGAGCACCCCCGTAAGCCGTTTTATACAAAATCATCACAATGGTACTTTTCTAATGTGAAGTCTGAGTGAAATGTTTTCACCTCTAAAATTGACCAAATCACCGCGTTCGTTTACTATTCGCACATGCACTTGTTGAATGTTGTTTCCACGCTTCAACGGGAGATAAATTATATTAGTGGGACACTCTAGAATCTGATAGCCGGGCGGCACTGTAGGTGCAAACTCGTGAAGCACATGCGAGGGTTTATCATTAATAAATGACCCCTCAATGATGCTGCACTCTATTCTTATAGAATTTGTGATGAGAATATCTATCCCCACATCGGATACGTACACGGCACCCTCTGGTAGCGCCTTTAAAATTTTCCGCGAGAACCCAAACAGCGAACCGATGCTGCGTGGTTTATCGAAGAACACATCCAATTTTGACGTCTTTATAATACACTTGCTTGTATTAACATTGACCGAGATATGAATTATATTCAAAGGGTCGTCGCCGCATTGTTTCACCATTTCATTATTCAAATACCTAATTATATCTTCCAGTTCGTATGCACCTTCGGGTATCTCTATGGTTTTCGTGCCATAGTGAAACAGGTTATTGCTCTTGTCCACGTTCGGTATGGAATTGAACGTTTTAAAATATACCAACGCGCATTCGTATGACGTCGTTTCGTCGAGCTCAAGCGCTGGTAAAAAGTCTGCATACAGCTCTGATTGAACACCGTTAAGGCCTATTGAGAACGAGGACATGTTGTTGTTGTTGTTGTTATCACTCTAAATCTCAAATCGAAATGTTCGATTGGGGAGCGAGACCATCATATTTATGAGGAAAAAACGCATACATGTGTGTCATACAATTTATTTAAAACATTACTTTAACAGCATCATACAGAAAATTGAGGCATAAATGACCGCAATTCGTAGCATCATACTTTTGCATTCTATCATAATTATATTCAATGTTTACACCGCTGCTTCGATTCATGTAACGGATAAATTCAGCTGGAGGTCGTAGGTCACCGTAGCTGTCAAAGTACAGACAGTTGTTCCCTTTTTTGACGTAAGCCGTCCAATGCGTGCCCGCGCCGTTCGAGACGTCTAAATTTAAAATTCCAGTTTCGTTCTCACGCGGACCCATCGACATGGGTAGGGTGTCTCTCATGAAGATGCCTCTAAAGTGGGGTATTTTCCTCCTTTTCAAACATTTCTCAATGTCATCCACCGTCAGAGGGCGCTTTGGCAGAGCTAGTTTTTTTTTTCATATGGCGATAGGTACAGGCCCATGCCTGATTTGTACGGTCTGAGGTACATGCCGTTTCCAAGGGTGGTGGTGCTATTGGTGTTCTCACCGGCCCTGTTCCTCTTTCGCACCATTTCGTAAATGTTCTTGGCGGCTGTAGTAACACCACCGGCCAATGTACCGGTTGCGGCCAACGCACCCAACAACGGTAAGAGGGGTAGGAAACCGCCCCTCTTCGGTAGTGGGATGACGCGAGGCGTCTTTATTATTTTCCCTCCAGCACGCTTCCGCGCCGCTTTGATGGCAACATTAATCAAAGCGTGCGTTGACGGTGGTTTCACGTTCCCCTTCTTATCACCATGATGACGACGCTTTGTCTTGAGCACATGCTTCTTGATCGCCTCACGAGTCGTCTTGATGATCTTTGACAGGGGCACACCCATGCCGCGTTTGACTTTATGTTTCATGATCTTGTTCACCACTAACGCGGCGATCCGTTCGGGAAAGTGTTGTGACTCGGCGAAGCGCTTCTCGCTAGCGTCTGCTAAAATCAAATCAGCCTTGTGTCGCTCCGCTAGAGATTGGTTTTGTTTGTACGCAATGTCGTGACGTTTGCAAGCTTCGTCCAACTCGTTGATGCCCTTATCACCACGAGCCAAACGCTTATCTAATTTAGTGCCAGGTCCACAATAGTTGTAGCCAGGCAAGTGGAGTTCGAATGGTAACTTGTTAATTAAAGTGTTGAGCACTCCTCCTCCAATGCTCACGTCTTTCACGATTTTACGACGCATACTGACTGAAATTACAAGTGCACGCTTCTTAAGTATAGTTTCTTTTAAACCTAAATTAACTTGCAATCACATTCACACTTGCAGTTGTCACATTCTTCCCGATCATCATCATCAGCAACAGCCATATCCTCATCATCACCAACAGCCATGTCCTCATCATCATCAGCAACAGCCTTGTCCTCATCAGCATCAGCAACAGCCATGTCCTCAACGGCATCAGCAACAGCAACAGCCATGTTCTCAACCACCCTGTTCAAGTATAATTTCATATCTGTTATCGTCGCTTCTTCTTCTTTTTCCATTGCGTCCTTTGTCATATTATGTGACATGGTTTGCATCAACAGCAGCAGCAAGCTAATAATAAATGGAGGTATATAACTGACGTCTCTTTGCGAGTGCAATTCACACCAGAATGGAACTCAAAAAGCGTGACACGTGTATTAAAATACACAGTTGGGACTTTGGTATGAATAGCAATCGGCTTTATAGTAAACACGGTGATGTACTTCCAAACAGCATTAGATGTCTAATGTGCGGGCCGTCCGGTTGTGGGAAAACAAACGTGCTACTATCGCTATTGCTCGAGCCGAACGGATTAAAGTTTTTAAATGTGTACCTTTACTCAAAATCATTACAACAACCAAAGTATGTTTTTTTGAATAAAGTGTTAAACAATATCGACAACCTATCGTTTTATCAGTTCCATGATAAAAGCGAAGTGATACCACCGGAAGAGGCGAGGGAGAACAGCGTGGTGATATTTGACGATGTGGCCTTACAAGATCAGGATACTGTACGTCAGTATTTTGCTATGGGTCGCCATAAAGAACTCGATTGTTTCTACCTGTGTCAGACTTATAGCAAAATACCCAAGCAGCTGGTTAGAGATAATGCTAATCTAATACTGCTGTTCAAACAGGACGAACTCAATTTACGTCACGCGTACAACGATCATGTGAACACCGACATGTCATGGGAGCAGTTTAAAGAAGCTTGTGAAACTTGTTGGAGCGATAAGCACACATTTTTGACCATTGACAAGGAGAAGGACTTGAAAGGAGGTCGATACCGCAAGTGTTTTGAGAGTGTGATTGTCATCTGAAAGACTTGCAACTGTGAGGTATAAATGGAGGTATGACAGTTTGCAATGTTTCATTTGAAAAAATGTCTTCAACCAGCGTAGAGCACGTTTTCGGTGATAAGCAGTTGAAAAGGAAATTGATAAAATCGATTGACTCTGTAAAAAAGAAACTAAAATCACTCCAATCGGACAGAGCGCAGTTGACTTCATCACTCGAGGAAACGTTTCAACCCATCACAAAGCCCCTAAGCGAATTGATATCTGAAACGAAAAATATTAAAAATGAAACCCCTAATACATTGGTCAAACATGAAACGAAAACTATTTCAAGTGATGATGCTGATACCACCACCACCACCTCTCGCGCCGCACCATTGTTGAAGCATGAAACGCCTCATGATGAAGATGATGAGGATGAGGATGATGATAGTGGTGATGATGATGATGATGATGATGACTTTAATGACGCTGAAGAAGGAGGATATGAGAGCACCATAAAAACTGCAGGTGTGAAACCTGCAGACGGGTCATTATCAAAGTCATACGTTTCTCGTCTTTATAAAAAGGTGAAAATCCCTTTTGGAGCATACGTGTATCATAACAAGTTATATGTGGGAAACGCACCCATGCAAATTAATGATGCCACCAACACAATCAAGGTGAACGATAAGTCATTTCGTCTCACCCGAGGCTTGATAGAATTGTTGTTTAAAAAAAACCCCAACGATCGGGTTATCACGAGCGATGATGTGAAAGATTATACACACATTGTTATCAACACAAACGCCCACCGTCGTGGTTTCGACCCCTCGGGTCAAATACAGGGTGATAAGAGCTCAAAGTACACCAAGTACATCAAACCTCTCGTTGCCAAAAATAAGGTGAGCGGTAGCGGTCATCTTTCTCTTAAGCGATATCACCCTGATACGGATCTAATCTACTGGAATGATCCGAATGAACTCGTCGATCGATTACGTTTAATCATCGCATCTCAAAACGTCGGCAATACTAACCATACGAATGAAATTAACTCAATCATAGAGGAGCTAACCGAAGCTGGAATTATCATCGGCAACGAATAAAACAGATTGATCACCGACCGGTCTCATCATTTACACAATGCCCATCAATAAGTTTGGACGTTATCTGAACGGAAACAGCCTCACGTTTTTTGGTGACAAACAACAACAACAAGAACTTGACTTTATAGAATGTGGCGGTAAACGATTACAACACGTTTCACGTGGCATCTATCAGCTCGATTGTATTAATAAACAACAATTTGAAGATTCCATCATTCATTCTATGGGTTATATAAAAGAAAATACATCGAGATTGGATGCTTTAAAAAAGAGGATTGAAAATTTGGAAAAACGGTTAACTAAACCTGCCATCAAGCCTGCTGCTGCTGCTGCTGCTGTTGTTAGCAAACCTACGCCCAAACCAACATCAAAGCCTACGGGTCACACCACCAACCCACCGCTGTCGACGTCCACCGCTACTACTACTACTACTACCAAACGCATTAAACCGACTTTGCTTGACGACGTTGCTGGTAAGAAAAAGAAGAGCTAGCTATGAGTAAAGCTGATGTGGTTTTAGAGATTTATAAATATGCGAGAAAAAAGTTTCCACGAAGACGTTTCATACAAAGAGGTATGGACGATACTTGGCAAATTGACCTCATCGATATGCAAAAATACTCTAGAGATAACGCCGGGCATAAATACATTTTTACTTGCATCGATACCTTCTCAAAGTATTTATGGTTACAACCGATAAAGTCTAAAAATAAAAGCGACACTACCGCAGCAATGGCGCGAATATTGTATCACTCGCAGAGATGCCCCAAAAATGTGCAATCGGACGATGGTAAGGAATTTTTCAATGGAGAGTTTCAAGAGCTCATGAAGAAATGGAACATTAATCACTATTCGACATTTAGCATTCTGAAAGCATCGATTGTGGAACGTGTGATAAGGACCGTGAAACATTGGCTTTGGCAAACGTTTGCCCTGAATGGCTCGTATAATTGGACAAGGCATATTCAAGCTCTGGCTAAACGATACAATTCCAAGGTACACTCTACTATCGGCATGGCACCGGAAAAAGTCAATAATAACAACTCTAAACGGCTCTTAAATGAGGTTTATAGCCATAGAAAGGTGAAACCGAATGCCAAATACAAAGTTGGAGATCATGTGAGGATAAGCAAATACAAGACCATTTTCGCAAAAGGATATACCGGCAATTGGTCTGCGGAAATATTCAAAATTGCCAAAGTGAAAATTACCCAACCAGTCACTTATTTATTGCAAGATGAAAAAAATGAACCTATAGCGGGCTGCTTTTACGAACAAGAGCTACAAAAGGTTAAAAACCCAGACATTTACCTTGTTGAAAAAGTTTTAAAAAAGAAGGGTAACAAAGTCTACGTCAAATGGCTGGGTTTGGATGAAAAATCGTGGATTGACAAGAGCAAGTTTCTCAAATAATTTTTACAAATAAATATTTTCTAATGAAAAAATTACTCTTGTTTCATTTTTTTTTTTTTTTAAATAAAAAAGACAATATTAAAGCACATACACACCATTTATTAAATCATCATCATCATCAACATATTGTGTTTACGTTTTAAACATGTAACAAAAAAAATTAAGTTTACATTTTATACATTCACTATGGCTTTAAAGAAAGAAATTGTATACATTCGCAAAGGCTTTAAAGAAAGAAATCAATTTATAAAAATTCATATTCGCAAAGGCTTAAAATGCTACTATTGCTCTATTACAATAAAATCATGTACACAAATTAACAGCAGCGTGACAAATCTATCAGCCAAGCGAACTGTGAAATTTGAATGGGGAAAACAATCATTAGGACAATTCTCAATTATTGACATGAATGTTAGATAGTTTAAATTTACATCACCAAAGGTATCTTCTACATAACTAGAAATTTTGTCACACAAACGTATAAGAATGTAATATTCGTTTGAAAAATTATCTTCCATATACAATGTGGTCAGATAATAGCTCATCCGAGTTATCAATGAGGCGGAAGGCATCTCATTTATCCAATAGTGAATAAATTCATGACGGCTCATGAAATCAATAAAGCGCGATTTAAAGATGGCACTGTTTGCATCAATTATTTCATTTGGGACGGTGGCGGACATGGTCTGAAAAAAAATTTAAAAATATATTTTTTTCTAGTTACCTTTAAAAAAAAAAAAAAAAAAAAAAAAAAAAAAAAAAAAAAAAAAAAAAAAAAAAAAAAAAAAAAAAAAAAAAAAAAAAAAAAAAAAAAAAAAAAAAACATCACTGCAAAACGATTTCAAAGGTGCGACCGATGGGGCCCTTTACCACCGTGAACACATGTCCGCTCACTGAAAAACGATTTCAAAGGTGCGACCGATGGGGCCCTTTACCACCATGAACACATGTCCGCTGTTCAGGGGTAGAAGGGCTGCATCATCCAACGTGTTGAATCTCGACGGCAGCGTCACCTTCCCCACATCGTGTAGGTCAACAACGATGCACCCGTTCACCGGGTCGTACTTTGAAGACTCCCGCACGCAGGATTTTATCAACATGGGCTTGTTTTGCGGTAGCTCCCGCACAGGCACTCGTGATGAGCACCTGACGCCAATTTCATTAATTTGCGTAAGAAAAGACATTGTTATGACTTACAAGAATTGAGCGTGTAGACGATTTTTCACACGGGAGCTTCAAGCGTGAATGTGATGTTTTTACTCATCTTCCTTCCTTTTATACACAATATCCTTTTCCTGTTTACATATTACACACCCATGTACTCATAATTACAAATGTGTGTGTGTGTGTGTGTGTGTGTGTGTGTGTGTGTGTGTGTGTGTGTGTGTGTGTAATGATGCACGCTCTCCGACGTTGACGATGATGATAAAAAATACTATGGTTGTGGTGGAGGAGGAGGAGGAGACGGAGACGGAGACCTTAATCGTCCCATTCCGTTTCGAGCTCCACCTGCCTCACCAACATCTGATGCTTTGGGTCATACCGTATGGTTGGAGCACGGCGGATGGGCGAAACTCGCTGTATTGGTGAAACACGCTGGATTGGCGGTGAAACACGCTGGATTGATGAAGTAGAGACACCCCGCGCCAGCAACTCGTGGGCCCACAGCGCCTTAACACGTCTATTTGCTATTGATGTTGTACCGCGGTTGTTGGCTGCGGGCTTCGGAGTGCTACTTGACGGCGGCTCTCGGTCGATGGGCTCCGGGGTAGCAGGCGGCGTCGGCGGCAGCGTCGGTGACATCGCTAACCGCCTGTGGCAGGCGCAGCTGCAACACTGCTCACAGCACACTGTACGGTCCGACATTGTAGCGATTTTGAAATAGAACCGGGCTGAAGCGCCTTATAAACCCGTTCGTAGTAGGAAGGATAATGGTATAAATATAGATAACTCCAGGAGCGTTAGCGAACAAAACTTTGAACGATTTATTTATTTTACATAAGGCACGGTTTTCACAAAAAGAAATCTGACCTGTGCTCAGCTTATTCACCTCATTTGAGCTCCATAACAACAGTTTTTCCAACGTTCGCTTGTATGCCACACAATCTTCGCTTAATGTACCATCATTTTTTTCTACTTCGCGAGTAACAATTGTCTTTTCAACGTTCGGCTCACCCGATGATGATGATGATGGCGACGGTGATGACGATGGCGACGGTGATGGAGTCGCAGCATCGAGTGATTGTTTGTTTTTATTCACCCTGAGGGTAAATTCCACACCCACATCATCCCTCACTATTTGGTTGAAACTATCCGCCGACCAAGTCTGTTTTAACGACACCTCACGTTTTCCACGTGTGGAAATATTCTCCCTGGATATCTCCACCCTCAACACTTTGATATCTTCATCAGACGGACACAGCGACACTCTTGACAACTCTGATTGTTTCACCCAAACACTCCTCTCTGACTCCCCATCACCCCTCGGAGCTGTTTGGAGTTTTATAAACCATTCGCCACTCATCTTGTTGTTTACCTCATTCAAAATTACCGCCCTGGACAGGGTCCACTCGCCAGCTCTCACACACGGTGGAAAATAGTAATCACGCATCGACGGTAGCAACGTTACATTTCTTATCTCCCCCGTGAGTGAAGACTCGATTGTTAAAAACACTGACAACTGCAACAAGTTTGTAATAAACATTGCTCACTATCAGCCTATCGATCGGTTCGTTACCACACCACTGGGCTACACCACCGTATGATTTCAAGCTTTATATACAAACAAATATAATTGGCCAACAACCAATTTGGCTTTGATCCCCAATATAAATAAACTAATCAGATGATGATGATGAAAACACATTCATTTACTACATTGTATAATCACCTTGAAACGCTACATACACTTGACAAACATGTTTTTCCCCCATGTACACATGATAACAACAGACGGTAGCAACATCCTAATTAAAATCATCCGACACCATAAACATCCCAGTTTTTATCCTCCTCCTTCTTAATTAAGACCGTTTTCCTATTTATCCCTATTAAATTCTACGTCTCTCCCAAAACAACTACCTACTGTTTTGGGAGAGACGATTCTATACTACTAGTTCCTATCAGTATCTATCAGTATCTATCATATCAGTATCTATCATATCAGTATCTATCAGTATCTATCAGCATCTATCAGTATCTATCAGTATCTATCAGTATCTATTAGTATCTATCAGTATCTATCAGTATCTATCATATCAGTATCTATCAGTATCTATCAGTATCTATCAGTATCTATCAGTATCTATCAGTATCTATCAGTATCTATCAGTATCTATCAGTATCTATCTATCAGTATCTATCAGTATCTATCAGTATCTATCAGTATCTATCAGTATCTATCAGTATCTATCAGTATCTATCAGTATCTATCAGTATCTATCAGTATCTATCAGTATCTATCAGTATCTATCATATCAGTTTCTATCATATCAGTATCTATCAGTATCTAACAGTATCTATCAGTATCTATCAGTATCTATCATATCAGTATCTATCATATCAGTATCTATCAGTATCTATCAGTATCTATCATATCAGTATCTATCATATCAGTATCTATCAGTATCTATCTATCAGTATCTATCAGTATCTATCAGTATCTATCAGTATCTATCAGTATCTATCATATCAGTATCTATCATATCAGTATTTATCAGTATCTATCAGTATCTATCAGTATCTATCAGTATCTATCAGTATCTAACATATCAGTATCTATCATATCAGTATCTATCAGTATCTATCAGTATCTATCAGTATCTAACTATCAGTATCTATCAGTATCTATCAGTATCTATCAGTATCTATCAGTATCTATCAGTATCTATCAGTATCTATCATATCAGTATCTATCATATCAGTATCTATCAGTATCTATCAGCATCTATCAGTATCTATCAGTATCTATTTATCAGTATCTATCAGTATCTATTAGTATCTATCAGTATCTATCAGTATCTATCATATCAGTATCTATCAGTATCTATCAGTATCTATCAGTATCTATCAGTATCTATCAGTATCTATCAGTATCTATCTATCAGTATCTATCAGTATCTATCAGTATCTATCAGTATCTATCAGTATCTATCTATCAGTATCTATCAGTATCTATCAGTATCTATCAGTATCTATCAGTATCTATCAGTATCTATCAGTATCTATCATATCAGTATCTATCATATCAGTATCTATCAGTATCTATCAGTATCTATCTATCAGTTTCTATCAGTATATATTAGTATCTATCAGTATCTATCAGTATCTATCATATCAGTATCTATCATATCAGTATCTATCAGTATCTATCAGTATCTATCAGTATCTATCAGTATCTATCTATCAGTATCTATCAGTATCTATCAGTATCTATCAGTATCTATCATATCAGTATCTATCATATCAGTATCTATCATTTTAGTATCTATCAGTATCTATCAGTATCTATCAGTATCTATCAGTATCTATCCATCAGTATCTATCAGTATCTATCAGTATCTATCAGTATCTATCAGTATCTATCAGTATCTATCAGTATCTATCAAATCAGTATCTATCATATCAGTATCTATCAGTATCTATCAGTATCTATCAGTATCTATCAGTTTCTATCAGTATCTATCATATCAGTATCTATCATATCAGTATCTATCAGTATCTATCAGTATCTATCAGTATCTATCAGTATCTATCAGTATCTATCTATCGGTATCTATCAGTATCTATCATATCAGTATCTATCATATCAGTATCTATCAGTATCTTTCAGTATCTATCAGTATCTATCAGTCTCTATCAGTATCTATCTATAAGTATCTATCAGTATCTATCATATCAGTATCTATCATATCAGTATCTATCAGTATCTATCAGTATCTATCTATCAGTATCTATCAGTATCTATCAGTATCTATCAGTATCTATCAGTATCTATCAATATCTATCAGTATCTATCATATCAGTTTCTATCATATCAGTATCTATCAGTATCTATCAGTATCTATCAGTATCTATCAGTATCTATCAGTATCTATCTATCAGTATCTATCAGTATCTATCAGTATCTATCAGTATCTATCAGTATCTATCAGTATCTATCAGTATCTATCATATCAGTATCTATCATATCAGTATCTATCATATCAGTATCTATCATATCAGTATCTATCAGTATCTATCAGTATCTATCAGTATCTATCTGTCAGTATCTATCAGTATCTATCGGTATCTATCAGTATCTATCAGTATCTATCAGTATCTATCAGTATCTATCAGTATCTATCAAATCAGTATCTATCATATCAGTATCTATCAGTATCTATCAGTATCTATCAGTATCTTTCCATCAGTATCTATCAGTTTCTATCAGTATCTATCATATCATTATCTATCATATCAGTATCTATCAGTATCTTTCAGTATCTATCAGTATCTATCAGTATCTTTCAGTATCTATCATATCAGTATCTATCATATCAGTATCTATCAGTATCTATCAGTATCTTTCTATAAGTATCTATCAATATCTATCATATCAGTATCTATCATATCAGTATCTATCAGTATCTATCAGTATCTATCTATCAATATCTATCAGTATCTATCAGTATCTATCAGTATCTATCAGTATCTATCAGTATCTATCAGTATCTATCAGTATCTATCAGTATCTATCAGTGTCTATCATATCAGTATCTATCATATCAGTATCTATCATATCAGTATCTATCAGTATCTATCAGTATCTATCAGTATCTATCTTTCAGTATCTATCAGTATCTATCAGGATCTATCAGTATCTATCAGTATCTATCAGTATCTATCATATCAGTATCTATCATATCAGTATCTATCATATCAGTATCTATCAGTATCTATCAGTATCTATCAGTATCTATCAGTATCTATCAGTATCTATCAGTATCTATCAGTATCTATCATATCAGTATCTATCATATCAGTATCTATCAGTATCTATCAGTATCTATCTATCAGTATCTATCAGTATCTATCAGTATCTATCAGTTCCTATCAGTATCTATCAGTATCTATCATATCAGTATCTATCATATCAGTATCTATCAGTATCTATCAGCATCTATCAGTATCTATCAGTATCTATTTATCAGTATCTATCAGTATCTATTAGTATCTATCAGTATCTATCAGTATCTATCATATCAGTATCTATCAGTATCTATCAGTATCTATCAGTATCTATCAGTATCTATCAGTATCTATCAGTATCTATCTATCAGTATCTATCAGTATCTATCAGTATCTATCAGTATCTATCAGTATCTATCAGTATCTATCATATCAGTTTCTATCATATCAGTATCTATCAGTATCTATCAGTATCTATCAGTATCTATCATATCAGTATCTATCATATCAGTATCTATCAGTATCTATCAGTATCTATCATATCAGTATCTATCATATCAGTATCTATCAGTATCTATCAGTATCTATCTATCAGTATCTATCAGTATCTATCAGTATCTATCAGTATCTATCAGTATCTATCAGTATCTATCATATCAGTATCTATCATATCAGTATTTATCAGTATCTATCAGTATCTATCAGTATCTATCAGTATCTATCAGTATCTATCAGTATCTATCAGTATCTATCAGTATCTATCAGTATCTAACATATCAGTATCTATCATATCAGTATCTATCAGTATCTATCAGTATCTAACTATCAGTATCTATCAGTATCTATCAGTATCTATCAGTATCTATCAGTATCTATCAGTATCTATCATATCAGTATCTATCATATCAGTATCTATCAGTATCTATCAGCATCTATCAGTATCTATCAGTATCTATTTATCAGTATCTATCAGTATCTATTAGTATCTATCAGTATCTATCAGTATCTATCATATCAGTATCTATCAGTATCTATCAGTATCTATCAGTATCTATCAGTATCTATCAGTATCTATCTATCAGTATCTATCAGTATCTATCAGTATCTATCAGTATCTATCTATCAGTATCTATCAGTATCTATCAGTATCTATCAGTATCTATCAGTATCTATCAGTATCTATCAGTATCTATCATATCAGTTTCTATCATATCAGTATCTATCAGTATCTATCTATCAGTTTCTATCAGTATATATTAGTATCTATCAGTATCTATCAGTATCTATCATATCAGTATCTATCATATCAGTATCTATCAGTATCTATCAGTATCTATCAGTATCTATCTATCAGTATCTATCAGTATCTATCAGTATCTATCAGTATCTATCAGTATCTATCATATCAGTATCTATCATTTTAGTATCTATCAGTATCTATCAGTATCTATCAGTATCTATCAGTATCTATCAGTATCTATCTATCAGTATCTATCAGTATCTATCAGTATCTATCAGTATCTATCAGTATCTATCAAATCAGTATCTATCATATCAGTATCTATCAGTATCTATCAGTATCTATCAGTTTCTATCAGTATCTATCATATCAGTATCTATCATATCAGTATCTATCAGTATCTATCAGTATCTATCAGTATCTATCAGTATTTATCAGTATCTATCTATCGGTATCTATCAGTATCTATCATATCAGTATCTATCATATCAGTATCTAACAGTATCTTTCAGTATCTATCAGTATCTATCAGTCTCTATCAGTATCTATCTATAAGTATCTATCAGTATCTATCATATCAGTATCTATCATATCAGTATCTATCATATCAGTATCTATCAGTATCTATCAGTATCTATCTATCAGTATCTATCAGTATCTATCAGTATCTATCAGTATCTATCAGTATCTATCAATATCTATCAGTATCTATCATATCAGTTTCTATCATATCAATATCTATCAGTATCTATCAGTATCTATCAGTATCTATCAGTATCTATCTATCAGTATCTATCAGTATCTATCAGTATCTATCAGTATCTATCAGTATCTATCAGTATCTATCAGTATCTATCAGTATCTATCAGTATCTATCATATCAGTATCTATCATATCAGTATCTATCATATCAGTATCTATCATATCAGTATCTATCATATCAGTATCTATCAGTATCTATCAGTATCTATCTGTCAGTATCTATCAGTATCTATCGGTATCTATCAGTATCTATCAGTATCTATCAGTATCTATCAGTATCTATCAGTATCTATCAAATCAGTATCTATCATATCAGTATCTATCAGTATCTATCAGTATCTATCAGTATCTTTCCATCAGTATCTATCAGTTTCTATCAGTATCTATCATATCAGTATCTATCAGTATCTTTCAGTATCTATCAGTATCTATCAGTATCTTTCAGTATCTATCATATCAGTATCTATCATATCAGTATCTATCAGTATCTATCAGTATCTTTCTATAAGTATCTATCAATATCTATCATATCAGTATCTATCATATCAGTATCTATCAGTATCTATCAGTATCTATCAGTATCTATCTATCAATATCTATCAGTATCTATCAGTATATATCAGTATCTATCAGTATCTATCAGTATCTATCAGTATCTATCAAATCAGTATCTATCATATCAGTATCTATCAGTATCTATCAGTATCTATCCATCAGTATCTATCAGTTTCTATCAGTATCTATCATATCAGTATCTTTCAGTTTCTATCAGTATCTTTCAGTATCTATCATATCAGTATCTATCATATCAGTATATATCAATATCTTTCAGTATCTATCAGTATCTATCAGTATCTATCTATCAGTATCTATCAGTATCTATCATATCAGTATCTATCAGTATCTATCTATCAGTATCTATCAGTATCTATCAGTATCTATCAGTATCTATCAGTATCTATCAGTATCTTTCAGTATCTATCATATCAGTATCTATCAGTATCTATCTATCAGTATCTATCAGTATCTATCAGTATCTATCAGTATCTATCAGTATCTATCAGTATCTATCAGTATCTATCAGTATCTATCAGTATCTATCATATCAGTATCTATCATATCAGTATCTAGCAGTATCTATCAGTATCAATCTATCAGTATCTATCAGTCTCTATCATATCAGTATCTATCAGTATCTATCAGTATCTATCTATCAGTATCTATCAGTATCTATCATATCAGTATCTATCAGTATCTATCAGTATCTATCTATCAGTATCTATCAGTATCTATCAGTATCTATCATATCAGTATCTTTCAGTATCTATCAGTATCTATCTATCAGTATCTATCAGTATCTATCAGTATCTATCTATCAGTATCTATCAGTATCTATCAGTATCTATCAGTATCTATCAGTATCTATCAGTATCTATCAGTATCTATCAAATCAGTATCTATCATATCAGTATCTATCAGTATCTATCAGTATTTATCAGTATCTATCAGTATCTATCTATCAGTATCTATCAGTTTCTATCAGTATCTATCATATCAGTATCTATCATATCAGTATCTATCAGTATCTATCAGTATCTATCAGTATCTATCAGTATCTATCATATCAGTATCTATCATATCAGTATCTATCAGTATCTTTCAGTATCTATCAGTATCTATCAGTATCTATCTATCAGTATCTATCAGTATCTATCATATCAGTATCTATCATATCAGTATCTATCAGTATCTATCAGTATCTATCTATCAGTATCTATCAGTATCTATCAGTATCTATCAGTATCTATCAGTATCTATCAGTATCTATCAGTATCTATCAGTATCTATCAGTATCTATCAGTATCTATCAGTATTTATCAGTATCTATCAGTATCTTTCATATCAGTTTCTATCATATCAGTATCTATTAGTATCTATCAGTATCTATCTATCAGTTTCTATCAGTATATATTTGTATCTATCAGTATCTATCAGTATCTATCATATCAGTATTTATCATATCAGTATCTATCAGTATCTATCAGTATCTATCAGTATCTATCTATCAGTATCTATCAGTATCTATCAGTATCTATCAATATCTATCATATCAGATTCAGATTCAGATTCAGATTCATTTATTTCATGTGAAAATAACTGTATACATTTGCATTAAATATTCAAAAATATAAGTATTCACATCATGATCGTCAAAATAAAAATATAATAATAAAACTAACTATAACAATGTCAAGCACATGAAATGATAACCATAATAATAATAATCAATATGATCTCCCAATAAGGATCGTCAGTGATGTCATTAAACTAAAACAAAGCAAACAATCTAAATACACAGAAAATAATAATCAGATGACATCTCCTAATAATACAAAATAAAATCATCGTCGCAATACAAAATAAAATAAAATAGGTACCAAATCAAATGTCAATAACAAATATACAAATAATAATTAGAAGTTTAGTTCCATGTACTCACTCACGGAGTACAGAGGGTTTTCCAACAAAATGTCTCTCAGTCGACGCCGAAATATTTCGTAAGATGGCTCATTTCGTAGGTTTTCAGGTAAATGCTCATAGTAAGTTGGGCCAATGACCCGTGGGTTTTTGCCTGAAAGCGCCATGCGACGAGGCACGGTTCTGAGTCGCCCGGTAGTGCGGAGGTGTTTACCTTCAACATGGACGCGCGCAAACTGGGAGATATTAGTTCTTACAAATAGAAGTAAGTCGAAAAGATATTGTGAGTAGTGCGTCATTATGCGTTGCGATATAAAAAGTTTTTTACAGGGGTGCCTAGGTGTAGCTCCGACAAGAGTGCGAATAGCTCGTTTTTGCATTATTAGAACCCTTTTTGCATCAGTGGAGTTACCCCAAATAAGTGTTCCATATGACATGAGGGAGTGGAAATGAGCAAAGTATACTTGTTTTAACGCGTCTCCCGAGATTAGAGGTGCTAATTTTCGAAGCGCAAAGACAGCACTACTCAACCTACCACAAAGATTGTCGACATGGCACTTCCAGTTCAGGTTTGAGTCAAGCGTGAAACCAAGGAACTTACTCTCATCGGACAATGGCATTGGACAGGTGGCCATGCACGGAGGCACTTGAACCTTTCGACCAGAAAAGAGCATCGTATTTGATTTGCTAACATTCAGCAAAAGCCCATTTGCTGAGAACCAGATCTGCAACTGCTCACAAGCCTCAGCAACTCTTACACTGAGCTGCTCGTATGTCTTCGCAGAAACCAACACGGTCGTGTCATCCGCAAATAATACCGACAAACCAGCAGTAATGCTTGATGGCAGGTCATTAATGAATAAAAGAAACAGAGTATTTCCCAATGCAGATCCCTGGGGAATACCGACACTGACAAATCCCGTATCAGACTGTATCATTTTGCCGTCTGCCGGTACTTTCACGACTTGTTTGCGGTCTGACAAAAACGAACTGAACAGTCGGTGGGCGTTAGTCTCCACCCCGTAAAATTTCAGCTTGTTCAGCAGCAGAGTATGGCTAATGACGTCAAATGCCTTTGACAAATCGCACAATATCCCGGCCATCTTATTCCTATCATCCAACCCAGTCAATATGCAATCAAATATCCTGTACGCCGCGGTAGTAGTTGACATATTTTGTCTATATGCGTATTGGTTATCTGTTAACAGGTTATTCAATTCCAGATGACTCATTAAATGAGATGATAAGACAGATTCAACTAGTTTTGATATCGCGGGAACTATTGTGATCGGTCTATAATTATTGACGTCACACCTATCGCCCTTTCCCTTGTAAACGGGACACACCCTGGTACTTTTCAGTACATCAGGGTATGTACCACTCTCAAACATCAGATTTATCAGGACGACAAGTACGTCGGCAACAACTGGCCATAGACAAAGAACAACATTCATCGAAATGTCATAAGTATCGATAGTTCCGCGCTTTTTCAGCATTTATCTATCAGTATCTATCAGTATCTATCAGTATCTATCAGTATCTATCAGTATCTATCATATCAGTATCTATCAGTATCTATCAGTATCTATCTATCAGTTTCTATCAGTATCTATCTATCAGTATCTATCAGTATCTATCAGTATCTATCAGTATCTATCAGTATCTATCAGTATCTATCAGTATCTATCTATCAGTATCTATCAGTATCTATCAGTATCTATCAGTATCTATCAGTATCTATCATATCAGTATCTATCATATCAATATCTATCAGTATCTATCAGTATCTATCAGTATCTATCAGTATCTATCTATCAGTATCAATCAGTATCTATCAGTATCTATCAGTATCTATCAGTATCTATCAGTATCTATCAGTATCTATCAGTATCTAACATATCAGTATCTATCATATCAGTATCTATCAGTATCTATCAGTATCTATCAGTATCTATCTATCAGTATCTATCAGTATCTATCAGTATCTATCAGTATCTATCAGTATCTATCAGTATCTATCAGTATCTATCAGTATCTATCAGTATCTATCATATCAGTATCTATCATATCAGTATTTATCAGTATCTATCAGTATCTATCTATCAATAATTGTTGGTTCAATATATGAAACTGTTTTTTCGTCACTGACTGTATTGCGTTGTGTTATATAAGATTCGTATATGTCTAGTGTCTATTTATATTATTGTATTTATGTATGTATTATGTAAGTTTATGTATATCTATTTATGTATGTGTATATTTACCCATATGCGTACTTGTTTTCTGTTAGTATCTAATTATGTGCTCCCCTCACCTTCTGCTGCACCTACTCTGTATTAAGTTAGAATTTTCATCAATTTCACTACCCAAAGGTTGTCTGGAAGAGATCGCTTTTTAGCGATAAGACCGCCTGTTGTCTACCGTTATTTATTTATCAGTATCTATCAGTATTTATCAGTATCTATCAGTATCTATCAGTATCTATCAGTATCTATCAGTATCTATCAGTATCTAACATATCAGTATCTATCATATCAGTATCTATCAGTATCTATCAGTATCTATCAGTATCTAACTATCTATCTATCAGTATCTATCAGTATCTATTAGTATCTATCAGTATCTATCAGTATCTATCATATCAGTATCTATCATATCAGTATCTTTCAGTATCTATCATATCAGTATCTATCAGTATATATCTATCAGTATCTATCAGTATCTATCAGTATCTATCAATATCTATCAGTATCTATCAGTATCTATCAGTATCTATCAGTATCTATCATATCAGTATCTATCATATCAGTATCTATCAGTATCTATCAGCATCTATCAGTATCTATCAGTATCTATTTATCAGTATCTATCAGTATCTATTAGTATCTATCAGTATCTATCAGTCTCTATCATATCAGTATCTATCAGTATCTATCAGTATCTATTAGTATCTATCAGTATCTATCAGTATCTATCAGTATCTATCAGTATCTATCAGTATCTATCAGTATCTATCTATCAGTATCTATCAGTATCTATCAGTATCTATCAGTATCTATCAGTATCTATCTATCAGTATCTATCAGTATCTATCAGTATCTATCAGTATCTATCAGTATCTATCAGTATCTATCAGTATCTATCATATCAGTATCTATCATATCAGTATCTATCAGTATCTATCAGTATCTATCTATCAGTTTCTATCAGTATATATTAGTATCTATCAGTATCTATCAGTATCTATCATATCAGTATCTATCATATCAGTATCTATCATATCAGTATCTATCAGTATCTATCAGTATCTATCAGTATCTATCAGTATCTATCTATCAGTATCTATCAGTATCTATCAGTATCTATCAGTATCTATCATATCAGTATCTATCATATCAGTATCTATCATTTTAGTATCTATCAGTATCTATCAGTATCTATCAGTATCTATCAGTATCTATCAGTATCTATCTATCAGTATCTATCAGTATCTATCAGTATCTATCAGTATCTATCAAATCAGTATCTATCATATCAGTATCTATCAGTATCTATCAGTATCTATCAGTTTCTATCAGTATCTATCATATCAGTATCTATCATATCAGTATCTATCAGTATCTATCAGTATCTCTCAGTATCTATCAGTATCTATCAGTATCTATCAGTATCTATCAGTATCTATCAGTATCTATCTATCGGTATCTATCAGTATCTATCATATCAGTATCTATCATATCAGTATCTATCATATCAGTATCTATCAGTATCTTTCAGTATCTATCAGTATCTATCAGTCTCTATCAGTATCTATCTATAAGTATCTATCAGTATCTATCATATCAGTATCTATCATATCAGTATCTATCATATCAGTATCTATCAGTATCTATCAGTATCTATCTATCAGTATCTATCAGTATCTATCAGTATCTATCAGTATCTATCAGTATCTATCAATATCTATCAGTATCTATCATATCAGTTTCTATCATATCAGTATCTATCAGTATCTATCAGTATCTATCAGTATCTATCAGTATCTATCAGTATCTATCAGTATCTATCAGTATCTATCAGTATCTATCATATCAGTATCTATCATATCAGTATCTATCATATCAGTATCTATCATATCAGTATCTATCAGTATCTATCAGTATCTATCAGTATCTATCTGTCAGTATCTATCAGTATCTATCGGTATCTATCAGTATCTATCAGTATCTATCAGTATCTATCAGTATCTATCAAATCAGTATCTATCATATCAGTATCTATCAGTATCTATCAGTATCTATCAGTATCTTTCCATCAGTATCTATCAGTTTCTATCAGTATCTATCATATCAGTATCTATCATATCAGTATCTATCAGTATCTTTCAGTATCTATCAGTATCTATCAGTATCTTTCAGTATCTATCATATCAGTATCTATCATATCAGTATCTATCAGTATCTATCAGTATCTTTCTATAAGTATCTATCAATATCTATCATATCAGTATCTATCATATCAGTATCTATCAGTATCTATCAGTATCTATCTATCAATATCTATCAGTATCTATCAGTATCTATCAGTATCTATCAGTATCTATCAGTATCTATCAGTATCTATCAAATCAGTATCTATCATATCAGTATCTATCAGTATCTATCAGTATCTATCAGTATCTATCCATCAGTATCTATCAGTTTCTATCAGTATCTATCATATCAGTATCTATCAGTATCTTTCAGTTTCTATCAGTATCTTTCAGTATCTATCATATCAGTATCTATCATATCAGTATATATCAATATCTTTCAGTATCTATCAGTATCTATCAGTATCTATCTATCAGTATCTATCAGTATCTATCATATCAGTATCTATCAGTATCTATCTATCAGTATCTATCAGTATCTTATCAGTATCTATCAGTATCTATCAGTATCTATCAGTATCTATCAGTATCTATCAGTATCTATCAGTATCTATCAGTATCTATCAGTATCTATCATATCAGTATCTATCATATCAGTATCTATCAGTATCTATCAGTATCTATCAGTATCTATCAGTATCTATCAGTATCTATCTATCAGTATCTATCAGTATCTATTAGTATCTATCAGTATCTATCAGTATCTATCATATCAGTATCTATCATATCAGTATCTATCAGTATCTATCAGTATCTATCTATCGGTATCTATCAGTATCTATCAGTATCTATCAGTATCTATCAGTATCTATCAGTATCTATCAGTATCTATCAGTATCTATCATATCAGTATCTATCATATCAGTATCTATCAGTATCTTTCAGTATCTATCAGTATCTATCAGTATCTATCTATCAGTATCTATCAGTATCTATCAGTATCTATCATATCAGTATCTATCAGTATCTCTCAGTATCTCTCAGTATCTATCAGTATCTATCTTTCAGTATCTATCAGTATCTATCAGTATCTATCAGTATCTATCAGTATCTATCAGTATCTATCAGTATCTATCATATCAGTATCTATCATATCAGTATTTATCAGTATCTATCAGTATCTATCTATCAGTATCTATCAGTATCTATCAGTATCTATCAGTATCTATCAGTATCTATCATTTCAGTATCTATCATATCAGTATTTATCAGTATCTATCAGTGTCTATCTATCAGTATCTATCAGTATCTATCAGTATCTATCAGTATCTATCTATCAATATCTATCAGTATCTATCAGTATCTATCAGTATCTATCAGTATCTATCAGTATCTATCAGTATCTATCAGTATCTATCAGTATCTATCAGTGTCTATCATATCAGTATCTATCATATCAGTATCTATCATATCAGTATCTATCAGTATCTATCAGTATCTATCTTTCAGTATCTATCAGTATCTATCAGTATCTATCAGTATCTATCAGTATCTATCAGTATCTATCAGTATCTATCAGTATCTATCATATCAGTATCTATCATATCAGTATCTATCATATCAGTATCTATCAGTATCTATCAGTATCTATCAGTATCTATCAGTATCTATCAGTATCTATCAGTATCTATCATATCAGTATCTATCATATCAGTATCTATCAGTATCTATCAGTATCTATCTATCAGTATCTATCAGTATCTATCAGTTCCTATCAGTATCTATCAGTATCTATCATATCAGTATCTATCATATCAGTATCTATCAGTATCTATCAGCATCTATCAGTATCTATCAGTATCTATTTATCAGTATCTATCAGTATCTATTAGTATCTATCAGTATCTATCAGTATCTATCATATCAGTATCTATCAGTATCTATCATATCAGTATCTATCAGTATCTATCAGTATCTATCAGTATCTATCAGTATCTATCAGTATCTATCAGTATCTATCAGTATCTATCTATCAGTATCTATCAGTATCTATCAGTATCTATCAGTATCTATCAGTATCTATCAGTATCTATCAGTATCTATCAGTATCTATCAGTATCTATCATATCAGTTTCTATCATATCAGTATCTATCAGTATCTATCAGTATCTATCAGTATCTATCATATCAGTATCTATCATATCAGTATCTATCAGTATCTATCAGTATCTATCATATCAGTATCTATCATATCAGTATCTATCAGTATCTATCAGTATCTATCTATCAGTATCTATCAGTATCTATCAGTATCTATCAGTATCTATCAGTATCTATCAGTATCTATCAGTATCTATCATATCAGTATCTATCATATCAGTATTTATCAGTATCTATCAGTATCTATCAGTATCTATCAGTATCTATCAGTATCTATCAGTATCTATCAGTATCTATCAGTATCTAACATATCAGTATCTATCATATCAGTATCTATCAGTATCTATCAGTATCTATCAGTATCTAACTATCAGTATCTATCAGTATCTATCAGTATCTATCAGTATCTATCAGTATCTATCAGTATCTATCAGTATCTATCATATCAGTATCTATCATATCAGTATCTATCAGTATCTATCAGCATCTATCAGTATCTATCAGTATCTATTTATCAGTATCTATCAGTATCTATTAGTATCTATCAGTATCTATCAGTATCTATCATATCAGTATCTATCAGTATCTATCAGTATCTATCAGTATCTATCAGTATCTATCAGTATCTATCAGTATCTATCTATCAGTATCTATCAGTATCTATCAGTATCTATCAGTATCTATCTATCAGTATCTATCAGTATCTATCAGTATCTATCAGTATCTATCAGTATCTATCAGTATCTATCAGTATCTATCAGTATCTATCAGTATCTTTCATATCAGTATCTATCATATCAGTATCTATCAGTATCTATCAGTATCTATCTATCAGTTTCTATCAGTATATATTAGTATCTATCAGTATCTATCAGTATCTATCATATCAGTATCTATCATATCAGTATCTATCAGTATCTATCAGTATCTATCAGTATCTATCAGTATCTATCTATCAGTATCTATCAGTATCTATCAGTATCTATCAGTATCTATCAGTATCTATCATATCAGTATCTATCATATCAGTATCTATCATTTTAGTATCTATCAGTATCTATCAGTATCTATCAGTATCTATCTATCAGTATCTATCAGTATCTATCAGTATCTATCAGTATCTATCAAATCAGTATCTATCAAATCAGTATCTATCATATCAGTATCTATCAGTATCTATCAGTATCTATCAGTTTCTATCAGTATCTATCATATCAGTATCTATCATATCAGTATCTATCAGTATCTATCAGTATCTATCAGTATCTATCAGTATCTATCAGTATCTATCTATCGGTATCTATCAGTATCTATCATATCAGTATCTATCATATCAGTATCTATCAGTATCTTTCAGTATCTATCAGTATCTATCAGTCTCTATCAGTATCTATCTATAAGTATCTATCAGTATCTATCATATCAGTATCTATCATATCAGTATCTATCATATCAGTATCTATCAGTATCTATCTATCAGTATCTATCAGTATCTATCAGTATCTATCAGTATCTATCAATATCTATCAGTATCTATCATATCAGTTTCTATCATATCAGTATCTATCAGTATCTATCAGTATCTATCAGTATCTATCTATCAGTATCTATCAGTATCTATCAGTATCTATCAGTATCTATCAGTATCTATCAGTATCTATCAGTATCTATCAGTATCTATCAGTATCTATCAGTATCTATCAGTATCTATCAGTATCTATCATATCAGTATCTATCATATCAGTATCTATCATATCAGTATCTATCATATCAGTATCTATCAGTATCTATCAGTATCTATCAGTATCTATCTGTCAGTATCTATCAGTATCTATCGGTATCTATCAGTATCTATCAGTATCTATCAGTATCTATCAGTATCTATCAGTATCTATCAAATCAGTATCTATCATATCAGTATCTATCAGTATCTATCAGTATCTATCAGTATCTTTCCATCAGTATCTATCAGTTTCTATCAGTATCTATCATATCAGTATCTATCATATCAGTATCTATCAGTATCTTTCAGTATCTATCAGTATCTATCAGTATCTTTCAGTATCTATCATATCAGTATCTATCATATCAGTATCTATCAGTATCTATCAGTATCTTTCTATAAGTATCTATCAATATCTATCATATCAGTATCTATCATATCAGTATCTATCAGTATCTATCAGTATCTATCTATCAATATCTATCAGTATCTATCAGTATCTATCAGTATCTATCAGTATCTATCAGTATCTATCAGTATCTATCAAATCAGTATCTATCATATCAGTATCTATCAGTATCTATCAGTATCTATCCATCAGTATCTATCAGTTTCTATCAGTATCTATCATATCAGTATCTATCAGTATCTTTCAGTTTCTATCAGTATCTTTCAGTATCTATCATATCAGTATCTATCACATCAGTATATATCAATATCTTTCAGTATCTATCAGTATTGTCACGTGGTGTATTTTTGATATTTTGTATAATGGTCGTAATTGTTACATTTATAACCATATCTTAAACGGTCTATTGTTTTTTGAGTAGGACAACACAATATATAATTTTTCTAGTCTAGCAACAGGAGTAAAACTGTCATAGGTCAGGGTTGCTAGATAAATATTTAACATGACAGGGTAAAATTCAGAAATAACATATATTTGATAATATTATTTACAAATCCTTAAAATATAATAATTTAAAATAAAGTATAAGAAAAATAAACATACATATTAAAATACAGTATATGTTATTTCTTAATTACTATAATTAAATTATGGTGAACCAGGGATCTTGATTGGGTAGTCTTCAGCGAAAATAGGCAACCCTATTTACTACTAGAAACCATTGAAGTCTGTAGAAGCTACATATCCGTTTTGATACGAATTTCCGAAATGTGGTGCCATTTTCATCTGACTCCTGGTGTGAGCAGCTGTGTCTTGAGTCTGGTGCACCGACGCCATTTTCGATGGCGGGTTCTGTGGAAGTGTTATTTCGGGATTAGAAATCGTGAGTAGTGATCTTACACATAATTAGTTTCTGGTCTTTGTATCCTTGTTCAGTTTTTAACTGCTGGTTCCTTGTTTTAGCCACATTATTGATGGCGGGTGGGAGATCTTCTGCGGAGGCAGTTTAACTCAAGATTTTGGAGTCGCTCCGGTAAGCAGATTATCATAACCTCTCTGCTTAAATGTAAAGCATTGTGACTTATGATTGCACTATTCTAATGCAGGATTTTATTTCTATTCCAGCGGGGATAGGGAAATTAAATAAGGCATTAAAAATTAAATGAGAATTTGGAATTTAAAATTTAAGATCAGAATTAAAAATCAGTTATTAAAAATTAAAAGAGAAATTAAATTAAAAATTAAAGATATAAATTAAAGATTAAAAATTAAATTGAGATGAACCTTTTGTTTTTGGAAATTTAAGCTTAAGGTATAAACATTTTCCAAATTTAATTCTGCATCGGGTCTGTCATGGTAAATTCCTGTTTTCTTCACTACACTGGCCTGTTCTGCCTGGTCGAGACAGAAGCATAGCCGGAATCTCTCTGTAGCTGGGGTCCCGAGCACACTGCAAAGAAGAGACATCAATCAGGACAGGTTCTGAGTACGGACTAAGCAAGGTGCGTGTCAGTCTCTCTAGATATTAAAACGTAGGGAAGTAGGATTTCACTTAAAGTTAAATAACGTTGTTGGCACTGTTAAAATTTAGGTCTGATATATAGACTAAGACGAACATATTATACACCCAGTGATACTGGCTGAGCTACTTTTTTTAAGCGTGTCCTAGAATTAAACAGTTCTATAAGTCTCCTGCCAAGGCAGGCATAGGTTAAGTGTGTACATAGCCTAATGTATAAAATAAAGTTGTAGTAATTAACACATTTTTTTCCTTTAATATTCCACGTAGGTTACCTGTTTAATATTATTGAAAGGCATCCTTTTTCTAGGTCACAATATACTCAACTACGAGTTTATTAATTTATTTAGGTGTGAGATACTTTCGTTGTTTTGTTTTTTTTATCTCACACTGTTGTTTTTTTTTTGGAAAGAGATTGGCTCTTTCCTTTTGGAACTGCCTTCCAAAATTAATTTAGCCGAGCTTGGAAGGTCTACGTTTCAAATGGCGCCCAGTGGTAATTTATTTTAGTTATTTTAGGCAGCCAATATTTCAAATGGTGCCCAGTGGTTATTTCTTTTAGTTATTTCAGGCAGCCATTATTTCAATTGGTGCCCACGGTATTTTAGTATATTTACAGTCCTTTCAGTAATATTCAGGTTGATTTAAAAGTGCCAACAATCGTTTTGTTAAAACATTTTGTACTTACGTTTAATTCTTGAAGAAATCCATATTTGTTTGCATTTCCCTGGTATTACACTGTGTTAAGACATTTTCCACGCATTATATTGCTATTTTGTGTATATTTGAACAATATTTCTGCATATTTTTACGTTTTTTCCGAGAAAGAATTCATTTCATAACCGTTATTGTACGTTTTTTCCTTTGTTCATTTGGGAAGCTAATCTGACATTTGAGTACTAGACTACTGAACAGGAAATCAAATTTTGAGCACTATACTTTTAAATTGGATGTTTGGTATAATTTAAATTGAGTAAACAGTAACAAATCATTACATATTTATGCTATTTCAGAAACATATTTTCCATATTGTGTACACAAGTTTGATATTAAATTCATAATAGAGTGAAAGTTTTGATTAAAGGAAAGTGGTATATTCAACTTTCTTAGTGTTACCACATTTTTAAGTTTAAAAGAAAGTCTATTTAAGCACTGGAATTTCTATTTGAGGTTGTTTTATTTTGCTTTTGTGCTTTGAAATTCTTGTTATTTTCAGAGATAAAGTGTGAACATTATTAAATATCATTGCTAAATTTAATGATAATTTTGTTGTTTGGTGCATATTAAGGGAAACTTTCTTTATTTAAAATTAATTTGGATACAAAATTGTGGTATAGACAAATTGTGAATTTTGTTTTTTTTACTTGCTACTTTTTTCAAACAGTAACGAAATATAAGTAATTTGAAGTGTATATTTAACAAAAGTTGTTCAGGAAAACAATTTATATTGTGAAATAGCAGAATATCAGTAAGTTTCTTTGTGATTAACAGAGCCAACATATTATTAGATTGATTTTTTTTTACAACAATGGAGCGATTACAATTCCATTCTTTGTTAAAAGACGAGTTATATTATGAAGTGACTATTCGTTCTGAGACACCTGCTAGTACTGTAGATGGAATGAGGAAGCAGCTTAGACAATTATTGCCTGAATGCCCTCCAGAGGCAATTTCTGAAACAGATTTCTCCGGTGACAGTGAACTTGACATCATCAAGACCAAACTTCAGGATTTGTCTGCGACTGTGAATAGGTACATTCAGACGAAGGATAGGCATTCTTTAGTTCGTTCTAAAGCTTTAGGAAATCATTTACATCACAGGCTATTAAGGATTAAGACAAACAATGATAGTGAAATATTAGAAATAAAAACAGCGCTCACTTTACAATTAGAATCTTTATTAACAAAATTAGAAAATGCAGGTCAGTCATCGGGTGCTCATAGTTTAATTGATTCGAACCTTCAGGGTCCTAGTGGTTCTAGTGCACAGCAAGTTTCTGAAAGAGAAATTCAGGTAGTTTGTTCCGGCAATCAGAATGTCGCGAAATGGAATCTTCGTTATAATGGGAATAGCGATCCCAGGTCATTCCTTGAGCGTGTTGATGAGTTGAAGCTCGCATATGGTGTTTCGGATTCGGCTTTGTTTTGTTCAGCAGCACAATTGTTCACCGATAATGCTTTGTTTTGGTTCAGAGGTATTCGGGAACAGGTTTCTTCGTGGACACAGCTGAAAGATATTTTGCTTCACGAGTTCGATATCCCCGACTATGAATACAGGTTGTTAGGAGAAATTAGATCCAGAACTCAGGGTTTAGACGAGCCAATCCACATATATGTAGGGATCATGTCTTGCATGTTTTCTCGATTAAAAAATGCTTTGTCTGAGGAATCAAAGTTAGAAATTATGTTGCACAACATTAGACCCAGCTTGTCAGAACAGCTGGCGTTAGTTAACATCACTTCAATTGCGGAATTAAAAGAAAAGTGTCGTAAACTTGAGGCGGCCGGTGCCCGCGCGCAACTTTTTGTCGAACCGTCTAAATCAGGCACAAATACACTTAGTAGTGACTTCGCATACAAAGGCAGGTCCAAGCAGGTTAACGCCGTTGATGTTAGCACAAAACATTCCTTAGATTCATCGCATTGTAGTAGTTTTTCGAGTCAGCCAGCTTGTAGTACACAACAGCGGCAGCGTTTTGATGGAAATTCCACACATGTGCGGGAAACTTCGAGTATTCCTGTTTGTAATCGTTGTGGTAAAACGAATCATAATTTTAGATTCTGTAAGGGAAAGCGTAACACGAATAATGTTCAAATAAAATGTTTCGGTTGTGCAACACAGGGTGTTTTGGTTAAAGATTGTGACAAATGTCAAAGCTCACAGAGTCAGAAAAAAGTAAAACGTTCCGTTTCACACAAATCAAAAAACTAGTAGGTCAGAACCGCAGTGACAGTTTTAGGGATAAATTAAACGATCCGATTTCACAATTTCGCAATTACGATTCGATTGCTACGGTTCTGTTTTCACCAAATAAAAGCGATATTCGACCATTTTTGAAATTTAGAGTGTGTGATTATTTTGACGTTTACGGATTAGCGGACAGTGGTTCTTCAGTTAGTATTTTGGGAAACAATTCACATGAAGATTTTATTAAATTCGGTTTCGAGATGAAGGCCACTGACTTAACTTCATGCAATGTTGCAAATGGCGTTATAGTCCAATCAATAGGGTACATTTTTGTTCCGGTAACATTTAAAAATGTTACAAATGTTATAAAGTTTTTAGTTATGCCCAATATTGTTACGGATGTTATTTTGGGGATTGATTTTTGGAAAGTTTTTAGTTTGGCCCCGGAAATTTTGGACAACATTGCATATATTAAGATACCAGACAAATATTTTGACTTATGTAATGGAATCGGTTCTGAACAGGTAAATTCAATTCAGTCGTACGATCACTTGTCTCCAACGCAACAAGAGCTCGCGAACGCCGTAGTGGGGAAGTTTAACGATATCTCGTTCGAAGTAAAGGGTTTAGGTAGGACGTCTTTAATGGAACATGTCATTGACACTGGCGACGCTCCACCTATTAAGACCAAACAGTATCCACTCTCTCCGGAAAAGAGGGCAAGTTTAGGTTCGGAATTAGATCGGATGTTGGAGTTAGGTGTCGTTACTCCGTGCGAAAGCCTATGGAATAATCCGGTACTTTTAGTTCAGAAAGCAAATGGGGATTGGAGATTCTGCTTAGACTGTAGGAAGTTAAATGCGGTGACGAAAGGGGATTCGTATTCCATTCCGTATATTCCGCAGATTTTAGACAGTTTGAAGGAAGCGAAGTTTCTGACGTCTATCGACTTAAGTTCCTCTTTCTGGCAGATTCCTTTGCATGAGAGCTCGCAGGAGAAGACAAGTTTCACGGTACCTGGTCGCGGGTTATTTAAATTCCAAGTTATGCCGTTCGGATTATCGGGAGCACCTGCCCGACAGCAGAGGCTCATGGATAGGCTTATAGACCATAATATAACCAGCGACATTGAGAACGGTTTCGTCTTCTGTTACATAGACGACATAGTCATTTGTTCATCAGATTTTCAGACTCATTTAGTGCTGTTGAATCGTGTGTTGGAAAAGCTGAAGATGGCGAACTTGACAATCAATTTTGAAAAGTCCAAGTTCTTCAGACAGTCTATTAAGTACTTGGGTTACGTAGTAGACGAGTTTGGCTTGCGTACAGACCCAGAGAAGGTGTCCGCCATCTTGAACTTTCCCATTCCCACGACTTCTTGCGAGGTGAAGATATTTTTAGGGACATGCTCATGGTATCGTCGGTTTATCCGAAATTTTTCGAGTATAGCTGCCCCTTTAAATCGCTTGACCTCGAAGGGAAAGAACGCACCACCATTCGTTTGGTCTGCAGAGGCCGAGAACGCCTTTAACACATTGAAGAATGCGTTAGTGTCAGCACCAATTTTAGCTGTCCCTGATTTTGACAAGCCATTTACAGTGCATAGTGACGCTTCTTCATATGGAATCGGCGGTATGCTATCGCAGACGATCGATGGGCAGGAGCATCCCATAGCGTATGTTAGTCGTTCTCTTAACAAGTGTGAGCGCAACTATAGTGCCACAGAACGAGAAGCGCTGGGAGTTCTTTTCTCTGTCGAGAAGTTTCAGGCCTATTTAGGTTCACGTCGGTTTAAAGTGATTACCGATCACTCTTCATTGCGTTGGTTCATGAACTTGGAAAATCCATCTGGCAGATTAGCACGTTGGGGTTGCAGACTGTCTCAATTTAATTTTGATATTGAGCACAGGAAAGGCACCGAGAACGTTGTGCCAGATGCATTGTCCAGGTTAATGCCCGTTGAAGCCGTAGACGTAGTGGTCAATGATGACGTGAACGATGATTGGTATGATAAGACGCTGAACGGTTGTAAGGTTTTTCCAGCAAACTTCCCGAACTATTGTGTCAGGGATGGAAAGCTGTTTCGTTTTAGTAAGAGCAAATATAACCTTTTACGAGAATTTGACTGGAAGGAGGTAGTGAGACAGAATGACCGGAAGAGAATTTTGAAAGAGAACCATTGCGATCCTACTGCCGCACATTTAGGGGTTTTTAAAACTCATCGGCGATTGGCGCTTACATACTTTTGGCCTGGTATGTACAAGGACGTTGTGGAGTATGTGAAGGCATGCGATACCTGTGCAGCCTATAAACATTCACAGAAGACAACTCCTGGTCTGATGGGTAAGCCAAAAGTATGTCACCGCCCAATGCAAGTGGTTAGTATTGATTTGGTCGGGCCACTTCCGCGTTCTAGAGCAGGTTATACGTTCTTGTTTGTTGTTACATGTTGCTTTTCAAAGTACACGCTGCTATTTCCACTCCGCCGCGCAACTAGTGCGTTGGTGGCGAAGCATTTTGAGAAACATGTCATTTTGGAACATGGTGTACCGGAAACCGTAATTACCGATAATGGGGTTCAATTCACGGGATCTGAGTTTAAGCAGCTAATGAAACGTTACAACGTACCTAAAGTTTTTTATGGACCACGATATACGCCGCAGGTTAACCTGGTAGAAAGGTATAACAAGACGGTTATGACGGCCGTAGCGTCGTACGTAGAGGACAATCACCGGTCTTGGGATGAAAATCTGCACCAAATTCGTTTCGCTTTAAACAGTGCAGTCAATGAGTCCACAGGGTTTTCTCCTTTCTTTTTAGTACACGCTAGGGAACCAGTCATAAACGGCTCGTTCTATAAGGATACTGGTCAGGATTATTCAGTTACCATTCCTAGAGAGGAATATGCCGGCGAGTTTGGTTGCTTGAAAAATATTTTTGAACAGGTTAGGTTACGTTTGTTGCAAGCACATGAGACAAATGCTAAGTATTACAACTTAAGAAGACGTTCAGCTAAGTTTTCAGTAGGAGATGTTGTTTGGAAACGTTCATACGTCCAGAGTGACGCTATGAATTTTAAGATGTCAAAGCTTGCGCCTAAATACGAGAAATGTAGGGTAAAAGCGGTTTTATCTCCTTTAGTTTATGAGTTGGAAAGGATGGACGGCCATCCTATAGGTTCGTGGCACATTAAAGACTTAAAAGCGTAAGGTTACAGCTGCTGATTTAGTGATCAGTGGACGCGCGACCCGCATACAATAGGTATTGTTCGTCGCGCCGCCACTGTTCAATAAATAACAGAGCATGGTGACACGTACTTAAGTAGGGTTGTGACGTAGCATTAGTGTTAAATATCGCAAAGTCATATTTAATCACGAACTAAAAGGACCGTGGTGAGCAGGAGAAACTGACTCATTACTTAATTATGAAAGGTGACGTATGAAAGGGTTATGACAGTTATGAGAAATTGGAGCTGCTCAATCCTAGCTCGATGAGTAACAAGAGCCGTCTTTAATGTTGTGCATATTTAGATATCGTGCGAAAACACGTAAAAGATATGGAGGTTGTTTTAGATACTGTACGCACATCCAACAAGGGTTTTATCGGTGTTTTCCGTACATGTGTGGATGTGTAGGTGTTTTGTTGTGCAGTATTGTTTCTGATTTTGTTTCCTCAGACCCAGTCGACAGGTTCGAGGTAATTTTGTTTTGAATTTTGAGAAAGCGATCGTTATCGATTAGCTTACATTTGTTTTGATTATAAACGATTCATTCGTTTTGTTTTCTCGGTTTTGGATTTAGGAGCGAGTTAAGTACTTACATGTTGTGGTGCTACACTCAATCTTGTAGTGTTCGGACTTAGTGTCAACACATTTTACTGGCTTTTGGTTTGGCTGTAAATCAGTCGAGTGTTCCGAGTAGTTTACTACATTTTCGGCACTGTTTCGCCCGGACTAGCGGAGATATATGTATGCTGAACATTTGTCCTGGCTGTTGGTTTTAACCTCTTCAACACAAGGTTGTTGTGTTGGAAAGGTTAAGGGAAAGGTTTCACATAGATAGATGGATTATTAGGACAGTAGGTCCAGTTTTGTATTTTTGTATTTAGTTCTTTTTTGTGTGCTGATATAGCACAAACCGGGCTAGTGATCGGTGGACGCGCGGCCACATATTTAGTAGGTAGATGGTGGGTATTGTTCGCCGCGCCGCCATCGTTCACAACCGTTTAGCACCGTGCATTTTTTCATAATAGTTGCATGTTAGGTTTGAGTATGGGTTACTCAACTTTAGGGTGACTTATCTACGTATACATAGTTATTTAGGGTCATGGCGCGGGTTCGAAGGATAGCAGTTTAGTCTTTTGGTAGTAGTCATTTTTAATAGTTTGGTAGTGATTTTTTTTTTGGAAAACTTAGTTCATTACATTTTTTTTAGTATACAATTTTGTCCAAGGCGTCCCTCGAGTCCGTACCAGCCGTAGCTATTAGGTGTTGGTTGTTTTGGGTTTAGTGTAGACACACGTGACTTGCCTTTAGATTTTTTCTAGCTCTTGATAAAGCAAGATCGCTGAGGGCAGCGAGCGATTCACTCCTAGTGAATCTTTTCGTATGGGGGGGGGTATTGTCACGTGGTGTATTTTTGATATTTTGTATAATGGTCGTAATTGTTACATTTATAACCATATCTTAAACGGTCTATTGTTTTTTGAGTAGGACAACACAATATATAATTTTTCTAGTCTAGCAACAGGAGTAAAACTGTCATAGGTCAGGGTTGCTAGATAAATATTTAACATGACAGGGTAAAATTCAGAAATAACATATATTTGATAATATTATTTACAAATCCTTAAAATATAATAATTTAAAATAAAGTATAAGAAAAATAAACATAAATATTAAAATACAGTATATGTTATTTCTTAATTACTATAATTAAATTATGGTGAACCAGGGATCTTGATTGGGTAGTCTTCAGCGAAAATAGGCAACCCTATTTACTACTAGAAACCATTGAAGTCTGTAGAAGCTACATATCCGTTTTGATACGAATTTCCGAAATGTGGTGCCATTTTCATCTGACTCCTGGTGTGAGCAGCTGTGTCTTGAGTCTGGTGCACCGACGCCATTTTCGATGGCGGGTTCTGTGGAAGTGTTATTTCGGGATTAGAAATCGTGAGTAGTGATCTTACACATAATTAGTTTCTGGTCTTTGTATCCTTGTTCAGTTTTTAACTGCTGGTTCCTTGTTTTAGCCACATTATTGATGGCGGGTGGGAGATCTTCTGCGGAGGCAGTTTAACTCAAGATTTTGGAGTCGCTCCGTTAAGCAGACTATCATAACCTCTCTGCTTAAATGTAAAGCATTGTGACTTATGATTGCACTATTCTAATGCAGGATTTTATTTCTATTCCAGCGGGGATAGGGAAATTAAATAAGGCATTAAAAATTAAATGAGAATTTGGAATTTAAAATTTAAGATCAGAATTAAAAATCAGTTATTAAAAATTAAAAGAGAAATTAAATTAAAAATTAAAGATATAAATTAAAGATTAAAAATTAAATTGAGATGAACCTTTTGTTTTTGGAAATTTAAGCTTAAGGTATAAACATTTTCCAAATTTAATTCTGCATCGGGTCTGTCATGGTAAATTCCTGTTTTCTTCACTACACTGGCCTGTTCTGCCTGGTCGAGACAGAAGCATAGCCGGAATCTCTCTGTAGCTGGGGTCCCGAGCACACTGCAAAGAAGAGACATCAATCAGGACAGGTTCTGAGTACGGACTAAGCAAGGTGCGTGTCAGTCTCTCTAGATATTAAAACGTAGGGAAGTAGGATTTCACTTAAAGTTAAATAACGTTGTTGGCACTGTTAAAATTTAGGTCTGATATATAGACTAAGACGAACATATAATACACCCAGTGATACTGGCTGAGCTACTTTTTTTAAGCGTGTCCTAGAATTAAACAGTTCTATAAGTCTCCTGCCAAGGCAGGCATAGGTTAAGTGTGTACATAGCCTAATGTATAAAATAAAGTTGTAGTAATTAACACATTTTTTTCCTTTAATATTCCACGTAGGTTACCTGTTTAATATTATTGAAAGGCATCCTTTTTCTAGGTCACAATATACTCAACTATGAGTTTATTAATTTATTTAGGTGTGAGATACTTTCGTTGTTTTGTTTTTTTTATCTCACACTGTTGTTTTTTTTTTGGAAAGAGATTGGCTCTTTCCTTTTGGAACTGCCTTCCAAAATTAATTTAGCCGAGCTTGGAAGGTCTACGTTTCAGTATCTATCAGTATCTATCTATCAGTATCTATCAGTATCTATCATATCAGTATCTATCAGTATCTATCTATCAGTATCTATCAGTATCTATCAGTATCTATCAGTATCTATCAGTATCTATCAGTATCTATCAGTATCTATCAGTATCTTTCAGTATCTATCATATCAGTATCTATCAGTATCTATCTATCAGTATCTATCAGTATCTATCAGTATCTATCAGTATCTATCAGTATCTATCAGTATCTATCAGTATCTATCATATCAGTATCTATCATATCAGTATCTAGCAGTATCTATCAGTATCAATCTATCAGTATCTATCAGTATCTATCATATCAGTATCTATCAGTATCTATCAGTATCTATCTATCAGTATCTATCAGTATCTATCATATCAGTATCTATCAGTATCTATCAGTATCTATCTATCAGTATCTATCAGTATCTATCAGTATCTATCATATCAGTATCTATCAGTATCTATCAGTATCTATCTATCAGTATCTATCAGTATCTATCAGTATCTATCTATCAGTATCTATCAGTATCTATCAGTATCTATCAGTATCTATCAGTATCTATCAGTATCTATCAGTATCTATCAGTATCTATCAGTATCTATCAGTATCTATCAAATCAGTATCTATCATATCAGTATCTATCAGTATCTATCAGTATTTATCAGTATCTATCAGTATCTATCTATCAGTATCTATCAGTTTCTATCAGTATCTATCATATCAGTATCTATCATATCAGTATCTATCATATCAGTATCTATCAGTATCTATCAGTATCTATCAGTATCTATCAGTATCTATCATATCAGTATCTATCATATCAGTATCTATCAGTATCTTTCAGTATCTATCAGTATCTATCAGTATCTATCTATCAGTATCTATCAGTATCTATCATATCAGTATCTATCATATCAGTATCTATCAGTATCTATCAGTATCTATCTATCAGTATCTATCAGTATCTATCAGTATCTATCAGTATCTATCAGTATCTATCAGTATCTATCAGTATCTATCAGTATCTATCAGTATTTATCAGTATCTATCAGTATCTTTCATATCAGTTTCTATCATATCAGTATCTATTAGTATCTATCAGTATCTATCTATCAGTTTCTATCAGTATATATTTGTATCTATCAGTATCTATCAGTATCTATCATATCAGTATTTATCATATCAGTATCTATCAGTATCTATCAGTATCTATCAGTATCTATCTATCAGTATCTATCAGTATCTATCAGTATCTATCAGTATCTATCAATATCTATCATATCAGTATCTATCATATCAGTATCTATCAGTATCTATCAGTATCTATCTATCAGTATCAATCAGTATCTATCTATCAGTTTCTATCAGTATATATTAGTATCTATCAGTATCTATCATATCAGTATCTATCAGTATCTATCATATCAGTATCTATCATATCAGTATCTATCAGTATCTATCAGTATCTATCATATCAGTATCATATCAGTATTTATCAGTATCTATCAGTATCTATCTATCAGTATCTATCAGTATCTATCAGTATCTATCATATCAGTATCTATCATATCAGTATCTATCAGTATCTATCAGTATCTATCAGTATCTATCAGTATCTATCAGTATCTATCAGTATCTATCAGTATCTATCAGTATCTATCAGTATCTGGGTGATTATCTCAGCGAAAAAAAATTGCGGCGGGATTGATAACTATAGTGTGAAACAATTGTTTTAAAAGTTTTAATTTTTTTCTGAAAAGAAGACACAAATTACTATCTTAAGCCAAATCGCAAAGTATTTTATAAGTCATTTATGTTCAATAATTTTTTTTTTGCGGTAAAATGATAATTTTGGTGCGGCGTCCAGTATTCGTTGTTCCTCATAAATGTCTTTGATAGAACCATATCATCAATGTTTTAAACTAAAATTGCATTTATTTATAATCTTTATTAGTTTAAGTATATTATAAGGATATATAAATAAAGATTAATACATAAATAGATACTCAAAATTGAGCACTAAGAGTTGTCCGGGTGAAATTGATAATTTTGGTGGTAAATATTGAAAATGTGTTTATGGTTGAATGAAACGCAACAAGACCAGCAAACGTGTGTTAACCTGTTCGTTTAGTTCCGCTCCGGCATGGAGCGACGACACACACGTCGTACCTTGCTGGATCTGTCCACCAGCACGTAAGTATCTAATTTTGGTGTGTTCAAAATACTTTTTGACACAATTTTTGTGGTATATGTTTCAAGTGACTTAGCAATCATTGACTGTGTGTGAATTGTGTGTAAGACGTGTTAAAGGTTTCTTTTTTAAAATATAAAGTTAAATTGGAAGTAAATAATACGGATATTTTTTAAATATTTTTTTAATCACTGTTTCTAATTTCGGTGGATCAATTTTGGTGGTTTTGGTGGTAATTTGAAAGTCACCAAAATTGCTTGATGCCACCAGAATTGCTAATTCTGTAATCTGTATATAATTACACATTTGTAATCGCATTTCCAACACTTTTGACTCGGTGAATTTATTTGAAGTCAAGTATAAACACAATACATTTAATATTACAAGCTGTCGGTGAGGGTAATCTTAGCTTAGATATGCTTATGCTGGTGGCGGATTCTATAGCTCCTATCCTTTCCTATATTACTTGTTTTTAAGATCACCGACGATATTCGTCTTAATATAGAATATAGAAAAGTGACTATATTGGTGCTCCTAGATTTTAGTAGTGTTTTTAACACTGTTGATTTTGATATTCTTCTCAGTTTACTTAGTACTTTAAATATATCTCCAACTTCACTGTCCTGGTTTCGTGATTACCTCTTTGGGGGACAGCAGCGGGTTCGAGTTGATGACCGATTTTCTAGCTGGTGTGAACTGTCTTCTGGTGTCCCTCAAGGGGCATACTCTCTACATTACTCTTTTCTGTCTTCATTAACGGAATCACCAACCACAGTCACTCTCCTCCTCGTTCCATATCTATGCAGACGATTTGCAGCTTTATGCGGCGGCCAGCATTGATGATTTTGGCTCCTTTGTTTCGCAAATCAATTTAGACCTGGAATCAATCCGTGCTTGGGCTTGATTCTTTGGTTTGATGAAGAATGCCAAGAAGTCGCAGGCTATTGTCGTTGTTCGCCTGCGGTCAAGTGCAAATCTGGCTCTATCTATCCCACAGGATAGATCTCATGTTTACGATGTATCTTTTGCTGTGCGCGCCGTGAAATTATAAAATAAATTGTCTCCCGCCCTAAGGCAGACGTAGTCCGTATATAGCATCGTTCAAGGGGAAGTTCAAGAAATTATGGCTGTCGAATTAATGATTATTTGATTAGGTTGCTGTTTTTGTTATAATTATGATTATATTTATGTTATATGTATTTATATAGATATAACGTAATATGTATTACGTTGACTGTTTGCCTATCTCTCTCTCATTTGGTTTTTGCATTTTCATTTGTACTATTGTAAAGTTATCGTATTGTACATGTTGCTTGGTTTGTCTGCCATTTACTTGTGTTTAACACTCATTTACTCGAAGGTTATGGAAGAAATCCCTTAGAGAGATAAGTTCGCTTTTGTACATGCTTATTTTTTTGAAATGTATGTAGGGTTTACGATGGCTAATCGCAAGAAAAATCAATCAAGAGAAGTCCTCGAAAAAAATATATACTTGTCGGAGACGGTCATGAGTACGGTAGCTCAACGAAGCCAGCGCGCCATCTGAAGGCGACAGTGGCGCCCCCTTGAACCTGTTTTGGCGCGCTAGACAGAGTCTTGGCGGTTCACTCAGCGAACGCCCACCGACACTTCGCTTTGGGTCACCATCGAGTGCACTACTGCCTTGGAACTGTCCCGTTTCGTTGTGCTATACCAAGTTAGAATCAGTGAAACGTTATAACTCAACAATACTGTGTTAATTTAATAAAGACTATTGTGAGACTTTGATAACCTAGCTTACAGACCTCTGTGCCAGGAACTGTTATTTTGTGCTTCATTGTATAAGGAATAAATCAAGTTAATTGCATCCGTATTGTTTCATCTTGCTCGCAACTACCTCCTCGTCCACAACTATGTCGATTAGCTCATCTAATGTGCCACACCACACCGGCCATCCAGACCTGTCCCCGACATCAGAAGTTGGGATGGTATCTACGGCCCATGAGCGAACACGAAGAATGATGGAACACGAAGCGAATAAAACGGAAGAAAAAAAAGTTTGTGGTTACTCTTTGAAATACAACGAACCTGACATCACAAAATCAAGGAACAGGAGCTACAAGCGTTTCCGTTATTGAAACTCAAGCTAACACCGTCACGGAGACCTACAAAACCGTATGAAAACAAATGAAGATTGCACTGTTTAAATTGTTTTCATTGCGAGAGAAACGGACATGAAAAATTCGATTGCTTACTTCGTATAAAAGAAAACTACAACTTACCACCTCAGCGACAAAAGCCAGCAGTTACAATACAAACTACATACATCGAAGTTCATTGTTTACTTCAAGAACAGCGGGACACATCGTCAGTTGTTGCACCAGTAGAAGTGACCCAGAAGCGACAGTCAACTACAACTTACAAGCGACGCGTGAACGTTTAGGCACTATGGCTTCACCGACACATTTTGAAAAACACATCAGGTCAGTCGTTAACTTTTCACTAAGATTCCGATATTTGGTTCACAAATAAAAGTGTAGTTAGATTCTGGGGTAGACTTAAGTCGCACTTATTCAGTTTAGTGGGTATTTGTCAAAAAAAGTACTAACGGGTACTGGTAAAAGCAACCCTCCAAGCAACAAAGTTTATTGCACGTTTTGTAACGATTGTTTTCGTAGTGATATAATATGACTAAACGCGAAATGTTTCTACAGAGATTTAGCGTTGATTAATATGACCACTACGCAGTTTACCTACCATTAAAAAAGTTTATAATTTTAAAATTGCGCTGTGAAGGTGCATCAATCATACACACTTAGAATTATTATTCTAAGCATACACAGTACTTAGTAGTAGGAGCGGCTGGGCTTAGGAACTTGCTTTAATAATCTACCCTCTGTTCATGATTTTCCAATCATTCTGTAGAATTAAATTTTTTTGACATCTTGAATAGTTTCTTACACAGTGTACTTTAGCTGGTGTATAGTTTAGCGTCTATAACTTTCGTAAGAACTGGTGAGCTTGAGATTTGTTTAAACGATCCTAATGTTACTTTTAACTGTGGTGATCGCTATAGCTTAAAATATTTAAACTGGATACACTAACAGGATTAGGAAAATATTGGGACACAAGAGTTTAAAATTGAAGTTTGATTTTTATCATTAATGTTTTATAATCCCCTGGTAATCTAAAAGTTATCATACAAAGTAAAGCTTGTTATTAAAGTGCAAATAATGATTTGATTTAAATATTTTCTTGCATCTACGTCGTAGATTATTTGTTCACATTAACGAATCATAATTTCAGTGTACCTACCTAACTTTGCTAGATTGATTTGAGTTTCCTTTTTTTTTGTTGGATTATTATTATTCGTTTGGCATGTTATTTCAGATAACAAAAGAAACAATTCATTTGACTATAAGTAATTACAAATCCAATTTCAGTTGTTGTTGAATTGAAGTTGAGTTTGTTGGATTTAAGGTTAGAATGACCGAGCTCTGTGATACTGTGCTGGAGTTTTTGTTTCAGAAAAAGATACGCGACCTCAGCAGCTAACAGCTAAGCCACGAGTCGTTCTGCTTCGGCTGCCACGGTACAAGACATCGCGTAAAGAACTGCGCGAAGGCGAGCGACAGGGCGCCTTCAACCACGGGGAAGAGGGTTGACGTGTGACGTCACCACACCACACCATATCAGGCAATCTGGTGAGGAGTTCTCATTTTATTGTGATTTGGTTGCCGAGCGATCGCTTATGGAAGAGTTGATTTCCAATAAGTTCCATGGCAAAAACGGCTGTATAATTCAGTGACTATTGTATGACTTGTATCAGTCTAGCTAAAAATTGTTAGTACTGTGCAGTAAATAGACTTACTGAAGCGAGCCTATTAGAAATGTTGACATGTAGTATTATAAATTGCAAGACCATTGGCCATAAACTTGACTTCCAAACATGCGCGTACTTGCACGATAGGTTGAGGGAAATGCCCGGGAGCTACGTACCATTTGAAGTAGACGAAAAAAAATATATTGTGAGACTGGTAGGGAGGTTCTCAGTTCGGCTGGTCGACCATACCAGTCACTTCATCGTAGCCGTAGTCCGGTAGAAGTCGGCATCTGCTCTAAGCAGTCCGTGGATACGCGGTGCGCGGTAGGTGCTGGCGGAGGTCGGGTCACTCTCGCAGAGACCGTAGAGTCATAGGGTTGACTCGGCGATCCCGTGGGGATGCGCGTAGTGGGTGGCTAAGTTAGCCCTAGGCCACGAATGAGATACCTGTTTTGTTGAACGAATTTTCGTTGATTTAATTGTTTTGATATTGTCAATAAGGTGAGCCAAAAGGAAATGATATGGTGGTACATGGTTCCTAATGTGTTTTCTAAGGTAGAAGTGGTAAATAGCTAGTTTGTTTCACAACAAGCAACATTGTAGTACAATCTCATTTAAAACGTATTGCACTATTGAAAGAATAAGTAATGTTACAATAGGCTATTTGACTGATGTTGAATTCTACAGCGTACTGTAGTTATATGAATAAAATTAGCTAAATATATCACGAAACAAAGAAAAAAAATCCAGAAACATATATATTTTTTGGAAATATGTGACTTCAAAGGTACGCAAATTTTATGTTTTTTTTTTTAATCCAAAATAAATTTTGAAAATGTTTTCAGAATCCTCATAATTTTACGAAACAATAATTGTATGACAACTATGAACTTAAACGCACTTTTTCACGGTGAAAATGCCAAATTTCTTAATTTTTCCATACAATTATTGGTACCTATACCGGCCTATGACGTCACTAGCCTGACGCGTTTTGTATGGAGCGTTTTTAGCGCTACGTAGAAATGTTGAACTTTGACGGTCATTTCTGACTTTTACAGCAATTTAAGTGTAGTCAGTCCCATATAGACATTTGATCACAATAAAAAATAGAATCGATTGACATGCTCAAAAAAAATTAGTCAACATGTCTATTGGTAGTTGGTTGTAAGATACCATAATTCGATTTGTATCTTTTGAAATATTGCGGTTATAAAACAAAAACTTTCAGTTAGTTGTCAAAATTATTTTTGTGATATTTTTTTTGTTTTGGTGTCAGTAACTATTTGATGCGAAAGGAAAGATGAAGTTTTTGTTTTGTCTTAGGTACCATTTTGACGTGTTTGTCAGGACTGACCGAGTGGATACTGTTTTGGTTGTTGATTGTTTCAGAGCAACACACGAGGACGTGTGTCATCGCAGGATGGCCGTGTCGGAGACGGTCATGAGTACGGTAGCTCAACGAAGCCAGCGCGCCATCTGAAGGCGACAGTGGCGCCCCCTTGAACCTGTTTTGGCGCGCTAGACAGAGTCTTGGCGGTTCACTCAGCGAACGCCCACCGACACTTCGCTTTGGGTCACCATCGAGTGCACTACTGCCTTGGAACTGTCCCGTTTCGTTGTGCTATACCAAGTTAGAATCAGTGAAACGTTATAACTCAACAATACTGTGTTAATTTAATAAAGACTATTGTGAGACTTTGATAACCTAGCTTACAGACCTCTGTGCCAGGAACTGTTATTTTGTGCTTCATTGTATAAGGAATAAATCAAGTTAATTGCATCCGTATTGTTTCATCTTGCTCGCAACTACCTCCTCGTCCACAACTATGTCGATTAGCTCATCTAATGTGCCACACCACACCGGCCATCCAGACCTGTCCCCGACATACTGTTGTTACAAACGAGTTAGTGATTGTATTTTCATAGATAATTTGGTATAATTAAAATGATTAATTAAACATACTTTCTTTTCATTTCCAGCAGGCAATTTCATTGACAAATATAAATTTTTAGCACAAGTAACTAATTTTGGTGTAGATGTACAATTTTGGTGGCAGGCCAATTACTAAAATCGTAATATCTTTAAAACTATTATGTATAACAAAGGGCCATTACTACACAATATTGGTTATGACTTTATTCGTATTATTGATATATAATTTTGGCTCTAACATCAAAAATAAAAAATGCCACCAAAATTAGGTAAATTTCGAGCTTGTTGAAATTCACCCATCTATCAGTATCTATTAGTATCTATCAGTATCTATCAGTATCTATCATATCAGTATCTATCATATCAGTATCTATCATATCAGTATCTATCAGTATCTATCAATCGGTATCTATCAGTATCTATCAGTTTCTATCAGTATCTATCATATCAGTATCTTTCATATCAGTATCTATCAGTATCTATCAGTATCTATCATATCAGTATCTATCATATCAGTATCTATCAGTATCTATCTATCAGTATCTATCAGTATCTATCATATCAGTATCTATCAGTATCTATCAGTATCTATCAGTATCTATCTATCAGTATCTATCAGTATCTATCAGTATCTATCAGTATCTATCAGTATCTATCAGTATCTATCAGTATCTATCATATCAGTATCTATCAGTATCTATCAGTATCTATCAGTATCTATCAGTATCTATCAGTATCTATCAGTATCTATCAGTATCTATCAGTATCTATCAGTATCTATCAGTATCTATCAGTATCTATCTATCAGTATCTATCAGTATCTATCAGTATCTATCAGTATCTATCAGTATCTATCAGTATCTATCATATCAGTATCTATCATATCAATATCTATCAGTATCTATCAGTATCTATCAGTATCTATCAGTATCTATCTATCAGTATCAATCAGTATCTATCAGTATCTATCAGTATCTATCAGTATCTATCAGTATCTATCAGTATCTATCAGTATCTATCAGTATCTAACATATCAGTATCTATCATATCAGTATCTATCAGTATCTATCAGTATCTATCAGTATCTATCTATCAGTATCTATCAGTATCTATCAGTATCTATCAGTATCTATCAGTATCTATCAGTATCTATCAGTATCTATCAGTATCTATCAGTATCTATCATATCAGTATCTATCATATCAGTATTTATCAGTATCTATCAGTATCTATCTATCAATAATTGTTGGTTCAATATATGAAACTGTTTTTTCGTCACTGACTGTATTGCGTTGTGTTATATAAGATTCGTATATGTCTAGTGTCTATTTATATTATTGTATTTATGTATGTATTATGTAAGTTTATGTATATCTATTTATGTATGTGTATATTTACCCATATGCGTACTTGTTTTCTGTTAGTATCTAATTATGTGCTCCCCTCACCTTCTGCTGCACCTACTCTGTATTAAGTTAGAATTTTCATCAATTTCACTACCCAAAGGTTGTCTGGAAGAGATCGCTTTTAGGCGATAAGACCGCCTGTTGTCTACCGTTATTAATTTATCAGTATCTATCAGTATCTATCAGTATCTATCAGTATCTATCAGTATCTATCAGTATCTATCAGTATCTAACATATCAGTATCTATCATATCAGTATCTATCAGTATCTATCAGTATCTATCAGTATCTAACTATCTATCTATCAGTATCTATCAGTATCTATTAGTATCTATCAGTATCTATCAGTATCTATCATATCAGTATCTATCATATCAGTATTTTTCAGTATCTATCATATCAGTATCTATCAGTATCTATCTATCAGTATCTATCAGTATCTATCAGTATCTATCAGTATCTATCAGTATCTATCAGTATCTATCAGTATCTATCATATCAGTATCTATCATATCAGTATCTATCAGTATCTATCAGCATCTATCAGTATCTATCAGTATCTATTTATCAGTATCTATCAGTATCTATTAGTATCTATCAGTATCTATCAGTCTCTATCATATCAGTATCTATCAGTATCTATCAGTATCTATCAGTATCTATCAGTATCTATCAGTATCTATCAGTATCTATCAGTATCTATCAGTATCTATCAGTATCTATCTATCAGTATCTATCAGTATCTATCAGTATCTATCAGTATCTATCAGTATCTATCAGTATCTATCTATCAGTATCTATCAGTATCTATCAGTATCTATCAGTATCTATCAGTATCTATCAGTATCTATCAGTATCTATCAGTATCTATCAGTATCTATCATATCAGTATCTATCATATCAGTATCTATCAGTATCTATCAGTATCTATCTATCAGTTTCTATCAGTATATATTAGTATCTATCAGTATCTATCAGTATCTATCATATCAGTATCTATCATATCAGTATCTATCATATCAGTATCTATCAGTATCTATCAGTATCTATCAGTATCTATCAGTATCTATCAGTATCTATCAGTATCTATCATATCAGTATCTATCATATCAGTATTTATCAGTATCTATCTAACAGTATCTATCAGTATCTATCAGTATCTATCAGTATCTATCAGTATCTATCAGTATCTATCAGTATCTATCAGTATCTATCAGTATCTATCAGTATCTATCAGTATCTATCATATCAGTATCTATCATATCAGTATCTATCAGTATCTTTCAGTATCTATCAGTATCTATCAGTATCTATCAGTATCTATCTATCAGTATCTATCAGTATCTATCATATCAGTATCTATCATATCAGTATCTATCAGTATCTATCAGTATCTATCTATCAGTATCTATCAGTATCTATTAGTATCTATCAGTATCTATCAGTATCTATCATATCAGTATCTAACATATCAGTATCTATCAGTATCTATCAGTATCTATCAGTATCTATCAGTATCTATCAGTATCTATCAGTATCTATCAGTATCTATCAGTATCTATCAGTATCTATCAGTATCTATCTATCAGTATCTATCTATCAGTATCTATCAGTATCTATTAGTATCTATCAGTATCTATCAGTATCTATCATATCAGTATCTATCAGTATCTATCAGTATCTATCAGTATCTATCAGTATCTATCTATCAGTATCTATCAGTATCTATCAGTATCTATCAGTATCTATCAGTATCTATCAGTATCTATCAGTATCTATCATATCAGTATCTATCATATCAGTATCTATCAGTATCTATCAGTATCTATCAGTATCTATTAGTATCTATCAGTATCTATCAGTATCTATCAGTATCTATCATATCAGTATCTATCATATCAGTATCTATCAGTATCTTTCAGTATCTATCAGTATCTATCAGTATCTATCTATAAGTATCTATCAGTATCTATCATATCAGTATCTATCAGTATCTATCAGTATCTATCATATCAGTATCTATCATATCAGTATCTATCATATCAGTATCTATCATATCAGTATCTATCAGTATCTATCAGTATCTATCAGTATCTATCTATCAGTATCTATCAGTATCTATCAGTATCTATCAGTATCTATCAGTATCTATCAAATCAGTATCTATCATATCAGTATCTATCAGTATCTATCAGTATCTTTCCATCAGTATCTATCAGTTTCTATCAGTATCTATCATATCAGTATCTATCAGTATCTTTCAGTATCTATCAGTATCTATCAGTATCTATCAGTATCTTTCAGTATCTATCATATCAGTATCTATCAGTATCTTTCAGTATCTATCAGTATCTATCAGTATCTATCAGTATTTATCAGTATCTATCATATCAGTATCTATCATATCAGTATCTATCAGTATCTTTCAGTATCTATCAGTATCTATCAGTATCTATCTTGGAAAATTATCCGTAACTGGCTTCAGTTCTTCAGGATACTTGGCATCTTGGTGGTGAAATGAAAATGGACTGTAAAACTTAACTGGTGTATAATTTGAAGTAAAAAAAGTACAAAGAAAGCAAGTCCGTTACAAGAGTCGTGAGTCAGTGGATTTTGAAAGATCTGTTACACAGGTAAGATGAACGAACAATTTTGTATGCATAATGTTGCCATATAAAACATTAATGAATTTAATACTGACTAAATTGAAGCTATACATTTCATTGAACATTTTATTTACAAAATATGCAATATGACTGAAAATTATTATGACATTATTATATTATAGAATTAATTAAATATTTGAATTGGAATAAACTTTGAATGAAATAAAATTGTTAAAAAGAATAAGGATTAAAAATTTTACAATTTTTAAACGTTTCTTAACAATCTATCAGTATCTATCAGTATCTATCATATCAGTAACTATCATATCAGTATATCTATCAGTATCTATCAGTATCTATCAGTATCTATCTATCAGTATCTATCAGTATCTATCAGTATCTATCAGTATCTATCAGTATCTATCAGTATCTATCAGTATCTATCAGTATCTATCGGTATCTATCAGTATCTATCATATCAGTATATATCATATCAGTATCTATCAGTATCTATCAGTATCTATCTATCAGTTTCTATCAGTATATATTAGTATCTATCAGTATCTATCATATCAGTATCTATCAGTATCTACCAGTATCTATCAGTATCTATCAAATCAGTATCTATCATATCAGTATCTATCAGTATCTATCAGTATCTATCAGTATCTATCAGTATCTATCAGTATCTATCAGTATCTATCTATCAGTATCTATCAGTTTCTATCAGTATCTATCATATCAGTATCTATCATATCAGTATCTATCAGTATCTATCAGTATCTATCAGTATCTATCAGTATCTATCAGTATCTATCATATCAGTATCTATCATATCAGTATCTATCAGTATCTATCAGTATCTATCAGTATCTATCAGTATCTATCTATCAGTATCTATCAGTATCTATCAGTATCTATCAGTATCTATCAGTATCTATCAGTATCTATCAGTATCTATCAGTATCTATCAGTATCTATCAGTATCTATCAGTATCTATCAGTATCTATTAGTATCTATCAGTATCTATCAGTATCTATCAGTATCTATCAGTATCTATTTATCAGTACCTATCAGTATCTATCAGTATCTATCATTATCTATCTATCAGTATCTATCAGTATCTATCAGTATCTATCAGTATCTATCATATCAGTATCTATCAGTATCTATCAGTATCTATCAGTATCTATCTATCAGTATCTATCAGTATCTATCAGTATCTATCAGTATCTATCAGTATCTATCAGTATCTATCAGTATCTATCAGTATCTATCAGTATCTATCAGTATCTATCAGTATCTATCAGTATCTATCAGTATCTATCAGTATCTATCAGTATCTATCAGTATCTATCAGTATCTATCAGTATCTATCAGTATCTATCAGTATCTATCATATCAGTATCTATCAGTATCTTTCAGTATCTTTCAGTATCTATCAGTATCTATCAGTATCTATCAGTATCTATCTATCAGTATCTATCAGTATCTATCATATCAGTAGCTATCATATCAGTAGCTATCATATCAGTATCTATCAGTATCTATCAGTATCTATCAGTATCTATCAGTATCTATCAGTATCTATCAGTATCTATCTATCAGTATCTATCAGTATCTATCAGTATCTATCATATCAGTATCTATCAGTATCTATCAGTATCTATCAGTATCTATCTTTCAGTATCTATCAGTATCTATCAGTATCTATCAGTCTCTATCAGTATCTATCATATCAGTATCTATCATATCAGTATCTATCAGTATCTATCAGTATCTATCAGTAAGTATCTATCAGTATCTATCATATCAGTATCTATCAGTATCTATCAGTATCTAGTATCTATCAGTATCTATCAGTATCTATCAGTATCTATCAGTATCTATCAGTATCTATCAGTATCTATCAGTATCTATCAGTATCTATCAGTATCTATCATATCAGTATCTATCAGTATCTATCAGTATCTATCATATCAGTATCTATCATATCAGTATCTATCAGTATATATTAGTATCTATCAGTATCTATCAGTATCTATCATATCAGTATCTATCATATCAGTATCTATCAGTATCTATCAGTATCTATCTATCAGTATCTATCAGTATCTATCAGTATCTATCAGTATCTATCAGTATCTATCAGTATCTATCAGTATCTATCATATCAGTATCTATCATATCAGTATCTATCATTTCAGTATATATCAGTATCTATCAGTATCTATCAGTATCAATCAGTATCTATCATATCAGTATCTATCATATCAGTATCTATCATTTCAGTATATATCAGTATCTATCAGTATCTATCAGTATCAATCAGTATCTATCTATCAGTATCTATCAGTATCTATCAGTATCTTTCTATCAGTATCTATCAGTTTCTATCAGTATCTATCATATCAGTATCTATCATATCAGTATCTATCAGTATCTATCAGTATCTATCATTATCTATCAGTATCTATCAGTATCTATCATATCAGTATTTATCAGTATCTTTCAGTATCTATCAGTATCTATCAGTATCTATCTATCAGTATCTATCAGTATCTATCATATCAGTATCTATCAGTATGTATCAGTATCTATCTATCAGTATCTATCAGTATCTATCAGTATCTATCAGTATCTATCAGTATCTATCAGTATCTATCAGTATCTATCAGTATCTATCAGTATCTATCAGTATCTATCAGTATCTATCAGTATCTATCAGTATCTATCAGTATCTATCATATCAGTATCTATCAGTATCTATCAGTATATATCTATCAGTTTCTATCAGTATATATTAGTATCTATCAGTATCTATCAGTATCTATCATATTAGTATTTATCATATCATTATCTATCAGTATCTATCAGTATCTATCAGTATCTATCTTTCAGTATCTATCAGTATCTATCAGTATCTATCAGTATCTATCATATCAGTATCTATCATATCAGTATCTATCATATCAGTATCTTTCATATCAGTATCTATCATATCAGTATCTATCAGTATCTAGCAGTATCTATCTATCAGTATCAATCAGTATCTATCAGTATCTATCAGTATCTATCAGTATCTATCAATATCTATCAGTATCTATCAGTATCTAACATATCAGTATCTATCATATCAGTATCTATCAGTATCTATCAGTATTTATCAGTATCTATTTATCAGTATCTATCAGTATCTATCAGTATCTATCAGTATCTATCAGTATCTATCAGTATCTATCAGTATCTATCAGTATCTATCATATCAGTATCTATCATATCAGTATTTATCAGTATCTTTCAGTATCTATCTATCAGTATCTATCAGTATCTATCAGTATCTATCAGTATCTATCAGTATCTATCAGTATCTATCAGTATCTATCAGTATCTATCAGTATCTATCAGTATCTATCAGTATCTATCAGTATCTATCAGTATCTATCTATCAGTATCTATCAGTATCTATTAGTATCTATCAGTATCTATCAGTATCTATCATATCAGTATCTATCATATCAGTATCTATCAGTATCTATCAGTATCTATCAGTATCTATCAGTATCTTTTTATCGGTATCTATCAGTATCTATCAGTATCTATCAGTATCTATCAGTATCTTTCAGTATCTATCAGTATCTATCAGTATCTATCTATCAGTATCTATCAGTATCTATCAGTATCTATCAGTATCTATCAGTATCTATCAGTATCTATCATATCAGTATCTATCAGTATCTATCAGTATCTATCATATCAGTATCTATCATATCAGTATCTATCAGTATATATTAGTATCTATCAGTATCTATCAATATCTATCATATCAGTATCTATCATATCAGTATCTATCAGTATCTATCAGTATCTATCAGTATCTATCTATCAGTATCTATCAGTATCTATCAGTATCTATCAGTATCTATCAGTATCTATCAGTATCTATCAGTATCTATCAGTATCTAACATATCAGTATCTATCATATCAGTATCTATCATATCAGTATCTATCAGTATCTATCTATCAGTATCTATCAGTATCTATCAGTATCTATCAGTATCTATCAGTATCTATCAGTATCTATCAGTATCTATCAGTATCTATCAGTATCTATCAGTATCTATCAGTATCAATCATATCTGTATCTATCATATCAGTATCTATCAGTATCTATCAGTTTCTATCAGTATCTATCAGTATCTATCAGTATCTATCAGTATCTATCAGTATCTATCAGTATCTATCAGTATCTATCAGTATCTATCAGTATCTATCATATCAGTATCTATCATATCAGTATCTATCATATCAGTATCTATCATATCAGTATCTATCATATCAGTATCTATCAGTATCTATCAGTATCTATCAGTATCTATCTATCAGTATCTATCAGTATCTATCGGTATCTATCAGTATCTATCAGTATCTATCAGTATCTATCAGTATCTATCAAATCAGTATCTATCATATCAGTATCTATCAGTATCTATCAGTATCTATCAGTATCTATCCATCAGTATCTATCAGTTTCTATCCGTATCTATCATATCAGTATCTATCATATCAGTATCTATCAGTATCTTTCAGTATCTATCAGTATCTTTCAGTATCTATCATATCAGTATCTATCAAAAAGTATCTATCAGTATCTTTCAGTATCTATCAGTATCTATCAGTATCTATCAGACACTAATAAAATTAGCATCGTAAGCACAAATAAACGCAACAAACTTTTATCGATTTCTGAACGTTTTCTAGGGAACTCTCGTATCTGCCACTACCTTACTCCGGGAGTAGTTGTTAGAAATCTTTTACTCAACTTGGAAAATAAAATTGCTGATCACACTAAACGTGACTATTGTCTAATTTTTATTGGTGAAGAAGATTTCAAAAAGTCACAAAACTATTCTACTCTGGTGTCATACATCAAGCACGCATTAGAAAAAATCCAACATACCAACATAATATTATGTGTACCGACATATAATTGTAGTAAGTTTGCAAGCATGTTCAACCATAGAATCGAGCTATTCAATAAATTGTTATACTCTGACGTGAGCAAATATAAATACGCCTATGTATTGGACTCAAACCTGAATCTCACGTATGATTTAAAGATGTTCTCTAGAGAAACGGGATACCTTAAAAATAATGGTCTAAAAACAATATTTGAGGATATCAAAAACCTGCTGTCCCTTATAGAAGAAGAGAGTGTACTCTATTCTAGCAGTGTTCATTCTAATAGTAATACTCCAAATGGAAAAAAATCCAATATTTTTTTTCGTTCCTAACACTAACACTGAACTGACTATACTGCACCAGAATATTGCGAGCCTCCTAACTAAAAAAGATGCTTTAGAAATATGCTTACAAACTCTAGCAGAAACAAAAAATACCACTGTTGATATAGTCTGTCTAACTGAGCACTTTGTACAAGAAGATGATGTTAATAATATTCTACTAACGAACTATAAACTATCTTCGCATTACTGTAGACAGGAGAAAAGGGGCGGAACATGTATCCTCACAAAAAAAGGTCTTGAATGTAGAGAATTGCCAGCCGTAAATAAGCTTTCAATTAAAAGTGTTTTTGAATGCAGTGCTATTGAGATATCTCAATATAAACTAATAGTAATATGCCTTTATAGAACTCCTAATATCAGTAACCTTGATTGTTTTATGGAAAAGCTTAAGCAACTATTGAATATATTATTAGTAAGTTTTAAAAATAGGAAAATTATCATCTGCGGTGACTTTAACATAGATATTTTAAAAAGAAATAGAATATCTCAAAATTTTGAAAATACGTTGCTTAATTATAATCTTCGCCTAGAGATAAAACAAGCGACTAGAAAACAAAGTGGTTCATGTATAGACAACTTTGCCCATAATATTTACAAAAGAAATAGTAAAACTCTCGAACTAAATCTTTCAGACCACTCAGCACAATTGTTGAGCTTTCCCATTAACAGACAACATGAGATGACACACTGGTATATATTCAAACGTATCTATAGCAAAGAAAATCTTGACACATTTAAATCATTACTAGAAAATACGTCATTCAATGATATCTACGATTGTCTAAATGTTAACGAAGCATACAATATATTTTTTGATTATATAAAATCTTATCATGACATGTGCTTTCCATTAAAGAAAATTAAGATTAGTTCTAAGCAAAAACTTACTTGGCTCACGAGAGGTATAAAGATATCCAGTAAAAATAAACGCAAATTATACCTGGCTTGTAGGAAATCCAAATGTGTAAAAGAACTATCAACCTATAAAAATTACTGTAGAACACTGAAAAAGGTTATTATTAAATCTCAAAGACTGCAAAATAATAAGTATATATGTAACGCAGTCAACAAAACTAAGGCAGCATGGCAAATCATAAATAAGAATAAGTTTAATAGACCCAAAGGAATCTCTGAAATAAAATACAAGGGAAAAATTATTAAAGAATCTAAGGACATTGCTAATGCATTTAACGACACATGTATAAACCTTGTAAAAGAACATAGGAATGTCAACAAAACTTCAACTTCGAAAGATATTAATATAAATAAGACACTACATTCCATTTACATGACACCGACATTGCCAATTGACATATATAAAATTATATTGAAAATGAAATTAACAAATAGTACAGGTTATGATGACATTCCTACTATAGTTATTAAGCATTGTGCAGTTCTAATAGCTGGTCCACTCAGTTATATTATCAACCTATGTCTTAGTGAGGGAAGCTTCCCAGATAAGTTAAAGATAGCGCTTGTGAGACCAGCGTATAAAAAAGGAGATAAGCTGATATGCGAAAATTATCGCCCAATCGCTCTCCTTCCAGTCATATCAAAAGTATTTGAGAGAGCTATTCATAATATTTTGTATGCATTCGTTGAGAAATATGACATACTGGCCAATGAGCAATTTGGATTTAGAAAAGGGAAGTCAACCAACTTAGCCATTTACGACCTAATGCAGACAATCTCTGAGTGCCTTAATAATAGAATACCAGTTACGTCTTTATTCATGGACATGTCAAAGGCATTCGATTTTGTATGCCACAAACGACTCTTACAAAAAATAAAAGCCTATGGAATTAGAGGACCAGCCTTCGCACTCATTGAGTCATACTTGACAAAAAGAAAGCAATACACAGAGATTACCTACATAGATGAGCGTAAAATAGAAACAAAAGCAAACTCCGAAATGAGAGAAATTGAATATGGTGTTCCCCAAGGAAGTATACTTGGCCCACTTTTATTCATTTTGTACATTAATGATTTGCCTCAGGCCACAGACCAACAAATGATCCTATTTGCTGACGATTCCACTTTGATAGTTAAAAGTAACAATAGTAGCGAATATGATAACACTATTAATAACTCACTTAAAAATGTAATTGATTGGCTTAATGATAATAATTTAGTAATTAACCTGGACAAGACAAAATGTATGCAATTTCATTTTAAAAAATCGGAACCGTCAGATGTCGTTGTAAAATATAAGGAACAAGTCGTAGAACACGTGATCGAAACAAAGTTTTTGGGACTCCAAATAGATTATAATGTTACATGGAAAACACACTTAAATTCTCTATGTAAGAAACTTAATCAGTATGTATATGTGTTACGGAAACTGACAGAAACGGTCTCACAAAAGACGGCACTTACTGCCTACCATGCGTATGTGTCATCCAACCTCAGGTATGGAATAATACACTGGGGCAACGCCGCTGGTTGTGATGTGATGCCGCTATTTAAAGCACAAAAAAAATGTATAAGGGCAATGTTTAAAGTTAACCAACAGACTAGCTGTAGACCATTATTTAAGGAACTTGGAATACTAACGCTATATTCCATGTACATTTACGAAGCCTGTGTTTTTGTAAAACAGTATATGGACCGATTTACCGTTCGCGTTAATGCCCATCCACGTCCAGCAAGTAACATACTGAAAGTACAGCCGCGGGAGAGATCAAAGACCAGTTTCTACAAAAAATCCATTTACGCAATGGGCCCAAAATTGTTTAACGGACTACCGGATCAACTTAAAACAGAGGAACTGTCTATATTTAAGATAAAGTTGTGTAAAATATTAAAAGAGAAATGCTATTATAATGTTAATGATTTTTTGACTGATGCAAGCATTATTTAATTTAGGTACATATATTTTATTTAATTGGTTTGACATCCGGAATTATTTTTATTAATATTATTGTTTGGGAATATAGTTTGACCGTATATTGTTACCAATTTAAATTGGATGTTAATAATAATAAATAATAAATTTGATATGTTACCATATTTGAACGAAAATTAATGTTAATTATTTATTTGGCATTCATCTTGTTGCTTTAGATTGTAATTTTTTATTTGCATGAGGAATGTGCGTTTTTTTTTTTTCATTGTACGTCGAAACGACATATTACGGAGACGCTTATGATCATTGTAACACCTGCATCAATTACCCGTAGTACACAATAAACTATTTTGATTTTGATTTTGATTTGATATCTATCTATCAATATCTATCATATCAGTATCTATCATATCAGTATCTATCAGTATCTATCAGTATCTATCAGTATCTATCAGTATCTATCTATCAATATCTATCAGTATCTATCAGTATCTATCAGTATCTATCAGTATCTATCAGTATCTATCAAATCAGTATCTATCATATCAGTATCTATCAGTATCTATCAGTATCTATCCATCAGTATCTATCAGTTTCTACCAGTATCTATCATATCAGTATCTATCAGTATCTTTCAGTATCTATCAGTATCTTTCAGTATCTATCATATCAGTATCTATCATATCAGTATCTATCAATATCTTTCAGTATCTATCAGTATCTATCAGTATCTATCAGTATCTATCTATCAGTATCTATCAGTATCTATCATATCAGTATCTATCAGTATCTATCAGTATCTATCTATCAGTATCTATCAGTATCTATCAGTATCTATCAGTATCTATCAGTATCTATCAGTATCTATCAGTATCTATCAGTATCTATCAGTATCTATCAGTATCTATCATATCAGTATCTATCATATCAGTATCTATCAGTATCTTTCAGTATCTATCAGTATCTATCAGTATCTATCTATCAGTATCTATCAGTATCTATCAGTATCTATCAGTATCTATCATATCAGTATCTATCATATCAGTATCTATCATATCAGTATCTATCATTTTAGTATCTATCAGTATCTATCAGTATCTATCAGTATCTATCTATCAGTATCAATCAGTATCTATCAGTATCTATCAGTATCTATCAGTATCTATCAGTATCTATCAGTATCTATCAGTATCTATCAGTATCTAACATATCAGTATCTATCATATCAGTATCTATCAGTATCTATCAGTATTTATCAGTATCTATCTATCAGTATCTATCAGTATCTATCAGTATCTATCAGTATATATCATATCAGTATTTATCAGTATCTATCAGTATCTATCAGTATCTATCAGTATCTATCAGTATCTATCAGTATCTATCATATCAGTATCTATCATATCAGTATCTATCAGTATCTATCAGTATCTATCAGTATCTATCAGTATCTATCATATCAGTATCTATCATATCAGTATTTATCAGTATCTATCAGTATCTATCTATCAGTATCTATCAGTATCTATCAGTATCTATCAGTATCTATCAGTATCTATCAGTATCTATCAGTATCTATCAGTATCTATCATATCAGTATCTATCATATCAGTATCTATCAGTATCTATCAGTATCTATCAGTATCTATCAGTATCTATCTATCAGTATCTATCAGTATCTATCAGTATCTATCAGTATCTATCAGTATCTATCCATCAGTATCTATCAGTTTCTATCAGTATCTATCATATCAGTATCTATCATATCAGTATCTATCAGTATCTTTCAGTATCTATCAGTATCTATCAGTATCTATCATATCAGTATCTATCATATCAGTATCTATCAGTATCTTTCAGTATCTATCAGTATCTATCAGTATCTATCTATCAGTATCTATCAGTATCTATCAGTATCTATCATATCAGTATCTATCAGTATCTATCAGTATCTATCAGTATCTATCAGTATCTATCAGTATCTATCAGTATCTATCAGTATCTATCATATCAGTATCTATCATATCAGTATCTATCAGTATCTATCTATCAGTTTCTATCAGTATATATTAGTATCTATCAGTATCTATCAGTATCTATCAGTATCTAACATATCAGTATCTATCATATCAGTATCTATCAGTATCTTTCAGTATCTATCAGTATCTATCAGTATCTATCTATCAGAATCTATCAGTATCTATCATATCAGTATCTATCATATCAGTATCTATCAGTATCTGTCAGTATCTATCTATCAGTATCTATCAGTATCTATCAGTATCTATCAGTATCTATCATATCAGTATCTATCATATCAGTATCTATCAGTATCTATCAGTATCTTTCTATCAGTTTCTATCAGTATATATTAGTATCTATCAGTATCTATCAGTATCTATCATATCAGTATCTATCATATCAGTCTCTATCAGTATCTTTCAGTATCTATCAGTATCTATCAGTATCTATCAGTATCTATCTATCAGTATCTATCAGAATCTATCATATCAGTATCTATCATATCAGTATCTATCAGTATCTATCAGTATCTTTCAGTATCTATCAGTATCTATCTATCAGTATCTATCAGTATCTATCAGTATATATCAGTATCTATCAGTATCTATCAAATCAGTATCTATCATATCAGTATCTATCAGTATCTATCAGTATCTATCCATCAGTATCTATCAGTTTCTATCAGTATCTATCATATCAGTATCTATCATATCAGTATCTATCAGTATCGTTCAGTATCTTTCAGTATCTATCATATCAGTATCTATCATATCAGTATCTATCAGTATCTTTCAGTATCTATCAGTATCTATCAGTATCTATCAGTATCTATCTATCAGTATCTATCAGTATCTATCATATCAGTATCTATCATATCAGTATCTATCAGTATCTATCAGTATCTATCTATCAGTATCTATCAGTATCTATCATATCAGTATCTATCATATCAGTATCTATCAGTATCTATCAGTATCTATCAGTATCTATCAGTATCTATCAGTATCTATCAAATCAGTATCTATCATATCAGTATCTATCAGTATCTATCAGTATCTATCAGTATCTATCATATCAGTATCTATCAGTATCTTTCAGTATCTATCAGTATATATCAGTATCTATCAGTATCTATCTATCAGTATCTATCAGTATCTATCATATCAGTATCTATCAGTATCTATCAGTATCTATCTATCAGTATCTATCAGTATCTATCAGTATCTATCAGTATCTATCAGTATCTATCAGTATCTATCATATCAGTTTCTATCATATCAGTATCTATCAGTATCTATCAGTATCTATCAGTATCTATCTATCAGTTTCTATCAGTATATATTAGTATCTATCAGTATTTATCATATCAGTATTTATCATACCAGTATCTATCAGTATCTATCTATCAGTATCTATCAGTATCTATCAGTATCTATCAGTATCTATCAGTATCTATCAGTATCTATCAGTATCTATCATATCAGTATCTATCAGTATCTTTCAGTATCTATCAGTATCTATCTATCAGAATCAATCAGTATCTATCAGTATCTATCAGTATCTATCAGTATCTAACATATCAGTATCTATCATATCAGTATCTATCAGTATCTATCAGTATCTATCTATCAGTATCTATCAGTATCTATCAGTATCTATCAGTATCTATCAGTATCTATCAGTATCTATCAGTATCTATCAGTATCTATCAGTATCTATCAGTATCTATCAGTATCTATCAGTATCTATCAGTATCTTTTTATCAGTATCTATCAGTATCTATTAGTATCTATCAGTATCTATCAGTATCTATCATATCAGTATCTATCATATCAGTATCTATCAGTATCTATCAGTATCTATCTATCAGTATCTATCAGTATCTATCAGTATCTCTCAGTATCTATCAGTATCTATCAGTATCTATCATATCAGTATCTATCATATCAGTATCTATCAGTATATATCAGTATCTATCAGTATCTATCTATCAGTATCTATCAGTATCTATCATATGAGTATCTATCATATCAGTATCTATCAGTATCTATCAGTATCTATCTATCAGTATCTATCAGTATCTATCAGTATCTATCAGTATCTATCAGTATCTATCAGTATCTATCAGTATCTATCAGTATCTATCAGTTTCTATCATATCAGTTTCTATCATATCAGTATCTATCAGTTTCTATCAGTATCTATCAGTATCTATCTATCAGTTTCTATCAGTATATATTAGTATCTATCAGTATCTTTCATATCAGTATTTATCATATCAGTATCTATCAGTATCTATCAGTATCTATCAGTATCTATCTATCAGTATCTATCAGTATCTATCAGTATCTATCAGTATCTATCAGTATCTATCAGTATCTATCAGTATCTATCAGTATCTATCAGTATCTATCATATCAGTATCTATCATATCAGTATCTATCAGTATCTATCAGTATCTATCAGTATCTATCTATCAGAATCAATCAGTATCTATCAGTATCTATCAGTATCTATCAGTATCTATCAGTATCTATCAGTATCTATCAGTATCTATCAGTATCTGTCAGTATCTATCAGTATCTATCAGTATCTATCAGTATCTATCAGTATCTATCAGTATCTATCAGTATCTATCAGTATCTATCAGTATCTATTAGTATCTATCAGTATCTATCAGTATCTATCAGTATCTATCAGTATCTATCAGTATCTATCAGTATCTATCAGTATCTATCATATCAGTATCTATCATATCAGTATCTATCAGTATCTATCTATCAGTTTCTATCAGTATCTATCAGTATTTATCAGTATCTATCATATCAGTATCTATCAGTATCTATCTATCAGTATCTATCAGTATCTATCAGTATCTATCAGTATCTATCAGTATCTATCAGTATTTATCAGTATCTATCAGTATCTATCATATCAGTATCTATCATATCAGTATCTATCATATCAGTATCTATCATATCAGTATCTATCAGTATCTATCAGTATCTATCTATCAGTATCTATCAGTATCTTTTAGTATCTATCAGTATCTATCAGTATCTATCCATCAGTATCTATCAGTTTCTATTTGTATCTATCATATCAGTATCTATCATATCAGTATCTATCATATCAGTATCTATCAGTATCTTTCAGTATCTATCAGTATCTATCATATCAGTATCTATCATATCAGTATCTATCAGTATCTATCAGTATCTATCTATCAGTATCTATCAGTATCTATCAGTATCTATCAGTGTTTATCAGTTTCTATCATATCAGTATCTATCATATTAGTATCTACTATCAGTATCTTTCAGTATCTATCAGTTTTTATCAGTATCTATCTATCAGTATCTATCAGTATCTATCATATCAGTATCTATCATATCAGTATCTATCAGTATCTATCAGTATCTATCAGTATCTATCTATTAATATCTATCAGTATCTATCAGTATCTATCAGTATCTATCAGTATCTATCAGTATCTATCTATCAATATCTATCAGTATCTATCAGTATCTATCAGTATCTATCAGTATCTATCAGTATCTATCAGTATCTATCAGTATCTATCAGTATCTATCAGTAACTATCAGTATCTATCAGTATCTATCAGTATCTATCAGTATCTAACATATCAGTATCTATCATATCAGTATCTATCAGTATCTATCAGTATCTATCTATCAGTTTCTATCAGTATATATTAGTATCTATCAGTACCTATCATATCAGTATCTATCAGTATCTATCAGTATCTATCAGTATCTATCTATCAGTATCTATCAGTATCTATCAGTGTCTATCAGTATCTATCAGTATCTATCAGTATCTATAAGTATCTATCAGTATCTATCAGTATCTATCATATCAGTATCTATCATATCAGTATCTATCATATCAGTATCTATCAGTATCTATCAGTATCTATCAGTATCTATCAGTATCTATCAGTATCTATCAGTATCTATCAGTATCTAACATATCAGTATTTATCATATAAGTATCTATCAGTATCTATCAGTATCTATCTATCAGTTTCTATCAGTATATATTAGTATCTATCAGTATCTATCATATCAGTATCTATCAGTATCTATCAGTATCTATCTATCAGTATCTATCTATCAGTATCTATCAGTATCTATCAGTATCTATCAGTATCTATCAGTATCTATCAGTATATATTAGTATCTATCAGTATCTATCAGTATCTATCATTTCAGTATTTATCATATCAGTATCTTTCAGTATCTATCAGTATCTATCAGTATCTATCTATCAGTATCTATCAGTATCTATCAGTATCTATCAGTATCTATCAGTATCTATCAGTATCTATCAGTATCTATCAGTATCTATCAGTATCTAACATATCAGTATCTATCATATCAGTATCTATCAGTATCTATCAGTATCTATCTATCAGTATCTATCAGTATCTATCAGTATCTTTCAGTATCTATCAGTATCTATCATATCAGTATCTATCATATCAGTATCTATCAGTATCTATCAGTATCTATCAGTATCTATCAGTATCTATCAGTATCTATCAGTATCTATCAGTATCTATTTATCAGTATCTATCAGTATCTATTAGTATCTATCAGTATCTATCAGTATCTATTATATCAGTATCTATCATATCAGTATCTATCAGTATCTATCAGTATCTATCTATCAGTATCTATCAGTATCTATTAGTATCTATCAGTATCTATCAGTATCTATCAGTATCTATCAGTATCTATCAGTATCTATCAGTATCTATCAGTATCTATCAGCATCTATCAGTATCTATCAGTATCTATCATATCAGGATCTATCATATCAGTATTTATCAGTATCTATCAGTATCTATCTATCAGTATCTATCAGTATCTATCAGTATCTATCAGTATCTATCAGTATCTATCAGTATCTATCAGTATCTATCAGTATCTATCAGTATCTATCATATCAGTATCTATCATATCAGTATTTATCAGTATCTATCAGTTTCTATCTATCAGTATCTATCAGTATCTATCAGTATCTATCAGTATCTATCAGTATCTATCATATCAGTATCTATCATATCAGTATCTATCAGTATCTATCAGTATCTTTCAGTATCTATCAGTATCTATCAGTATCTATCAGTATCTATCAGTATCTATCAGTATCTATCATATCAGTATCTATCAGTATCTATCAGTATCTATCATATCAGTATCTATCATATCAGTATCTATCAGTATATATTAGTATCTATCAGTATCTATCAGTATCTATCATATCAGTATCTATCATATCAGTATCTATCAGTATCTATCAGTATCTATCTATCAGTATCATATCAGTATCTATCATATCAGTATCTATCAGTATCTATCAGTATCTATCAGTATCTATCAGTATCTATCAGTATCTATCAGTATCTAACATATCAGTATTTATCATATCAGTATCTATCAGTATCTATCAGTATCTATCTATCAGTTTCTATCAGTATATATTAGTATCTATCAGTATCTATCATATCAGTATCTATCAGTATCTATCAGTATCTATCTATCAGTATCTATCTATCAGTATCTATCAGTATCTATCAGTATCTATCAGTATCTATCAGTATCTATCAGTATATATTAGTATCTATCAGTATCTATCAGTATCTATCATTTCAGTATTTATCATATCAGTATCTTTCAGTATCTATCAGTATCTATCAGTATCTATCTATCAGTATCTATCAGTATCTATCAGTATCTATCAGTATCTATCAGTATCTATCAGTATCTATCAGTATCTATCAGTATCTATCAGTATCTAACATATCAGTATCTATCATATCAGTATCTATCAGTATCTATCAGTATCTATCTATCAGTATCTATCAGTATCTATCAGTATCTTTCAGTATCTATCAGTATCTATCATATCAGTATCTATCATATCAGTATCTATCAGTATCTATCAGTATCTATCAGTACCTATCAGTATCTATCAGTATCTATCAGTATCTATCAGTATCTATTTATCAGTATCTATCAGTATCTATTAGTATCTATCAGTATCTATCAGTATCTATCAGTATCTATTATATCAGTATCTATCATATCAGTATCTATCAGTATCTATCAGTATCTATCTATCAGTATCTATCAGTATCTATTAGTATCTATCAGTATCTATCAGTATCTATCAGTATCTATCAGTATCTATCAGTATCTATCAGTATCTATCAGTATCTATCAGCATCTATCAGTATCTATCAGTATCTATCATATCAGGATCTATCATATCAGTATTTATCAGTATCTATCAGTATCTATCTATCAGTATCTATCAGTATCTATCAGTATCTATCAGTATCTATCAGTATCTATCAGTATCTATCAGTATCTATCATATCAGTATCTATCATATCAGTATTTATCAGTATCTATCAGTTTCTATCTATCAGTATCTATCAGTATCTATCAGTATCTATCAGTATCTATCAGTATCTATCATATCAGTATCTATCATATCAGTATCTATCAGTATCTATCAGTATCTTTCAGTATCTATCAGTATCTATCAGTATCTATCAGTATCTATCTATCAGTATCTATCAGTATCTATTAGTATCTATCAGTATCTATCAGTATCTATCATATCAGTATCTATCATATCAGTATCTATCAGTATCTATCATATCAGTATCTATCATATCAGTATTTATCAGTATCTATCAGTATCTATCTATCAGTATCTATCAGTATTTATCAGTATCTATCATATCAGTATCTATCATATCAGTATCTATCAGTATCTTTCAGTATCTATCAGTATCTATCAGTATCTATCTATCAGTATCTATCAGTATCTATCATATCAGTATCTATCATATCAGTATCTATCAGTATCTTTCAGTATCTATCAGTATCTATCTATCAGTATCTATCAGTATCTATCAGTATCTATCAGTATCTATCAGTATCTATCAGTATCTATCATATCAGTATCTATCATATCAGTATCTATCAGTATCTATCAGTATCTATCTATCAGTTTCTATCAGTATATATTAGTATCTATCAGTTTCTATCAGTATCTATCATATCAGTATCTATCATATCAGTATCTATCAGTATCTATCAGTATCTATCTATCAGTATCTATCAGTATCTATCAGTATCTATCAGTATCTATCAGTATCTATCAGTATCTATCAGTATCTATCATATCAGTATCTATTATATCAGTATCTATCAGTATCTATCAGTATCTATCAGTATCTATCTATCAGTATCTATCAGTTTTTATCAGTATCTATCAAATCAGTATCTATGATATCAGTATCTATCAGTATCTATCAGTATCTATCAGTATCTATCAGTATCTATCTATCAGTATCTATCAGTTTCTATCAGTATCTATCATATCAGTATCTTTCATATCAGTATCTATCAGTATCTATCTATCAGTTTCTATCAGTATATATTAGTATCTATCAGTATCTATCATATCAGTATCTATCATTTCAGTATCTATCAGTATCTATCAGTATCTATCTATCAGTATCTATCTATCAGTATCTATCAGTATCTATCAGTATCTATCAGTATCTATCAGTATCTATCAGTATCTATCATATCAGTATCTATCATATCAGTATCTATCATATCAGTATCTATCATATCAGTATCTTTCAGTATCTATCAGTATCTATCAGTATCTATCTATCAGTATCTATCAGTATCTATCAGTATCTATCAGTATCTATCAGTATCTATCAGTATCTATCAAATCAGTATCTATCATATCAGTATCTATCAGTATCTATCCATCAGTATCTATCAGTTTCTATCAGTATCTATCATATAAGTATCTATCATATCAGTATCTATCAGTATCTTTCAGTATTTATCAGTATCTTTCAGTATCTATCTATCAGTATCTATCAGTATCTATCAGTATCTATCAGTATCTATCTATTAATATCTATCAGTATCTATCAGTATCTATCAGTATCTATCAGTATCTATCAGTATCTATCTATCAATATCTATCAGTATCTATCAGTATCTATCAGTATCTATCAGTATCTATCAGTATCTATCAGTATCTATCAGTATCTATCAGTATCTATCAGTAACTATCAGTATCTATCAGTATCTATCAGTATCTATCAGTATCTAACATATCAGTATCTATCATATCAGTATCTATCAGTATCTATCAGTATCTATCTATCAGTTTCTATCAGTATATATTAGTATCTATCAGTACCTATCATATCAGTATCTATCAGTATCTATCAGTATCTATCAGTATCTATCTATCAGTATCTATCAGTATCTATCAGTGTCTATCAGTATCTATCAGTATCTATCAGTATCTATAAGTATCTATCAGTATCTATCAGTATCTATCATATCAGTATCTATCATATCAGTATCTATCATATCAGTATCTATCAGTATCTATCAGTATCTATCAGTATCTATCAGTATCTATCAGTATCTATCAGTATCTATCAGTATCTAACATATCAGTATTTATCATATAAGTATCTATCAGTATCTATCAGTATCTATCTATCAGTTTCTATCAGTATATATTAGTATCTATCAGTATCTATCATATCAGTATCTATCAGTATCTATCAGTATCTATCTATCAGTATCTATCTATCAGTATCTATCAGTATCTATCAGTATCTATCAGTATCTATCAGTATCTATCAGTATATATTAGTATCTATCAGTATCTATCAGTATCTATCATATCAGTATTTATCATATCAGTATCTTTCAGTATCTATCAGTATCTATCAGTATCTATCTATCAGTATCTATCAGTATCTATCAGTATCTATCAGTATCTATCAGTATCTATCAGTATCTATCAGTATCTATCAGTATCTATCAGTATCTAACATATCAGTATCTATCATATCAGTATCTATCAGTATCTATCAGTATCTATCTATCAGTATCTATCAGTATCTATCAGTATCTTTCAGTATCTATCAGTATCTATCATATCAGTATCTATCATATCAGTATCTATCAGTATCTATCAGTATCTATCAGTATCTATCAGTATCTATCAGTATCTATCAGTATCTATCAGTATCTATTTATCAGTATCTATCAGTATCTATTAGTATCTATCAGTATCTATCAGTATCTATTATATCAGTATCTATCATATCAGTATCTATCAGTATCTATCAGTATCTATCTATCAGTATCTATCAGTATCTATTAGTATCTATCAGTATCTATCAGTATCTATCAGTATCTATCAGTATCTATCAGTATCTATCAGTATCTATCAGTATCTATCAGCATCTATCAGTATCTATCAGTATCTATCATATCAGGATCTATCATATCAGTATTTATCAGTATCTATCAGTATCTATCTATCAGTATCTATCAGTATCTATCAGTATCTATCAGTATCTATCAGTATCTATCAGTATCTATCAGTATCTATCAGTATCTATCATATCAGTATCTATCATATCAGTATTTATCAGTATCTATCAGTTTCTATCTATCAGTATCTATCAGTATCTATCAGTATCTATCAGTATCTATCAGTATCTATCATATCAGTATCTATCATATCAGTATCTATCAGTATCTATCAGTATCTTTCAGTATCTATCAGTATCTATCAGTATCTATCAGTATCTATCAGTATCTATCAGTATCTATCATATCAGTATCTATCAGTATCTATCAGTATCTATCATATCAGTATCTATCATATCAGTATCTATCAGTATATATTAGTATCTATCAGTATCTATCAGTATCTATCATATCAGTATCTATCATATCAGTATCTATCAGTATCTATCAGTATCTATCTATCAGTATCATATCAGTATCTATCATATCAGTATCTATCAGTATCTATCAGTATCTATCAGTATCTATCAGTATCTATCAGTATCTAACATATCAGTATTTATCATATCAGTATCTATCAGTATCTATCAGTATCTATCTATCAGTTTCTATCAGTATATATTAGTATCTATCAGTATCTATCATATCAGTATCTATCAGTATCTATCAGTATCTATCTATCAGTATCTATCTATCAGTATCTATCAGTATCTATCAGTATCTATCAGTATCTATCAGTATCTATCAGTATATATTAGTATCTATCAGTATCTATCAGTATCTATCATTTCAGTATTTATCATATCAGTATCTTTCAGTATCTATCAGTATCTATCAGTATCTATCTATCAGTATCTATCAGTATCTATCAGTATCTATCAGTATCTATCAGTATCTATCAGTATCTATCAGTATCTATCAGTATCTATCAGTATCTATCAGTATCTAACATATCAGTATCTATCATATCAGTATCTATCAGTATCTATCAGTATCTATCTATCAGTATCTATCAGTATCTATCAGTATCTTTCAGTATCTATCAGTATCTATCATATCAGTATCTATCATATCAGTATCTATCAGTATCTATCAGTACCTATCAGTATCTATCAGTATCTATCAGTATCTATCAGTATCTATTTATCAGTATCTATCAGTATCTATTAGTATCTATCAGTATCTATCAGTATCTATTATATCAGTATCTATCATATCAGTATCTATCAGTATCTATCAGTATCTATCTATCAGTATCTATCAGTATCTATTAGTATCTATCAGTATCTATCAGTATCTATCAGTATCTATCAGTATCTATCAGTATCTATCAGTATCTATCAGTATCTATCAGCATCTATCAGTATCTATCAGTATCTATCATATCAGGATCTATCATATCAGTATTTATCAGTATCTATCAGTATCTATCTATCAGTATCTATCAGTATCTATCAGTATCTATCAGTATCTATCAGTATCTATCAGTATCTATCAGTATCTATCATATCAGTATCTATCATATCAGTATTTATCAGTATCTATCAGTTTCTATCTATCAGTATCTATCAGTATCTATCAGTATCTATCAGTATCTATCAGTATCTATCATATCAGTATCTATCATATCAGTATCTATCAGTATCTATCAGTATCTTTCAGTATCTATCAGTATCTATCAGTATCTATCAGTATCTATCTATCAGTATCTATCAGTATCTATTAGTATCTATCAGTATCTATCAGTATCTATCATATCAGTATCTATCATATCAGTATCTATCAGTATCTATCAGTATCTATCATATCAGTATCTATCATATCAGTATTTATCAGTATCTATCAGTATCTATCTATCAGTATCTATCAGTATTTATCAGTATCTATCATATCAGTATCTATCAGTATCTTTCAGTATCTATCAGTATCTATCAGTATCTATCTATCAGTATCTATCAGTATCTATCATATCAGTATCTATCATATCAGTATCTATCAGTATCTTTCAGTATCTATCAGTATCTATCTATCAGTATCTATCAGTATCTATCAGTATCTATCAGTATCTATCAGTATCTATCAGTATCTATCATATCAGTATCTATCATATCAGTATCTATCAGTATCTATCAGTATCTATCTATCAGTTTCTATCAGTATATATTAGTATCTATCAGTTTCTATCAGTATCTATCATATCAGTATCTATCAGTATCTATCAGTATCTATCTATCAGTATCTATCAGTATCTATCAGTATCTATCAGTATCTATCAGTATCTATCAGTATCTATCAGTATCTATCATATCAGTATCTATTATATCAGTATCTATCAGTATCTATCAGTATCTATCAGTATCTATCTATCAGTATCTATCAGTTTTTATCAGTATCTATCAAATCAGTATCTATGATATCAGTATCTATCAGTATCTATCAGTATCTATCAGTATCTATCAGTATCTATCTATCAGTATCTATCAGTTTCTATCAGTATCTATCATATCAGTATCTTTCATATCAGTATCTATCAGTATCTATCTATCAGTTTCTATCAGTATATATTAGTATCTATCAGTATCTATCATATCAGTATCTATCATTTCAGTATCTATCAGTATCTATCAGTATCTATCTATCAGTATCTATCTATCAGTATCTATCAGTATCTATCAGTATCTATCAGTATCTATCAGTATCTATCAGTATCTATCATATCAGTATCTATCATATCAGTATCTATCATATCAGTATCTATCATATCAGTATCTTTCAGTATCTATCAGTATCTATCAGTATCTATCTATCAGTATCTATCAGTATCTATCAGTATCTATCAGTATCTATCAGTATCTATCAGTATCTATCAAATCAGTATCTATCATATCAGTATCTATCAGTATCTATCCATCAGTATCTATCAGTTTCTATCAGTATCTATCATATAAGTATCTATCATATCAGTATCTATCAGTATCTTTCAGTATTTATCAGTATCTTTCAGTATCTATCTATCAGTATCTATCAGTATCTATCATATCAGTATCTATCATATCAGTATCTATCAGATAGATAGATACTGATAGATATTGATAGATACTGATAGATACTGATAGATAGATACTGATAGATACTGATAGATACTGATACGATAGATACTGATATGATAAATACTAATAGATACTGATAGATACTGATTGATACTGATAGTTACTGATAGATAGATACTGATAGATACTGATAGATACTGATAGATACTGATAGATACTGATAGATACTGATAGATACTGATATGATAGATACTGATATGATAGATACTGATAGATACTGATAGATACTGATAGATACTGATAGATACTGATAGATACTGATAGACACTGATAGATAGATACTGATAGATACTAATAGATACTGATAGATACTGATAGATACTGATAGATACTGATATGATAGATACTGATAGATACTGATAGATACTAATAGATACTGATAGATACTGATAGATAGATACTGATAGATACTGATAGATACTGATAGATACTGATAGATACTGATAGATACTGATAGATACTGATTGATATGATAGATACTGATAGATACTGATTGATACTGATAGATACTGATAGATACTGATATGATAGATACTGATAGATACTGATAGACTACTACCAGTATCTATCAGTATCTATCAGTATCTATCATATCAGTATCTATCAGTATCTATCAGTATCTATCAGTATCTATCAATATCTATCAGTATCTATCTATCAGTATCTATCAGTATCTATCAGTATCTATCAGTATCTATCAGTATCTATCAGTATCTATCAGTATCTATCAGTATCTATCAGTATCTATTTATCAGTATCTATCAGTATCTATTAGTATCTATCAGTATCTATCAGTATCTATCAGTATCTATCAGTATCTATCAGTATCTATCAGTATCTATCAGTATCTATCAGTATCTATCAGTATCTATCAGTATCTATCAGTATCTATCAGTATCTATCAGTATCTATCAGTATCGTATCAGTATCTATCAGTATCTATCAGTATCTATCAGTATCTATCAGTATCTATCAGTATCTATCAGTATCTATCAGTATCTATCAGTATCTATCAGTATCTATCAGTATCTATCAGTATCTATCAGTATCTATCAGTATCTATCAGTATCTATCAGTATCTATCAGTATCTATCTATCAGTATCTATCAGTATCTATCAGTATCTATCAGTATCTATCAGTATCTATCAGTATCTATCAGTATCTATCAGTATCTATCAGTATCTTTCAGTATATATCAGTATCTATCATATCAGTATCTATCAGTATCTATCAGTATCTATCAGTATCTATCTATCAGTATCTATCAGTATCTATTAGTATCTATCAGTATCTATCAGTATCTATCATATCAGTATCTATCATATCAGTATCTATCAGTATCTATCATATCAGTATCTATCATATCAGTATCTATCAGTATCTATCAGTATCTATCAGTATCTATCTATTAGTATCTATCAGTATCTATCGGTATCTATCAGTATCTATTAGTATCTATCAGTATCTATCATATCAGTATCTATCAGTATCTATCAGTAACTATCAGTATCTATCTATCAGTATCTATCTATCAGTATCTATCAGTATCTATCAGTATCTATCAGTATCTATCAGTATCTATCAGTATCTATCAGTATCTATCAGTATCTATTATATCAGTATCTATCATATCAGTATCTATCAGTATCTATCAGTATCTATCAGTATCTATCAGTATCTATCAGTATCTATCAGTATCTATCTATCAGTATCTATCAGTATCTATCAGTATCTATCATATTAGTATCTATCATATCAGTATCTATCAGTATCTATCAGTATCTATCAGTATCTATCAGTATCTATCAGTATCTATCAGTATCTATCAGTATCTATCAGTATCTATCTATCAGTATCTATCAGTATCTATTAGTATCTATCAGTATCGAGCATATCAGTATCTATCATATCAGTATTATATCAGTATCTATCAGTATCTATCTATCAGTATCTATCAGTATCTATCAGTATCTATCATATCAGTATCTATCATATCAGTATCTATCAGTATCTATCAGTATCTATCAGTATCTTTCAGTATCTATCTATCAGTATCTATCAGTATCTATCAGTATCTATCAGTATCTATCAGTATCTATCTGTATCTGTCAGTATCTATCAGTATCTATCATATCAGTATCTATCGTATCAGTATCTATCAGTATCTATCAGTATCTATCTATCAGTATCTATCAGTATCTATCAAATCAGTATCTATCATATCAGTATCTATCAGTATCTATCAGTATCTATCTATCAGTATCTATCAGTTTCTATCAGTATCTATCATATCAGTTTCTATCATATCAGTATCTATCAGTATCTATCAGTATCTATCAGTACCTATCTATCAGTTTCTATCAGTATATATTAGTATCTATCAGTATCTATCAGTATCTATCATATCAGTATTTATCATATCAGTATCTATCAGTATCTATCAGTATCTATCAGTATCTATCTATCAGTATCTATCAGTATCTATCAGTATCTATCATATCACTATCTATCATATCAGTATCTTTCATATCAGTATCTATGATATCAGTATCGATCAGTATCTATCAGTATCTATCAGTATCTATCTATCAGTATCTATCAGTATCTATCATATCAGTATCTATCAGTATCTATCAGTATCTAACAGTATCTATCTATCAGTATCTATCAGTATCTATCAGTATCTATCAGTATCTATCAGTATCTATCAGTATCTATCAGTATCTATCAGTATCTATCAGTATCTATGAGTATCTATCAGTATCTATCATATCAGTATCTATCATATCAGTATCTATCAGTATCTATCTATCAGTTTCTATCAGTTTATATTAGTATCTATCAGTATCTATCAGTATCTATCATATCAGTATCTATCATATCAGTATCTATCAAAATCTATCAGTATCTATCATATCAGTATCTATCATATCAGTATCTATCATATCAGTATCCATGATATCAGTATCTATCTATCAGTATCTATCAGTATCTATCAGTATCTATCTATCAGTATCTATCTATCAGTATCAATCAGTATCTATCAGTATCTATCAGTATCTATCAGTATCTAACATATCAGTATCTATCATATCAGTATCTATCAGTATCTATCAGTATCTATCAGTATCTATCAGTATCTATCAGTATCTATCAGTATCTATCAGTATCTATCATATCAGTATTTATCAGTATCTATCTTTCAGTATCTATCAGTATCTATCAGTATCTATCAGTATCTATCATATCAGTATCTATCATATCAGTATCTATCAGTATCTTTCAGTATCTATCAGTATCTATCAGTATCTATCTATCAGTATCTATCAGTATCTATCATATCAGTATCTATCAGTATCTATCAGTATCTATCATATCAGTATCTATCGTATCAGTATCTATCAGTATCTATCTATCAGTTTCTATCAGTATATATTAGTATCTATCAGTATCTATCATATCAGTTTCTATCATATCAGTATCTATCAGTATCTATCAGTATCTATCAGTATCTATCATATCAGTTTCTATCATATCAGTATCTATCAGTATCTATCAGTATCTATCTATCAGTTTCTATCAGTATATATTAGTATCTATCAGTATCTTTCAGTATCTATCATATCAGTATTTATCATATCAGTATCTATCAGTATCTATCAGTATCTATCAAAATCTATCTATCAGTATCTATCAGTATCTATCAGTATCTATCATATCAGTATCTATCATATCAGTATCTATCATATCAGTATCTATCAGTATCTATCAGTATCTATCTATCAGTATCAATCAGTATCTATCAGTATCTATCAGTATCTATCAGTATCTATCAGTATCTATCAGTATCTAACATATCAGTATCTATCATATCAGTATCTATCAGTATCTATCAGTATCTATCAGTATTTATCAGTATCTATCTATCAGTATCTATCAGTATCTATCAGTATCTATCAGTATCTATCAGTATCTATCAGTATCTATCAGTATCTATCAGTATCTATCATATCAGTATTTATCAGTATCTATCAGTATCTATCTATCAGTATCTATCAGTATCTATCAGTATCTATCAGTATCTATCAGTATCTATCAGTATCTATCATATCAGTATCTATCATATCAGTATCTATCAGTATCTATCAGTATCTATCTATCAGTATCTATCAGTATCTATTAGTATCTATCAGTATCTATCAGTATCTATCATATCAGTATCTATCATATCAGTATCTATCAGTATCTATCAGTATCTATCAGTATCTTTGTATCGGTATCTATCAGTATCTATCAGTATCTATCAGTATCTATCAGTATCTATCAGTATCTATCATATCAGTATCTATCATATCAATATCTATCAGTATCTTTCAGTATCTATCAGTATCTATCAGGATCTATCTATCAGTATCTATCAGTATCTATCATATCAGTATCTATCATATCAGTATCTATCAGTATCTATCAGTATCTATCATATCAGTATCTAGCAGTATCTATCAGTATCTATCAGTATCTATCATATCAGTATCTAATATATCAGTATCTATCAGTATCTATCAGTATCTATCAGTATCTATCAGTATCTATCAGTATCTATCATATCAGTATCTAATATATCAGTATCTATCATATCAGTATCTATCAGTATCTATCAGTATCTATCTATCAGTATCTATCAGTATCTATCAAATCAGTATCTATCATATCAGTATCTATCAGTATCTATCCATCAGTATCTATCAGTTTCTATCAGTATCTATCATATCAGTATCTATCATATCAGTATCTATCAGTATCTTTCAGTATCTATCAGTATCAGTATCTATCAGTATCTATCAGTATCTATCAGTATCTATCAGTATCTATCAGTATCTATCAGTATCTATCAGTATCTATCAGTATCTATCAGTATCTATCATATCAGTATCTATCATATCAGTATCTATCAGTATCTATCAGTATCTATCAGTATCTATCAGTATCTATCTATCAGTTTCTATCAGTATATATTAGTATCTATCAGTATCTTTCATATCAGTATCTATCAGTATCTATCATATCAGTATCTATCATATCAGTATCTATCAGTCTCTATCAGTATCTATCATATCAGTATTTATCAGTATCTATCAGTATCTATCTATCAGTATCTATCTATCAGTATCTATCAGTATCTATCATATCAGTATCTATCATATCAGTATCTATCATATCAGTATCTATCAGTATCTATCAGTATCTATCAGTATCTATCAGTATCTATCTATCAGTATCTATCAGTATCTATTAGTATCTATCAGTATCTATCAGTATCTATCATATCAGTATCTATCATATCAGTATCTATCAGTATCTATCAGTATCTATCAGTATCTATCTATCGGTATCTATCAGTATCTATCAGTATCTATCAGTATCTATCAGTATCTATCAGTATCTATCATATCAGTATCTATCATATCAGTATCTATCATATCAGTATCTATCATATCAGTATCTATCAGTATCTTTCAGTATCTATCAGTATCTATCAGTATCTTTCTATCAGTATCTATCAGTATCTATCATATCAGTATCTATCATATCAGTATCTATCAGTATCTATCAGTATCTATCAGTATCTATCAGTATCTATCTATCAGTATCTATCAGAATCTATCAGTATCTATCAGTATCTATCAGTATCTATCAGTATCTATCAGTATCTATCAGTATCTATCAGTATCTATCAGTATCTATCAGTATCTATCAGTATCTATCAGTATCTATCAGTATCTATCATATCAGTATCTATCAGTATATATCAGTATCTATCTATCAGTTTCTATCAGTATATATCAGTATCTATCATATCAGTATCTATCATATCAGTATCTATCAGTATCTATCAGTATCTATCAGTATCTATCAGTATCTATCAGTATCTATCATATCAGTATCTATCATATCAGTATCTATCAGTATCTATCAGTATCTATCAGTATCTATCTATCAGTATCAATCAGTATCTATCAGTATCTATCAGTATCTATCAGTATCTATCTGTATCTATCAGTATCTATCATATCAGTATCTATCATATCAGTATCTATCAGTATCTATCAGTATCTATCAGTATCTATCAGTATCTATGTCACGTGGTGTATTTTTGATATTTTGTATAATGGTCGTAATTGTTACATTTATAACCATATCTTAAACGGTCTATTGTTTTTTTGAGTAGGACAACACAATATATAATTTTTCTAGTCTAGCAACAGGAGTAAAACTGTCATAGGTCAGGGTTGCTAGATAAATATTTAACATGACAGGGTAAAATTCAGAAATAACATATATTTGATAATATTATTTACAAATCCTTAAAATATAATAATTTAAAATAAAGTATAAGAAAAATAATCATAAATATTAAAATACAGTATATGTTATTTCTTAATTACTATAATTAAATTATGGTGAACCAGTGATCTTGATTGGGTAGTCTTCACAGTCAAAATAGGCAACCCTATTTACTACTAGAGAAACCATTGAAGTCTGTAGAAGCTACATATCCGTTTTGATACGAATTTCCGAAATGTGGTGCCATTTTCATCTGACTCCTGGTGTGAGCAGCTGTGTCTTGAGTCTGGTGCACTGACGCCATTTTCGATGGCGGGTTCTGTGGAAGTGTTATTTCGGGATTAGAAATCCCACATTATTGATGGCGGGTGGGAGATCTTCTGCGGAGGCAGTTTAACCCAAGATTTTGGAGTTGCTCCGCGGGGATAGGGAAATTAAATAAGGTATTAAAAATTAAATGAGAAATTAAATTAAAATTAAAGAATTAAAATTAAGGAATTAAAACATGAATTTAAAATTTGAAATAAAAACTTGAGAAATTAAAATTAAATGGAGATGAACCTTTTGCTTTTGGAAATTTAAATTAAACACAAATTTAGAAGATGACATTGTGGTCAAATTAGATTTTTCCACACATCCACTCAACTTACCTCATTTTCCATATCATTTTCCAAATTTAATTCTGCATCGGGTCTGTCACTGTAAATTCCTGGTTCTTCAATGCCCTGGCCCTGTTCTGCGTGATCGAGACAGAAGCATAGCCGGAATCCCTCCGTAGCTGGGGTCCTTCCAAACGTAGTCCTTCCAAGCTCGGCTAAATTAATTTTGGAAGGCAGTTCCAAAAGGAAAGAGCCAATCTCTTTCCAAAAAAAACAACAACTGTGTGAGATAAAAAAAAAACAAAGCAACGAAAGTTTCTCACAGCTAAATAAATTAATAAACTCGTAGTTGAGTATATCGTGACCTAGAAAAAGGATGCCTTTCAATAATATTAAACAGGTGACCTACGTGGAATATTAAAGGAAAAATTTGGTAATAACTACAACTTTATTGTATAACACTAGGCTATGTACAGACTTAACCTATGCCTGCTTTGGCAGGAGACTTATAGAACTGTTTAATTCTAGGACACGCTTAAAAAAGTAGCTCAGCCAGTATCACTGGGTGTATAATATGTTCGTCTTAGTCTATTTATCAGACCTAAATTTTAACAGTGCCAACAACGTTTTTTTATCTTTAAGTGAAATCCTACTTCCCTACGTTTTAATATCTAAAGGAGGCTGACACGCACCTTGCTTAGTCCGTACTCAGAACCTGTCCTGATTGATGTTACTATTTAGGTCTGATATATAGACTAAGACGAACATATTATACACCCAGTGATACTGGCTGAGCTACTTTTTAAGCGTGTCCTAGAATTAAACAGTTCTATAAGTCTCCTGCCAAAGCAGGCATAGGTTAAGTCTGTACATAGCCTAGTGTTATACAATAAAGTTGTAGTAATTACCAAATTTTTCCTTTAATATTCCACGTAGGTCACCTGTTTAATATTATTGAAAGGCATCCTTTTTCTAGGTCACGATATACTCAACTACGAGTTTATTAATTTATATAGCTGTGAGAAACTTTCGTTGCTTTGTTTTTTTTTTATCTCACACAGTTGTTGTTTTTTTTGGAAAGAGATTGGCTCTTTCCTTTTGGAACTGCCTTCCAAAATTAATTTAGCCGAGCTTGGAAGGACTACGTTTGGAAGGACCCCAGCTACGGAGGGATTCCGGCTATGCTTCTGTCTCGATCACGCAGAACAGGGCCAGGGCATTGAAGAACCAGGAATTTACAGTGACAGACCCGATGCAGAATTAAATTTGGAAAATGATATGGAAAATGAGGTAAGTTGAGTGGATGTGTGGAAAAATCTAATTTGACCACAATGTCATCTTCTAAATTTGTGTTTAATTTAAATTTCCAAAAGCAAAAGGTTCATCTCCATTTAATTTTAATTTCTCAAGTTTTTATTTCAAATTTTAAATTCATGTTTTAATTCCTTAATTTTAATTCTTTAATTTTAATATAATTTCTCATTTAATTTTTAATACCTTATTTAATTTCCCTATCCCCGCGGAGCAACTCCAAAATCTTGGGTTAAACTGCCTCCGCAGAAGATCTCCCACCCGCCATCAATAATGTGGGATTTCTAATCCCGAAATAACACTTCCACAGAACCCGCCATCGAAAATGGCGTCAATGCACCAGACTCAAGACACAGCTGCTCACACCAGGAGTCAGATGAAAATGGCACCACATTTCGGAAATTCGTATCAAAACGGATATGTAGCTTCTACAGACTTCAATGGTTTCTCTAGTAGTAAATAGGGTTGCCTATTTTGACTGTGAAGACTACCCAATCAAGATCACTGGTTCACCATAATTTAATTATAGTAATTAAGAAATAACATATACTGTATTTTAATATTTATGATTATTTTTCTTATACTTTATTTTAAATTATTATATTTTAAGGATTTGTAAATAATATTATCAAATATATGTTATTTCTGAATTTTACCCTGTCATGTTAAATATTTATCTAGCAACCCTGACCTATGACAGTTTTACTCCTGTTGCTAGACTAGAAAAATTATATATTGTGTTGTCCTACTCAAAAAAACAATAGACCGTTTAAGATATGGTTATAAATGTAACAATTACGACCATTATACAAAATATCAAAAATACACCACGTGACATAGATACTGATAGATACTGATAGATACTGATAGATACTGATAGATACTGATATGATAGATACTGATATGATAGATACTGATAGATACAGATAGATACTGATAGATACTGATAGATACTGATAGATACTGATTGATACTGATAGATAGATACTGATAGATACTGATAGATACTGATAGATACTGATATGATAGATACTGATATGATAGATACTGATAGATACTGATAGATACTGATAGATACTGATAGATACTGATAGATACTGATATGATAGATACTGATATGATAGATACTGATATATACTGATAGAAACTGATAGATAGATACTGATATATACTGATAGATACTGATATGATAGATACTGATAGATACTGATAGATACTGATAGATACTGATAGATACTGATAGATACTGATAGATACTGATAGATACTGATAGATACTGATAGATACTGATAGATACTGATATGATAGATACTGATATATTAGATACTGATATGATAGATACTGATAGATACTGATAGATACTGATAGATACTGATAGATACTGATAGATACTGATATATTAGATACTGATATGATAGATACTGATAGATACTGATAGATACTGCTAGATACTGATATGATAGATACTGATAGATACTGATAGATACTGATATGATAGATACTGATATAATAGATACTGATAGATACTGATAGATAGATCCTGATAGATACTGATAGATACTGAAAGATACTGATAGATATTGATATGATAGATACTGATATGATAGATACTGATAGATACTGATAGATACTGATAGATACTGATAGATACTGATAGATACCGATAGAAAGATACTGATAGATACTGATAGATACTGATAGATACTGATATGATAGATACTGATAGATACTAATAGATACTGATAGATACTGATAGATAGATACTGATAGATACTGATAGATACTGATAGATACTGATATGATAGATACTGATATGATAGATACTGATAGATACTGATAGATACTGATAGATACTGATAGATACTGATAGATACTGATAGATACTGATAGATAGATACTGATAGATACTGATAAATACTGATATGATAGATACTGATAGATACTGATAGATACTGATAGATACTGATAGATACTGATAGATAGATACTGATAAATACTGATAGATACTGATAGATACTGATATGATAGATACTGATATGTTAGATACTGATAGATACTGATAGATACTGATAGATACTGATAGATACTGATAGATACTGATTGATACTGATAGATAGATACTGATAGATACTGATAGATACTGATAGATACTGATATGATAGATACTGATATGATAGATACTGATAGATACTGATAGATAGATACTGATAGATACTGATAGATACTGATAGATACTGATATGATAAATACTGATATGATAGATACTGAAAGATACTGATAGATACTAATATATACTGATAGAAACTGATAGATAGATACTGATAGATACTGATAGATACTGATATGATAGAAACTGATATGATAGATACTGATAGATACTGATAGATACTGATATGATAGAAACTGATATGATAGATACTGATAGATACTAATATATACTGATAGAAACTGATAGATAGATACTGATAGATACTGATACGATAGATACTGATATGATAGATACTGATAGATACTGATAGATACTGATATGATAGATACTGATAGATAGATACTGATAGATACTGATAGATAGATACTGATAGATACTGATAGATACTGAAAGATACTGATAGATACTGATATGATAGATACTGATATGATAGATACTGATAGATACTGATAGATACTGATAGATACTGATAGATACTGAAAGATAGATACTGATAAATACTGATATGATAGATACTGATATGATGGATACTGATAGATACTGATAGATACTGATAGATACTGATAGATACTGATATGATAGATACTGATAGATACTGATAGATAGATACTGATAGATACTGATAGATACTGATAGATACTGATAGATACTGATAGATACTGATATGATAGATACTGATAGATACTGATAGATACTGATAGATACTGATAGATAGATACTGATATCATGGATACTGATATGATAGATACTGATATGATAGATACTGATATGATAGATACTGATAGATTTTGATAGATACTGATATGATAGATACTGATATGATAGATACTGATATGATAGATACTGATAGATACTGATAGATACTAATATATACTGATAGAAACTGATAGATAGATACTGATAGATACTGATATGATAGATACTGATATGATAGATACTGATATGATAGATACTGATAGATACTCATAGATACTGATAGATACTGATAGATACTGATAGATACTGATAGATACTGATAGATACTGATAGATACTGATAGATACTGATAGATAGATACTGTTAGATACTGATAGATACTGATAGATACTGATATGATAGATACTGATAGCTACTGATAGATAGATACTGATAGATACTGATAGATACTGATCGATACTGATATCATAGATACTGATATGAAAGATACTGATATGATAGATAGTGATATGATAGATACTGATAGATACTGAAAGATACTGATAGATACTGATAGATACTGATATGATAGATACTGATATGATAGATACTGATAGATACTGATAGATACTGATAGATACTGATAGATACTGATAGATACTGATAGATAGAAACTGATAGATACTGATAAATACTGATATGATAGATACTGATATGATAGATACTGATAGATACTGATAGATACTGATAGATACTGATAGATACTGATAGATACTGATAGATACTGATAGATAGATACTGATAGATACTGATAGATACTGATAGATAGATACTGATAGATACTGATAGATACTGATAGATACTGATAGATACTGATAGATACTGATAGATACTGATAGATACTGATAGATACTGATAGATACTGATAGATACTAATAGATACTGATAGATACTGATAGATAGATACTGATAGATACTGATAGATACTGATATGATAGATACTGATATGATAGATACTGATAGATACTGATAGATACTAATAGATACTGATAGATACTGATAAATAGATACTGATAGATACTGATAGATACTGATAGATACTGATAGATACTGATAGGTACTGATAGATACTGATAGATACTGATAGATACTGATATGATAGATACTGATATGATAGATACTGATAGATACTGATAGATACTGATAGATACTGATAGATACTGATAGATAGATACTGATAGATACTGATAGATACTGATATGATAGATACTGATATGTTAGATACTGATAGATACTGATAGATACTGATAGATACTGATAGATACTTATAGATACTGATAGATACTGATTGATACTGATATGATAGATACTGATATGATAGATACTGATAGATACTGATATGATAGATACTGATATGATAGATACTGATAGATACTGATAGATACTAATAGATACTGATAGATACTGTTAGATAGATACTGATAGATACTGATAGATACTGATAGATACTGAAAGATACTGATAGATACTGATAGATACTGATATGATAAATACTGATATGATAGATACTGATAGATACTGATAGATACTGATAGATACTGATAGATACTGATAGATAGAAACTGATAGATACTGATAAATACTGATATGATAGATACTGATATGATAGATACTGATAGATACTGATAGATACTGATAGATACTGATAGATACTGATAGATACTGATAGATACTGATAGATAGATACTGATAGATACTGATAGATACTGATAGATAGATACTGATAGATACTGATAGATACTGATAGATACTGATAGATACTGATAGATACTGATAGATACTGATAGATACTGATAGATACTGATAGATACTGATAGATACTGATAGATACTAATAGATACTGATAGATACTGATAGATAGATACTGAAAGATACTGATAGATACTGATATGATAGATACTGATATGATAAATACTGATAGATACTGATAGATACTAATAGATACTGATAGATACTGATAAATAGATACTGATAGATACTGATAGATACTGATAGATACTGATAGATACTGATAGGTACTGATAGATACTGATAGATACTGATAGATACTGATATGATAGATACTGATATGATAGATACTGATAGATACTGATAGATACTGATAGATACTGATAGATACTGATAGATAGATACTGATAGATACTGATAGATACTGATATGATAGATACTGATATGTTAGATACTGATAGATACTGATAGATACTGATAGATACTTATAGATACTGATAGATACTGATTGATACTGATATGATAGATACTGATAAATACTGATAGATACTGATAGATACTGATAGATACTGATAGATAGATACTGATAGATACTGATAGATACTGAAAGATACTGATATGATAAATACTGAAATGATAGATACTGATAGATACTGATAGATACTAATATATACTGATAGATACTGATAGATACTGATAGATAGATACTGATAGATACTGATAGATAGATACTGATGGATACTGATAGATACTGATAGATACTGAAAGATACTGATAGATACTGATATGATAGATACTGATATGATAGATACTGAAAGATACTGATAGATACTGATAGATACTGAAAGATACTGATAGATACTGATATGATAGATACTGATAGAAATTGATAGATACTGATGGATAGATACTGATAGATACTGATAGATACTGATAGATACTGATAGATACTGATATGATACATACTGATTTGATAGATACTGATAGATACTGATAGATACTGATAGATACTGATAGATACTGATAGATACTGATAGATACTGATAGATACTGATAGATACTGATAGATAGATACTGATAGATAGATACTGAGAGATACTGATAGATACTTATATGATAGATACTGATATGATAGATACTGATAGATACTGATAGATAGATACTGATAGATACTGATAGATACTGATAGATACTGAAAGATACTGATAGATACTGATATGATAGATACTGATATGATAGATACTGAAAGATACTGATAGATACTGATAGATACTGAAAGATACTGATAGATACTGATATGATAGATACTGATATGATAGATACTGATTTGAATAGATACTGATGGATAGATACTGATAGATACTGATAGATACTGATAGATACTGATATGATAGATACTGATTTGATAGATACTGATAGAAACTGATAGATACTGATAGATACTGATAGATACTGATAGATACTGATAGATAGATACTGATAGATACTGATAGATACTGATAGATACTGATATGATAGATACTGATATGATAGATACTGATAGATACTGATAGATACTGATAGATACTGATAGATACTGATAGATAGATACTGTTAGATACTGATAGATACTGATAGATACTGATAGATACTGATATGATAGATACTGATATGATAGATACTGATATGATAGATACTGATAGATACTGATAGATACTGATAGAAACTGATAGATACTGATAGATACTGATAGATACTGATAGATACTGATAGAAACTGATAGATAGATACTGATAGATACTGATAGATACTGATAGATACTGATATGATAGATACTGATAGATACTGATAGATACTAATTTATACTGATAGTAACTGATAGATAGATACTGACGACGCGTTTGGCTCGGTTGGTAGACACCTGCCTACTGAGTCGGCGGTCTCGGGTTCGAATCCCGGCCGGGGCAAATATTTGTGCAAAATATTTGTTCTCGGGTCATGGATGTTATCTATATATGTATTTATATATTATGTATATCGTCGTCTAGTACCCATAGTACAAGCTTTGCTTAGTTTGGGACTAGGTCGATTTGTGTATGATTGTCCCTTAATATTTATTTATTTATTTATTTATTTATTACTGATAGATACTGATAGATACTGATATGATAGATACTGATATGATAGATACATACTGATAGAAACTGATAGATACTGATAGATAGATACTGATAGATACTGATAGATACTGATAGATACTGATATGATAGATACTGATTTGATAGATACTGATAGATACTGGTAGATACTGATAGATACTGATATGATAGATACTGATAGATACTAATATATACTGATAGAAACTGAAAGATAGATACTGATAGATACTGATAGATACTGATATGATATATACTGATATGAAAGATACTGATAGATACAGATAGATACTGATAGATACTGATAGATACTGATAGATACTGATAGATACTGATAGATACTGATAGATAGATACTGATAGATACTGATAGATACTGATAGATATACTGATATGATAGTTACTGATATGATAGATACTGATAGATACTGATAGATAGATACTGATGGATACTGATAGATACTGAAAGATACTGATATGATAGATACTGATATGATAGATACTGATAAATACTGATAGATACTGATAGATACTGATAGATACTGATAGATACCGATAGATAGATACTGATAGATACTGATAGATAGATACTGATAGATACTGATAGATACTGATAGATACTGAAAGATACTGATAGATACTGATATGATAGATACTGATATGATAGATACTGATAGAGACTGATAGATACTGATAGATACTGATAGATAGATACTGATAGATACTAATAAATACTGATATGATAGATACTGATATGATAGATACTGATAGATACTGATAGATACTGATAGATACTGATAGATAGATACTGATAGATACTGATAGATACTGATATGATAGATACTGATATGTTAGATACTGATAGATACTGATAGATACTGATAGATACTGATAGATACTGATCGATACTGATATCATAGATACTGATATGAAAGATACTGATATGATAGATAGTGATATGATAGATACTGATAGATACTGAAAGATACTGATAGATACTGATAGATACTGATATGATAGATACTGATATGATAGATACTGATAGATACTGATAGATACTGATAGATACTGATAGATACTGATAGATAGAAACTGATAGATACTGATAAATACTGATATGATAGATACTGATATGATAGATACTGATAGATACTGATAGATACTGATAGATACTGATAGATACTGATAGATAGATACTGATAGATACTGATAGATACTGATAGATAGATACTGATAGATACTGATAGATACTGATAGATACTGATAGATACTGATAGATACTGATAGATACTGATAGATACTGATAGATACTGATAGATACTAATAGATACTGATAGATACTGATAGATAGATACTGATAGATACTGATAGATACTGATAGATACTGATATGATAGATACTGATATGATAGATACTGATAGATACTGATAGATACTAATAGATACTGAAAGATACTGATAAATAGATACTGATAGATACTGATAGATACTGATAGATACTGATAGATACTGATAGGTACTGATAGATACTGATAGATACTGATAGATACTGATATGATAGATACTGATATGATAGATACTGATAGATACTGATAGATACTGATAGATACTGATAGATACTGATAGATAGATACTGATAGATACTGATAGATACTGATATGATAGATACTGATATGTTAGATACTGATAGATACTGATAGATACTGATAGATACTGATAGATACTTATAGATACTGATAGATACTGATTGATACTGATATGATAGATACTGATATGATAGATACTGATAGATACTGATAGATACTGATATGATAGATACTGATATGATAGATACTGATAGATACTGATAGATACTAATAGATACTGATAGATACTGTTAGATAGATACTGATAGATACTGATAGATACTGATAGATACTGAAAGATACTGATAGATACTGATAGATACTGATATGATAGATACTGATATGATAGATACTGATAGATACTGATAGATACTGATAGATACTGATAGATACTGATAGATACTGATAGATAGAAACTGATAGATACTGATAAATACTGATATGATAGATACTGATATGATAGATACTGATAGATACTGATAGATACTGATAGATACTGATAGATACTGATAGATACTGATAGATACTGATAGATACTGATAGATACTGATAGATAGATACTGATAGATACTGATAGATACTGATAGATAGATACTGATAGATACTGATAGATACTGATAGATACTGATAGATACTGATAGATACTGATAGATACTGATAGATACTGATAGATACTGATAGATACTGATAGATACTGATAGATACTAATAGATACTGATAGATACTGATAGATAGATACTGATAGATACTGATAGATACTGATATGATAGATACTGATATGATAGATACTGATAGATACTGATAGATACTAATAGATACTGATAGATACTGATAAATAGATACTGATAGATACTGATAGATACTGATAGATACTGATAGGTACTGATAGATACTGATAGATACTGATAGATACTGATATGATAGATACTGATATGATAGATACTGATAGATACTGATAGATACTGATAGATACTGATAGATACTGATAGATAGATACTGATAGATACTGATAGATACTGATAGATACTGATATGATAGATACTGATATGTTAGATACTGATAGATACTGATAGATACTGATAGATACTTATAGATACTGATAGATACTGATTGATACTGATATGATAGATACTGATAGATACTGATAGATACTGATAGATACTGATAGATACTGATAGATAGATACTGATAGATACTGATAGATACTGAAAGATACTGATATGATAAATACTGAAATGATAGATACTGATAGATACTGATAGATACTAATATATACTGATAGATACTGATAGATACTGATAGATAGATACTGATAGATACTGATAGATAGATACTGATGGATACTGATAGATACTGATAGATACTGAAAGATACTGATAGATACTGATATGATAGATACTGATATGATAGATACTGAAAGATACTGATAGATACTGATAGATACTGAAAGATACTGATAGATACTGATATGATAGATACTGATAGAAATTGATAGATACTGATGGATAGATACTGATAGATACTGATAGATACTGATAGATACTGATATGATACATACTGATTTGATAGATACTGATAGATACTGATAGATACTGATAGATACTGATAGATACTGATAGATACTGATAGATACTGATAGATACTGATAGATACTGATAGATACTGATAGATAGATACTGATAGATAGATACTGAGAGATACTGATAGATACTTATATGATAGATACTGATATGATAGATACTGATAGATACTGATAGATAGATACTGATAGATACTGATAGATACTGATAGATACTGAAAGATACTGATAGATACTGATATGATAGATACTGATATGATAGATACTGAAAGATACTGATAGATACTGATAGATACTGAAAGATACTGATAGATACTGATATGATAGATACTGATATGATAGATACTGATTTGAATAGATACTGATAGATACTGATAGATACTGATAGATACTGATAGATACTGATATGATAGATACTGATTTGATAGATACTGATAGAAACTGATAGATACTGATAGATACTGATAGATACTGATAGATACTGATAGATAGATACTGATAGATACTGATAGATACTAATAGATACTGATATGATAGATACTGATATGATAGATACTGATAGATACTGATAGATACTGATAGATACTGATAGATACTGATAGATAGATACTGTTAGATACTGATAGATACTGATAGATACTGATAGATACTGATATGATAGATACTGATATGATAGATACTGATATGATAGATACTGATAGATACTGATAGATACTGATAGAAACTGATAGATACTGATAGATACTGATAGATACTGATAGATACTGATAGATACTGATAGAAACTGATAGATAGATACTGATAGATACTGATAGATACTGATAGATACTGATATGATAGATACTGATAGATACTGATAGATACTAATTTATACTGATAGAAACTGATAGATAGATACTGATAGATACTGATAGATACTGATATGATAGATACTGATATGATAGATACATACTGATAGAAACTGATAGATACTGATAGATAGATACTGATAGATACTGATAGATACTGATAGATACTGATATGATAGATACTGATTTGATAGATACTGATAGATACTGGTAGATACTGATAGATACTGATATGATAGATACTGATAGATACTAATATATACTGATAGAAACTGATAGATAGATACTGATAGATACTGATAGATACTGATATGATATATACTGATATGAAAGATACTGATAGATACCGATAGATACTGATAGATACTGATAGATACTGATAGATACTGATAGATACTGATAGATACTGATAGATAGATACTGATAGATACTGATAGATACTGATAGATATACTGATATGATAGTTACTGATATGATAGATACTGATAGATACTGATAGATAGATACTGATAGATACTGATAGATACTGAAAGATACTGATATGATAGATACTGATATGATAGATACTGATAAATACTGATAGATACTGATAGATACTGATAGATACTGATAGATACCGATAGATAGATACTGATAGATACTGATAGATAGATACTGATAGATACTGATAGATACTGATAGATACTGAAAGATACTGATAGATACTGATATGATAGATACTGATATGATAGATACTGATAGAGACTGATAGATACTGATAGATACTGATAGATAGATACTGATAGATACTAATAAATACTGATATGATAGATACTGATATGATAGATACTGATATGATAGATACTGATAGATACTGATAGATACTGATAGATACTGATAGATAGATACTGATAGATACTGATAGATACTGATATGATAGATACTGATATGTTAGATACTGATAGATACTGATAGATACTGATAGATACTGATAGATACTGATAGATACTGATAGATACTGATAGATACTGATAGATAGATACTGATAGATAGATACTGAGAGATACTGATAGATACTTATATGATAGATACTGATATGATAGATACTGATAGATACTGATAGATAGATACTGATAGATACTGATAGATACTGAAAGATACTGATAGATACTGATATGATAGATACTGATATGATAGATACTGAAAGATACTGATAGATACTGATAGATACTGAAAGATACTGATAGATACTGATATGATAGATACTGATATGATAGATACTGATTTGAATAGATACTGATGGATAGATACTGATAGATACTGATAGATACTGATAGATACTGATATGATAGATACTGATTTGATAGATACTGATAGAAACTGATAGATACTGATAGATACTGATAGATACTGATAGATACTGATAGATAGATACTGATAGATACTGATAGATACTAATAGATACTGATATGATAGATACTGATATGATAGATACTGATAGATACTGATAGATACTGATAGATACTGATAGATACTGATAGATAGATACTGTTAGATACTGATAGATACTGATAGATACTGATAGATACTGATATGATAGATACTGATATGATAGATACTGATATGATAGATACTGATAGATACTGATAGATACTGATAGAAACTGATAGATACTGATAGATACTGATAGATACTGATAGATACTGATAGAAACTGATAGATAGATACTGATAGATACTGATAGATACTGATAGATACTGATATGATAGATACTGATAGATACTGATAGATACTAATTTATACTGATAGAAACTGATAGATAGATACTGATAGATACTGATAGATACTGATATGATAGATACTGATATGATAGATACATACTGATAGAAACTGATAGATACTGATAGATAGATACTGATAGATACTGATAGATACTGATAGATACTGATATGATAGATACTGATTTGATAGATACTGATAGATACTGGTAGATACTGATAGATACTGATATGATAGATACTGATAGATACTAATATATACTGATAGAAACTGATAGATAGATACTGATAGATACTGATAGATACTGATATGATATATACTGATATGAAAGATACTGATAGATACCGATAGATACTGATAGATACTGATAGATACTGATAGATACTGATAGATACTGATAGATACTGATAGATAGATACTGATAGATACTGATAGATACTGATAGATACTGATAGATATACTGATATGATAGTTACTGATATGATAGATACTGATAGATACTGATAGATAGATACTGATAGATACTGATAGATACTGAAAGATACTGATATGATAGATACTGATATGATAGATACTGATAAATACTGATAGATACTGATAGATACTGATAGATACTGATAGATACCGATAGATAGATACTGATAGATACTGATAGATAGATACTGATAGATACTGATAGATACTGATAGATACTGAAAGATACTGATAGATACTGATATGATAGATACTGATATGATAGATACTGATAGAGACTGATAGATACTGATAGATACTGATAGATAGATACTGATAGATACTAATAAATACTGATATGATAGATACTGATATGATAGATACTGATATGATAGATACTGATAGATACTGATAGATACTGATAGATACTGATAGATAGATACTGATAGATACTGATAGATACTGATATGATAGATACTGATATGTTAGATACTGATAGATACTGATAGATACTGATAGATACTGATAGATACTGATAGATACTGATAGATACTGATAGATACTGATAGACCCTGATAGATACTGATAGATACTGATAGATACTGATAGATACTGATAGATAGATACTGATAGATACTGATAGATACTGATAGATACTGATATGATAGATACTGATATGATAGATACTGATAGATACTGATAGATACTGATAGATACTGATAGATACTGATAAATAGATACTGATAGATACTGATAGATACTGATAGATACTGATAGATACTGATATGATAGATACTGATATGATTGATACTGATAGATACTAATAGATACTGATAGATACTGATAGATACTGATAGATACTGATAGATACTGATAGATACTGATAGATACTGATAGATACTGATTGATAGATACTGATAGATACTGATAGATACTGATAGATACTGATAGATACTGATAGATACTGATAGATACTGATAGATACTGATAGATACTGATAGATACTGATAGATACTGATAGATAGATACTGATAGATACTGATAGATACTGATAGATACTGATATGATAGATACTGATATGATAGATACTGATAGATACTGATAGATACTGATAAATAGATACTGATAGATACTGATAGATACTGATAGATAGTGATAGATACTGATATGATAGATACTGATATGATTGATACTGATAGATACTAATAGATACTGATAGATACTGATAGATACTGATAGATACTGATAGATACTGATAGATACTGATAGATACTGATAGATACTGATAGATAGATACTGATAGATACTGATAGATACTGATAGATACTGAAAGATACTGATAGATACTGATATGATAGATACTGATATGATAGATACTGATAGATACTGATAGATACTGATAGATACTGATAGATACTGATATGATAGATACTGATATGAGAGATACTGATAGAAACTGATAGATACTGATAGATAGATACTGATAGATACTGATAGATACTGATAGATACTGATATGATAGATACTGATTTGATAGATACTGATAGATACTGGTAGATACTGATAGATACTGATATGATAGATACTGATAGATACTAATATATACTGATAGAAACTGATAGATAGATACTGATAGATACTGATAGATACTGATATGATATATACTGATATGATAGATACTGATAGATACCGATAGATACTGATAGATACTGATAGATACTGATAGATACTGATAGATACTGAAAGATACTGATAGATAGATACTGATAGATACTGATAGATACTGATAGATACTGATAGATATACTGATATGATAGTTACTGATAGATACTGATAGATAGATACTGATAGATACTGATAGATACTGAAAGATACTGATAGATACTGATATGATAGATACTGATATGATAGATACTGATAAATACTGATAGATACTGATAGATACCGATAGATAGATACTGATAGATACTGATAGATACTGATAGATACTGATAGATACTGATAGATACTGATATGATAGATACTGATATGATAGATACTGATAGAGACTGATAGATACTGATAGATACTGATAGATACTGAAAGATAGATACTGATAGATACTGATAGATACTGATAGATACTGATATGATAGATACTGATAGATACTGATAGATACTGATAGATAGATACTGATAGATACTGATAGATACTGATAGATACTGATAGATACTGATATGATAGCTACTGATATGATAGATACTGATAGATACTGATAGATAGATACTGATAGATACTGATAGATACTGATAGATACTGAAAGATACTGATAGATACTGATATGATAGATACTGATAGATACTGATAGATACTGATAGATACTGATAGATACTGATAGATACTGATAGATACTGATAGATACTGATAGATACTGATAGATACTGATAGATACTGATAGATACTGATAGATAGATACTGATAGATACTGATAGATACTGATAGATACTGATAGATACTGATATGATAGATACTGATATGATAGATACTGATAGATACTGATAGATACTAATATAAACTGATAGAAACTGATAGATAGATACTGATAGATACTGATAGATACTGATATGATAGATACTGATAGATACTGATAGATACTGATAGATACTGATAGATACTGATAGATAGATACTGATAGATACTGATAGATACTGATAGATACTGATAGATACTGATAGATACTGATAGATACTGATAGATAGATACTGATAGATACTGATAGATACTGAAAGATACTGATAGATACTGATATGATAGATACTGATATGATAGATACTGATAGATACTGAAAGATACTGATAGATACTGATATGATAGATACTGATATGATAGATACTGATAGAAACTGATAGATACTGATGGATAGATACTGATAGATACTGATAGATACTGATAGATACTGATAGATAGATACTGATAGATACTGATAGATACTGATAGATACCGATAGATAGATACTGATAGATATTGATAGATACTGATATGATAGATACTGATAGATACTGATAGATACTGATAGATACTGATAGATACTGATAGATACTGATAGATAGATACTGATAGATACTGATAAATACTGATATGATAGATACTGATATGATAGATACTGATAGATACTGATAGATACTGATAGATACTGATAGATACTGATAGATACTGATAGATACTGATAGATACTGATAGATACTGATAGATACTGATAGATACTGATAGATACTGATAGATACTGATAGATACTGATAGATAGATACTGATAGATACTGATAAATACTGATATGATAGATACTGATATGATAGATACTGATAGATACTGATAGATACTGATAGATACTGATATGATAGATACTGATATGATAGATACTGATAGATACTGATAGATACTGATAGATACTGATAGATAGATACTGATAGATACTGATAAATACTGATATGATAGATACTGATAGATACTGATAGATACTGATAGATACTGATAGATACTGATAGATACTGATAGATAGATACTGATAAATACTGATAGATACTGATAGATACTGATATGATAGATACTGATATGTTAGATACTTATAGATACTGATAGATACTGATAGATACTGATAGATACTGATAGATACTGATATGATAGATACTGATATGTTAGATACTGATAGATAATGATAGATACTGATAGATACTGATAGATACTGATAGATACTGATAGATACTGATATGATAGATACTGATATGATAGATACTGATATGATAGATACTGATATGATAGATACTGATAGATACTGATAGATACTGATAGATAGATACTGATAGATACTGATAGATACTGAAAGATACTGATATGATAAATACTAATATGATAGATACTGATAGATACTGATAGATACTAATATATACTGATAGAAACTGATAGATAGATACTGATAGATACTGATAGATACTGATAGAAACTGATAGATACTGATAGATACTGATAGATACTGATAGATAGATACTGATAGATACTGATAGATACTGATAGATACTGATATGATAGATACTGATATGATAGATACTGATAGATACTGATAGAAACTGATAGATACTGATAGATACTGATAGATACTGATAGATACTGATAGATACTGATAGATACTGATAGATACTGATAGATACTGATAGATACTGATAGATACTGATAGATAGATACTGATAGATACTGATAGATACTGATAGATACTGATATGATAGATACTGATAGATACTGATAGATACTAATTTATACTGATAGAAACTGATAGATAGATACTGATAGATACTGATAGATACTGATATGATAGATACTGATGATAGATACTGATAGATACTGATAGATACTGATAGATACTGATAGATACTGATAGATACTGATAGATACTGATAGATACTGATAGATACTGATAGATAGATACTGATAGATACTGATAGATACTGATATGATAGATACTGATATGATAGATACTGATAAATAGATACTGATAGATACTGATAGATACTGAAAGATACTGATAGATACTGATATGATAGATACTGATATGATAGATACTGATAGATACTGATAGATACTGATAGATACCGATAGATAGATACTGATAGATACTGATATGATAGATACTGATATGATAGATACTGAAAGATACTGATAGATACTGAAAGATACTGATAGATACTGATATGATAGATACTGATAGATACTGATAGATACTGATATGATAGATACTGATTTGATAGATACTGATAGATACTGATTTATACTGATAGATAGATACTGATAGATACTGATAGATACTGATATGATAGATACTGATATAATAGATACTGATATAATATATACTGATATGATAGATACTGATAGATACTGATAGATACTGATAGATACTGATAGATACTGATAGATACTGATAGATACTGATAGATACTGATAGATACTGATAGATAGATACTGATAGATACTGATAGATACTGCTAGATACTGATATGATAGATACTGATATGATAGATACTGATAGATACTGATAGATACTAATAAATACTGATAGAAACTGATAGATAGATACTGATAGATACTGATAGATACTGATATGATAGATACTGATATGATAGATACTGATAGATACTGATAGATACTGATAGATACTGATGGATACTGATAGATACTGATAGATAGATACTGATAGATACTGATAGATACTGATAGATACTGATAGATACTGATAGATACTGATAGATAGATACTGATAGATACTGATAGATACTGATATGATAGATACTGATATGATAGATACTGATAGATACTGATAGATACTGATAGATACTGATGGATACTGATAGATACTGATAGATAGATACTGATAGATACTGATAGATACTGATAGATACTGATAGATACTGATAGATACTGATATGATAGATACTGATAGATACTGATAGATAGATACTGATAGATACTGATAGATACTGATAGATACTGATAGATACTGATATCAGTATCTATCATATCAGTATCTATCAGTATCTTTCAGTATCTATCAGTATCTATCAGTATCTATCTATCAGTACCTATCAGTATCTATCAGTATCTATCAGTATCTATCATATCAGTATCTATCAGTATCTATCAGTATCTATCAGTATCTATCAGTATCTATCAGTATCTATCAGTATCTTTCAGTATTTATCAGTATCTATCAGTATCTATCATATCAGTATCTATCAGTATCTATCTATCAGTATCTATCAGTATCTATCAGTATCTATCAGTATCTATCAGTATCTATCAGTATCTATCAGTATCTATCAGTATCTATCATATCAGTATTTATCATATCAGTATTTATCAGTATCTTTCAGTATCTATCTATCAGTATCTATCAGTATCTATCAGTATCTATCAGTATCTATCAGTATCTCTCAGTATCTATCAGTATCTATCAGTATCTATCATATCAGTATCTATCATATCAGTATTTATCAGTATCTATCAGTATCTATCTAACAGTATCTATCAGTATCTATCAGTATCTATCAGTATCTATCAGTATCTATCAGTATCTATCAGTATCTATCAGTATCTATCAGTATCTATCAGTATCTATCATATCAGTATCTATCATATCAGTATTTATCAGTATCTATCTATCAGTATCTATCAGTATCTATCAGTATCTATCAGTATCTATCAGTATCTATCAGTATCTATCAGTATCTATCATATCAGTATCTATCATATCAGTATCTATCAGTATCTTTCAGTATCTATCAGTATCTATCAGTATCTATCAGTATCTATCAGTATCTATCTATCAGTATCTATCAGTATCTATCAGTATCTATCAGTATCTATCATATCAGTATCTATCAGTATCTATCAGTATCTATCAGTATCTATTAGTATCTATCAGTATCTATCAGTATCTATCAGTATCTATCATATCAGTATCTATCAGTATCTTTCAGTATCTATCAGTATCTATCTATAAGTATCTATCAGTATCTATCATATCAGTATCTATCAGTATCTATCAGTATCTATCAGTATCTATCAGTATCTATCAGTATCTGTCAGTATCTATCATATCAGTATCTATCATATCAGTATCTATCATATCAGTATCTATCAGTATCTATCAGTATCTATCTATCAGTATCTATCAGTATCTATCACTATCTATCAGTATCTATCAGTATCTATCAGTATCTATCAAATCAGTATCTATCATATCAGTATCTATCAGTATCTATCAGTATCTATCAGTATCTATCAGTATCTATCCATCAGTATCTATCAGTTTCTATCAGTATCTATCATATCAGTATCTATCAGTATCTTTCAGTATCTATCAGTATCTATCAGTATCTATCAGTATCTTTCAGTATCTATCATATCAGTATCTATCAGTATCTTTCAGTATCATATCAGTATCTATCAGTATCTTTCAGTATCTATCAGTATCTTTCAGTATCTATCATATCAGTATCTTTCAGTATCTATCAGTATCTATCAGAATCTATCAGTATCTATCTATCAGTATCTATCAGTATCTATCATATCAGTATCTATCAGTATCTATCAGTATCTATCTATCAGTATCTATCAGTATCTATCAGTATCTATCAGTATCTATCAAATCAGTATCTATCATATCAGTATCTATCAGTATCTATCAGTATCTATCCATCAGTATCTATCAGTTTCTATCCGTATCTATCATATCAGTATCTATCAGTATCTATCAGTATTTATCTATCAGTATCTATCAGTATCTATCAGTATCTATCAGTATCTATCAGTATCTATCAGTATCTATCAGTATCTATCAGTATCTATCAGTATCTATCAGTATCTATCATATCAGTATCTATCATATCAGTATTTATCAGTATCTATCAGTATCTATCTATCAGTATCTATCAGTATCTATCAGTATCTATCAGTATCTATCATATCAGTATCTATCAGTATCTATCAGTATCTATCAGTATCTATCTATCGGTATCTATCAGTATCTATCAGTATCTATCAGTATCTATCTATCAGTATCTATCAGTATCTATCAGTATCTATCAGTATCTATCCATCAGTATCTATCAGTTTCTATCAGTATCTATCATATCAGTATCTATCAGTATCTATCAGTATCTATCAGTATCTATCAGTATCTATCTATCAGTATCTATCAGTATCTATCAGTATCTATCAGTATCTATCATCAGTATCTATCATATCAGTATCTATCAGTATCTATCTATCAGTTTCTATCAGTATAAATTAGTATCTATCAGTATCTATCAGTATCTATCATATCAGTATCTATCAGTATCTATCAGTATCTATCAGTATCTATCTATCAGTATCTATCAGTATCTATCAGTATCTATCAGTATCTATCAGTATCTATCAGTATCTATCTATCAGTATCTATCAGTATCTATCAGTATCTATCAGTTTCTATCAGTATCTATCAGTATCTACTAATATAAACTGTAGATAATAGATACTAATATAAACTGATAGAAACTGATAGATAGATACTGATAGATACTGATAGATACTGATATGATAGATACTGATAGATACTGATAGATACTGATAGATACTGATAGATACTGATAGATACTGATAGATAGATACTGATAGATACTGATAGATACTGATAGATACTGATAGATACTGATAGATACTGATAGATACTGATAGATAGATACTGATAGATACTGATAGATACTGAAAGATACTGATAGATACTGATATGATAGATACTGATATGATAGATACTGATAGATACTGAAAGATACTGATAGATACTGATATGATAGATACTGATATGATAGATACTGATAGAAACTGATAGATACTGATGGATAGATACTGATAGATACTGATAGATACTGATAGATACTGATAGATAGATACTGATAGATACTGATAGATACTGATAGATACCGATAGATAGATACTGATAGATATTGATAGATACTGATATGATAGATACTGATAGATACTGATAGATACTGATAGATACTGATAGATACTGATAGATACTGATAGATAGATACTGATAGATACTGATAAATACTGATATGATAGATACTGATATGATAGATACTGATAGATACTGATAGATACTGATAGATACTGATAGATACTGATAGATACTGATAGATACTGATAGATACTGATAGATACTGATAGATACTGATAGATACTGATAGATACTGATAGATACTGATAGATACTGATAGATAGATACTGATAGATACTGATAAATACTGATATGATAGATACTGATATGATAGATACTGATAGATACTGATAGATACTGATAGATACTGATATGATAGATACTGATATGATAGATACTGATAGATACTGATAGATACTGATAGATACTGATAGATAGATACTGATAGATACTGATAAATACTGATATGATAGATACTGATAGATACTGATAGATACTGATAGATACTGATAGATACTGATATGATAGATACTGATATGTTAGATACTGATAAATACTGATAGATACTGATAGATACTGATAGATACTGATATGTTAGATACTTATAGATACTGATAGATACTGATAGATACTGATAGATACTGATAGATACTGATATGATAGATACTGATATGTTAGATACTGATAGATACTGATAGATACTGATAGATACTGATAGATACTGATAGATACTGATAGATACTGATAGATACTGATATGATAGATACTGATATGATAGATACTGATATGATAGATACTGATATGATAGATACTGATAGATACTGATAGATAGATACTGATAGATACTGATAGATACTGAAAGATACTGATATGATAAATACTAATATGATAGATACTGATAGATACTGATAGATACTAATATATACTGATAGAAACTGATAGATAGATACTGATAGATACTGATAGATACTGATAGAAACTGATAGATACTGATAGATACTGATAGATACTGATAGATAGATACTGATAGATACTGATAGATACTGATAGATACTGATATGATAGATACTGATATGATAGATACTGATAGATACTGATAGAAACTGATAGATACTGATAGATACTGATAGATACTGATAGATAGATACTGATAGATACTGATAGATACTGATAGATACTGATAGATACTGATAGATACTGATAGATAGATACTGATAGATACTGATAGATACTGATAGATACTGATATGATAGATACTGATAGATACTGATAGATACTAATTTATACTGATAGAAACTGATAGATAGATACTGATAGATACTGATAGATACTGATATGATAGATACTGATGATAGATACTGATAGATACTGATAGATACTGATAGATACTGATAGATACTGATAGATACTGATAGATACTGATAGATACTGATAGATAGATACTGATAGATACTGATAGATACTGATATGATAGATACTGATAAATAGATACTGATAGATACTGATAGATACTGATAGATACTGAAAGATACTGATAGATACTGATATGATAGATACTGATATGATAGATACTGATAGATACTGATAGATACTGATAGATACCGATAGATAGATACTGATAGATACTGATATGATAGATACTGATATGATAGATACTGAAAGATACTGATAGATACTGAAAGATACTGATAGATACTGATATGATAGATACTGATATGATAGATACTGATAGAAACTGATAGATACTGATGGATAGATACTGATAGATACTGATAGATACTGATATGATAGATACTGATTTGATAGATACTGATAGATACTGATTTATACTGATAGATAGATACTGATAGATACTGATAGATACTGATATGATAGATACTGATATAATAGATACTGATATAATATATACTGATATGATAGATACTGATAGATACTGATAGATACTGATAGATACTGATAGATACTGATAGATACTGATAGATACTGATAGATACTGATAGATAGATACTGATAGATACTGATAGATACTGCTAGATACTGATATGATAGATACTGATATGATAGATACTGATAGATACTGATAGATACTAATAAATACTGATAGAAACTGATAGATAGATACTGATAGATACTGATAGATACTGATATGATAGATACTGATATGATAGATACTGATAGATACTGATAGATACTGATAGATACTGATGGATACTGATAGATACTGATAGATAGATACTGATAGATACTGATAGATACTGATAGATACTGATAGATACTGATAGATACTGATAGATAGATACTGATAGATACTGAAAGATACTGATATGATAGATACTGATATGATAGATACTGATATGATAGATACTGATAGATAGATACTGATACATACTGATAGATACTGAAAGATACTGATAGATACTGATATGATAGATACTGATATGATAGATACTGATAGATACTGATAGATACCGATAGATAGATACTGATAGATACTGATATGATAGATACTGATATGATAGATACTGAAAGATACTGATAGATACTGAAAGATACTGATAGATACTGATATGATAGATACTGATATGATAGAAACTGATAGATACTGATGGATAGATACTGATAGATACTGATAGATACTGATATGATAGATACTGATTTGATAGATACTGATAGATACTGATTTATACTGATAGATAGATACTGATAGATACTGATAGATACTGATATGATAGATACTGATATAATAGATACTGATATAATAGATACTGATATGATAGATACTGATAGATACTGATAGAAACTGATAGATACTGATAGATACTGATAGATAGTGATAGATACTGATAGATACTGATAGATAGATACTGATAGATACTGATAGATACTGCTAGATACTGATATGATAGATACTGATATGATAGATACTGATAGATACTAATAAATACTGATAGAAACTGATAGATAGATACTGATAGATACTGATAGATACTGATATGATAGATACTGATATGATAGATACTGATAGATACTGATAGATACTGATAGACATACGGTTATTGTATGTTATTACGTCACAGTTTTTTTTAAAGTAGTGTTGGTTGCTATGAACAAATATAGCTGTTTCGTATATATACAGTGCTGGTAATGTCAAAAGTTTATTTTTCTGGAACACTGGTTTACATGAGTCCAAAGGTTTCAGTGAGAATATGGCTCTAATACATTTTTTTTGTTTGATAAACGCTTTTGGCATATCTGTAGAATTTCCCCATATAATGAGGCCATAGCGAAGAACTGACATAACGTAACCATGATAAGCTACGAGGGCAGCTTTTTGAGATACAGTTTCCCGTAGCTTCCGCAATGGGAAGATAAATTTATTCAATTTATTACAAACATTTTCGACGTGAAGCTTAAAATTCCAATGTTCATCTAAAGTTATGCCCAAGAACTTAGCACTACTATTTTTGTCAACGGAATCGTCTTTATATTTTACATTTAAATCTCTGGGTTTCCCTTTGGAAGTCAAGAATTGAATATGTTTGGTCTTATTAATATTAATTGATAAATTATTATTTTCTAGCCATTGAATGATTTTATGTAAGGTTTGGTTGATTTCTTGTTCGTACGTCAGGTCATTCGTACAGGGAATCACAACTGACGTATCAACAGCAAATAATACTGATGGATAAGGGATTGCTTTAGGAAGATCGTTAATGTAAAATGAAAAGAGCAACGGCGAGAGAACGCTTCCTTGAGGAACCCCGAATTTGTTGATTTTATATGTTGAGTTGTAGTTTACTAAGAAGTTTCTTTCTTCTCTTGCTATTTCTGTACACTGCGACCTCTCAGTCAAGTATGATTTTATCCAGCATAGTATATTTCCTCTTACACCATATAATTCTAGTTTATTTAGTAGCCTATTGTGACATACCAAGTCGAAGGCCTTGGACATGTCTAAGAAAAGTACACTTACAGATTGCCCATTATCTACATAATACACTACATTTTTAAGTAACGAAAAAGCCGCAGTAGATGTTGATTTATTCTTTCTAAAACCATGTTGACAATCATGGAGGAGAGAGTATCTGTTGGCAAAATTGGTAAGTCTGTCTAACGTTACTTTTTCAAAGATTTTTGAAAGAACAGGGATCAGTGCTATGGGCCTATAATTGTTCATATCATTTCTTTTACCTTTTTTGTATAATGGTTTGATTACCGATTTTTTGAGGCGCTCTGGGAATGTACCTTCCTCAATCGACATGTTTACAATATAGGCCAAAGGAACAGAGATTGTTTTGGCACATAGTTTTAAAATCTTTGTGTTTATTTCGTCGTAACCTGATGATTTCGTGTTTTTTAGATTCATGATGATTTTTTGTATTTCTAGTGGAGTTGTAGGGTTACAAAACATTGTTGCTATGTGACGACTACACTCCGGAGCTGTGGAATTGTAGTTACTATGAAATTTATTGGAAATTCCTATAAAGTAGTTGTTCTATCATATCAGTATCTATCATATCAGTATCTATCAGATAGTAGTATCTAGTAGTTCTATCATATCAGTATCTATCAGATAGATAGATACTGATAGATATTGATAGATACTGATAGATACTGATAGATACTGATAGATACTGATAGATACTGATATGATAGATACTGATATGATAGATACTGATAGATACTGATAGATACTGATAGATACTGATAGATACTGATAGATAAATACTGATAGATACTAATAGATACTGATAGATACTAATAGATACTGATAGATACTGATAGATAGATACTGATAGATACTGATAGATACTGATAGATACAGATAGATACTGATAGATACTGATAGATACTGATAAATACTAATAGATACTGATAGATACTGATTGATACTGATAGTTACTGATAGATAGATACTGATAGATACTGATAGATACTGATAGATACTGATAGATACTGATAGATACTGATAGATACTGATATGATAGATACTGATATGATAGATACTGATATGATAGATACTGATAGATACTGATAGATACTGATAGATACTGATAGATACTGATAGATACTGATAGATACTGATAGACACTGATAGATAGATACTGATAGATACTAATAGATACTGATAGATACTGATAGATACTGATAGATACTGATATGATAGATACTGATATGATAGATACTGATAGATACTGATAGATACTAATAGATACTGATAGATACTGATAGATAGATACTGATAGATACAGAGATTGATTGTATAAAGGAACAGAGATTGTTTTGGCACATAGTTTTAAAATCTTTGTGTTTATTTCGTCGTAACCTGATGATTTCGTGTTTTTTAGATTCATGATGATTTTTTGTATTTCTAGTGGAGTTGTAGGGTTACAAAACATTGTTGCTATGTGACGACTACACTCCGGAGCTGTGGAATTGTAGTTACTATGAAATTTATTGGAAATTCCTATAAAGTAGTTGTTCTATCATATCAGTATCTATCATATCAGTATCTATCAGATAGTAGTATCTAGTAGTTCTATCATATCAGTATCTATCATATCAGTATCTATCAGATAGATAGATACTGATAGATATTGATAGATACTGATAGATACTGATAGATACTGATAGATACTGATATGATAGATACTGATATGATAGATACTGATAGATACTGATAGATACTGATAGATACTGATAGATACTGATAGATACTGATAGATAAATACTGATAGATACTAATAGATACTGATAGATACTAATAGATACTGATAGATACTGATAGATAGATACTGATAGATACTGATAGATACTGATAGATACAGATAGATACTGATAGATACTGATAGATACTGATAAATACTAATAGATACTGATAGATACTGATTGATACTGATAGTTACTGATAGATAGATACTGATAGATACTGATAGATACTGATAGATACTGATAGATACTGATAGATACTGATAGATACTGATATGATAGATACTGATATGATAGATACTGATATGATAGATACTGATAGATACTGATAGATACTGATAGATACTGATAGATACTGATAGATACTGATAGATACTGATAGACACTGATAGATAGATACTGATAGATACTAATAGATACTGATAGATACTGATAGATACTGATAGATACTGATATGATAGATACTGATATGATAGATACTGATAGATACTGATAGATACTAATAGATACTGATAGATACTGATAGATAGATACTGATAGATACTGATAGATACTGATAGATACTGATAGATACTGATAGATACTGATAGATACTGATATGATAGATACTGATATGATAGATACTGATAGATACTGATAGATACTGATAGATACTGATAGATACTGATATGATAGATACTGATAGATACTGATAGACTACTACCAGTATCTATCAGTATCTAGCAGTATCTATCATATCAGTATCTATCCTATCAGTATCTATCAGTATCTATCAGTATCTATCAGTATCTATCAATATCTATCAGTATCTATCTATCAGTATCTATCAGTATCTATCAGTATCTATCAGTATCTATCAGTAGCTATCAGTATCTATCAGTATCTATCATATCAGTATCTATCATATCAGTATCTATCAGTATCTATCAGTATCTATCAGTATCTATCAGTATCTATCTATCAGTATCTATCAGTATCTATCAGTATCTATCAGTATCTATCAGTATCTATCAGTATCTATCAGTATCTATCAGTATCTATCAGTATCTATCATATCAGTATCTATCATATCAGTATCTATCAGTATCTATCAGTATCTATCAGTATCTATCTATCAGTATCTATCAGTATCTATCAGTATCTATTAGTATCTATCAGTATCTATCAGTATCTATCAGTATCTATCTATCAGTATCTATCAGTATCTATCAGTATCTATCAGTATATATCAGTATCTATCAGTATCTATCAGTAGCTATCAGTATCTATCAGTATCTATCATATCAGTATCTATCATATCAGTATCTATCATATCAGTATCTATCATATCAGTATCTATCAGTATCTATCAGTATCTATCTATCAGTATCTATCAGTATCTATCAGTATCTATTAGTATCTATCAGTATCTATCAGTATCTATCAGTATCTATCTATCAGTATCTATCAGTATCTATCAGTATCTATCAGTATATATCAGTATCTATCAGTATCTATCAGTAGCTATCAGTATCTATCAGTATCTATCATATCAGTATCTATCATATCAGTATCTATCATATCAGTATCTATCAGTATCTATCTATCAGTATCTATCAGTATCTATCAGTATCTATCAGTATCTATCATATCAGTATCTATCATATCAGTATCTATCAGTATCTATCAGTATCTATCAGTATATATCAGTATCTATCAGTATCTATCAGTAGCTATCAGTATCTATCAGTATCTATTAGTATCTATCAGTATCTATCAGTATCTATCAGTATCTTTCAGTATCTATCAGTATCTATCAGTATCTATCAGTATCTATCAGTATCTATCAGTATCTATCTATCAGTATCTATCAGTATCTATCAGTATCTATCAGTATCTATCAGTATCTATCAGTATCTATCAGTATCTATCAGTATCTATCAGTATCTATCAGTATCTATCTGTATCTGTCAGTATCTATCAGTATCTATCATATCAGTATCTATCGTATCAGTATCTATCAGTATCTATCAGTATCTATCAGTATCTATCAGTATCTATCAGTATCTATCTATCAGTATCTATCAGTATCTATCAGTATCTATCAGTATCTATCAGTATCTATCAGTATCTATCAGTATCTATCAGTATCTTTCAGTATATATCAGTATCTATCATATCAGTATCTATCAGTATCTATCAGTATCTATCAGTATCTATCTATCAGTATCTATCAGTATCTATTAGTATCTATCAGTATCTATCAGTATCTATCATATCAGTATCTATCATATCAGTATCTATCATATCAGTATCTATCAGTATCTATCATATCAGTTTCTATCATATCAGTATCTATCAGTATCTATCAGTATCTATCAGTATCTATCAGTATCTATCTATTAGTATCTATCAGTATCTATCGGTATCTATCAGTATCTATTAGTATCTATCAGTATCTATCATATCAGTATCTATCATATCAGTATCTATCAGTATCTATCAGTATCTATCAGTATCTATCTATCAGTATCTATCAGTATCTATCAGTATCTATCAGTATCTATCAGTATCTATCAGTATCTATTATATCAGTATCTATCATATCAGTATCTATCAGTATCTATCAGTATCTATCAGTATCTATCAGTATCTATCTATCAGTATCTATCAGTATCTATCAGTATCTATCATATTAGTATCTATCATATCAGTATTATATCAGTATCTATCAGTATCTATCTATCAGTATCTATCAGTATCTATCAGTATCTATCATATCAGTATCTATCATATCAGTATCTATCAGTATCTATCAGTATCTATCAGTATCTATCAGTATCTATCAGTATCTATCTATCAGTATCTATCAGTATCTATCAGTATCTATCAGTATCTATCTGTATCTGTCAGTATCTATCAGTATCTATCATATCAGTATCTATCGTATCAGTATCTATCAGTATCTATCAGTATCTATCAGTATCTATCAGTATCTATCTATCAGTATCTATCAGTATCTATTAGTATCTATCAGTATCTATCAGTATCTATCATTTCAGTATCTATCATATCAGTATCTATCAGTATCTATCAGTATCTATCATATCAGTATCTATCATATCAGTATCTATCAGTATCTATCAGTTTCTATCAGTATCTATCAGTATCTATCAGTATCTATCAAATCAGTATCTATCATATCAGTATCTATCAGTATCTATCAGTATCTATCTATCAGTATCTATCAATTTCTATCATTATCTATCATATCAGTTTCTATCATATCAGTATCTATCAGTATCTATCAGTATCTATCAGTACCTATCTATCAGTTTCTATCAGTATATATTAGTATCTATCAGTATCTATCAGTATCTATCATATCAGTATTTATCATATCAGTATCTATCAGTATCTATCAGTATCTATCAGTATCTATCTATCAGTATCTATCAGTATCTATCAGTATCTATCATATCAGTATCTATCATATCAGTATCTTTCATATCAGTATCTATGATATCAGTATCGATCAGTATCTATCAGTATCTATCAGTATTTATCTATCAGTATCTATCAGTATCTATCATATCAGTATCTATCAGTATCTATCAGTATCTATCAGTATCTATCTATCAGTATCTATCAGTATCTATCAGTATCTATCAGTATCTATCAGTATCTATCAGTATCTATCAGTATCTATCAGTATCTATCAGTATCTATCAGTATCTATCAGTATCTATCATATCAGTATCTATCATATCAGTTTCTATCAGTATCTATCTATCAGTTTCTATCAGTATATATTAGTATCTATCAGTATCTATCAGTATCTATCATATCAGTATCTATCAAAATCTATCAGTATCTATCATATCAGTATCTATCATATCAGTATCTATCATATCAGTATCCATGATATTAGTATCTATCTATCAGTATCTATCAGTATCTATCAGTATCTATCTATCAGTATCAATCAGTATCTATCAGTATCTATCAGTATCTATCAGTATCTAACATATCAGTATCTATCATATCAGTATCTATCAGTATCTATCAGTATCTATCAGTATCTATCAGTATCTATCAGTATCTATCAGTATCTATCAGTATCTATCAGTATCTATCATATCAGTATCTATCATTTCAGTATTTATCAGTATCTATCTTTCAGTATCTATCAGTATCTATCAGTATCTATCAGTATCTATCAGTATCTATCAGTATCTATCATCAGTATCTATCAGTATCTATCAGTATCTATCAGTATCTATCAGTATCTATCATATCAGTATCTATCATATCAGTATCTATCAGTATCTTTCAGTATCTATCAGTATCTATCAGTATCTATCTATCAGTATCTATCAGTATCTATCATATCAGTATCTATCAGTATCTATCAGTATCTATCAGTATCTATCTATCAGTATCTATCAGTATCTATCAGTATCTATCAGTATCTATCAGTATCTATCAGTATCTATCAGTATCTATCAGTATCTATCAGTATCTATCATATCAGTATCTATCATATCAGTATCTATCAGTATCTATCTATCAGTTTCTATCAGTATATATTAGTATCTATCAGTATCTATCATATCAGTTTCTATCATATCAGTATCTATCAGTATCTATCAGTATCTATCAGTATCTATCATATCAGTTTCTATCATATCAGTATCTATCAGTATCTATCAGTATCTATCTATCAGTTTCTATCAGTATATATTAGTATCTATCAGTATCTTTCAGTATCTATCATATCAGTATTTATCATATCAGTATCTATCAGTATCTATCAGTATCTATCTATCAGTATCTATCAGTATCTATCATATCAGTATCTATCATATCAGTATCTATCATATCAGTATCTATCAGTATCTATCAGTATCTATCAGTATCTATCTATCAGTATCAATCAGTATCTATCAGTATCTATCAGTATCTATCAGTATCTATCAGTATCTATCAGTGTCTATCAGTATCTATCAGTATCTATCAGTATCTATCAGTATCTATCAGTATCTATCAGTATCTATCAGTATCTATCAGTATCTATCAGTATCTATCAGTATCTATCATATCAGTATCTATCATATCAGTATCTATCAGTATCTTTTAGTATCTATCAGTATCTATCAGTATCTATCTATCAGTATCTATCAGTATCTATCAGTATCTATCAGTATCTATCAGTATCTATCATATCAGTATCTATCATATCAGTATCTATCATATCAGTATCTATCAGTATCTATCAGTATCTATCAGTATCTATCTATCAGTATCAATCAGTATCTATCAGTATCTATCAGTATCTATCAGTATCTATCAGTATCTATCAGTATCTATCAGTATCTATCAGTATCTATCAGTATCTAACGGGTCCATATTGGCTCTCATAAAATTTTTATTCCTATTTTTTATTTTACTACCGATTTTTCTTCCTAACAATCACTCTTCATAATTTTTTTCCTCATACTTTTTTTCTTCATACTTTTATTTTACTACCATCGGAACTCATAACAGTCAGTTATCATACTTTTTTTCTTAATAATGTCATTACTAAGAAATGTTAAAAGTCATAATTTTTTTTTTCATAACTGTTTTACTTCATAACAGACAATTATCATAATTTTCCTATTCATAATAGGAAGGCATGAAGTGGTTGGGTGGATTGTTCTTGTATGTAAACAGTATGAATACAAGCAAGTCTTTTTTACGGGACGCAAAAAAAAAAATAACCTCGAAGGCCAGGCGGGAGCTCGCTACGCTTCGCTCCCGCCTGACCTTCTAACCTAACCCGGCCACGTCGGATCTGCTCTGAAAGGTTTTGCTCGCTCGCTTCGCTCGCTCGCTCGTTCAAATTTTGAAATTCAATCTATTTTCCTGGTAGTGGTTCGGTGGGTTGTTCTTGTATGTAAACATAGTATGAATATAAGCAAGCCTTTTTTTCGGGACGAAAAAAAAAATAACCTCGAAGGCCAGGCGGGAGCTCGCTACGCTTCGCTCCCGCCTGACCTTCTAACCTAACCCGGCCACGTCGGATCTGCTCTGAAAGGTTTTGCTCGCTCGCTTCGCTCGCTCGCTCGTTCAAATTTTGTAATCCAATCTATTTTCCTGGTTCGCTGGGTTGTTTTTGTATGTAAACAGTATGAATATAAGCAAGCCTTTTTTTCGGGACGCAAAAAAAAAATAACCTCGAAGGCCAGGCGGGAGCTCGCTACGCTTCGCTCCCGCCTGACCTTCTAACCTAACCCGGCCACGTCGGATCTGCTCTGAAAGGTTTTGCTCGCTCGCTTCGCTCGCTCGCTCGTTCAAATTTTGTAATCCAATCTATTTTCCTGGTAGTGGTTCAAATATTAGTTAGTATGAACAAGGTGTATGAGTGTTGATTTTATGAGTTTTGATGATTATGAATTCTGATGATTATGAGTTAGATTAGTAGTGTAAGAAAATATATGAAAAAAAATATTAGTATAAACAAGTTGTATGATTAGTGATCTTATGAGTTCTGATGATTATGAGTTTCGATCGTTAGTATTAAAAAAAATTATGAAGAGTGATCATTATGATATAAAATAGTATGAGAAATATTTTCGGACTTCAGATAATAGGACTTAAAATGTTATGTGAGAAAATACGCACCCGTATCTAACATATCAGTATCTATCATATCAGTATCTATCAGTATCTATCAGTATTTATCAGTATCTATCTATCAGTATCTATCAGTATCTATCAGTATCTATCAGTATCTATCATATCAGTATTTATCAGTATCTATCAGTATCTATCAGTATCTATCAGTATCTATCAGTATCTATCAGTATCTATCATATCAGTATCTATCATATCAGTATCTATCAGTATCTATCAGTATCTATCAGTATCTATCAGTATCTATCAGTATCTATCATATCAGTATCTATCATATCAGTATTTATCAGTATCTATCAGTATCTATCTATCAGTATCTATCAGTATCTATCAGTATCTATCAGTATCTATCAGTATCTATCAGTATCTATCAGTATCTATCAGTATCTATCATATCAGTATCTATCATATCAGTATTTATCAGTATCTATCAGTATCTATCTATCAGTATCTATCAGTATCTATCAGTATCTATCAGTATCTATCAGTATCTATCATATCAGTATCTATCAGTATCTATCATTATCTATCTATCGGTATCTATCAGTATCTATCAGTATCTATCAGTATCTATTGTAGCGTTAAAAGTCGCTACATGTTTATTCTAAACTGTTGTAGCTAGCCGCTATTGCTTATACCACCATCTGGCCAATTTTGTCGGTATTAACTTGTGCAAGTGTTGACGTTTTTTTGAGGTCTAGATAATGGTTTTGCTACGAGCTAATATCACGCTTGGTAGTTTCGGCTACGATGTGCAGGTGGTGTTGTTATTAACCCTCATGGCTGGCTGTTGCATGAGCTGATGATATGCAAGGAGTTTTTTATAACCTTTTTGTTCTGCGGTTTTCTTTTTATTATTTAAAATTCATATTGAGAGCGTGTTTTATTTTGGATCGATAATTTTGACGACGTGAATTCTGTTTCTGGATTCATGGTGAAATGGTGTGTTTACTCCTGAAGAGCTAAATATCAGTATTTCTGGACTGTGTAGTGGTCTGTTTATTCATTCGGTGGTTGCGCTGATGAGCGTCTGTTGTTTGTGCGAGGAATATGAACTTGTAATTTGGGATATCCACCCGGAGATGCTATATCTTGTGATGGTGTGTTCAGGTGAGTTGTGCCGTCTACTGCGCTTCCAATTCCTTCTTGCGTGATCCGTTTTCGTAGGCCTATATTTTAAATTTTGTGATTTCTTTTTAGGTTCCAACTTTTCTCTAAAAAGGGGGTTTTCGGATTGTTAAAGCCAGTTCACTCTCCTGGACTGGGTAAGTTTCATATTATTCTATTTGGTTCTTTAGTGGCGTAACAGTTTGCTTGTAAGGACTAGTATTTACCTTCTTAAATATTCCATAGCTTCCGGTTACGGGCTGATCATCTCAGGCCCTGCGCTCTATTTCGGCGAGCAACTCCGAATGCGGTGTGCGGCTGGCCTGGAGGCTGTTGCCAGCGGCTCTATTACCGCGCGCAACTCTCGGCTTGGTTGAAGACAGATATCAACGGCTGCGATCAACGAACGGGACATTCGTGGGTCACAACCATGGATTATTTACGCGTGGAACGCCATACGTAACATTTATAGCATTTAAGGCTAGGAGCATAGTAGTATATAGTTTACTCTCTGATAACTTAAAGTGCAGGTTTGACTTTTATTCTTGGAAATTTCCTCAAAATTCCAAAGCTGCCTCTATGTCGGGTGAATTTTCTTTTAACCGTTCATTTTTTTCGGCTAAGCTTTTTTCATCTTTTTCATCTTTTTTTGTGAGATTGAGATTTTCATCTCATTTCACCACGCCTCACCACCTTTCAGTGACCTACGCCGATCATATGAAGGTGTAGATACGTACGGAGTTCCACTTGGATCTGGAATTACTTAAAATCTTTCTTTTCAACAATAGTCACGTCTATGCAAACTGCGTCCTGTAGATCTGGCTATACCGGATACATATATTTTAGCCTATGCGAACAAACTGCGTGTGTATTTTTACGACCTGCCCTTAGCAGGCCCGTGCTTTGTCGTTGTGAACTTGTTATTATCGGTGTTAGTTATTTTTTTGTCAACTTATTTAAACAAATTCGGCTCTTTATGAAAATAAAATTTTAACGTGAAAGCTACGCCTTATTTATTTAACAAATTAAGTGTTACGTAGTAGTTGTTTTTTGCAGCAAATGGCGCCCGAACAGATGTGAGTAACCCTGGTTTATATATTTTTATTGAATATTTTGGAATCTAATATAATTTATTTTTTTTTGTTGTGTCAGTGGATGGTGACCTTAATCCGGTCGCGGTTATAACCTTTTTATTCTTTTCCAGCTAAAACAATCTTTTCCCAACGCCACGAGGTGATTTGACGTACCAACTCAATTTGACGTACCACCGTACCCTGTCACTGCGTCGGAAGTCTAGGATTCAACCCTACCGCTGTGTCGTCCGTCTGAAATTACAATTATTTACGATGTTAATTGTTTTTGACATTTTAATTTTAAAGAATTTGTTCTGCGAAACATAACTGTTTTCTTGCTGATTTTAATTGCGTTTTTTCATTTAATCCCATAATGGAACCTCGTGTTATTTATTGGTATTTAGAAACCCGTAGTTTGAACCCGTAGATGTTAGGGAACTCTTCATTACGGTAAGTCAGACGTAGTTCTATTTTTAAGGTAACGCTTTGGTCATTGAGATTTATTCTTTGTTGTAGTTGACTTACACAGGATTCGTTTCACTTCGATTGCTTAAATTTGTTTCTGCGATATTGCACAGCTTGTCACCTGGATATTCATTATGTCGCTGCGTATGGATGAGGATTCTATCGGCGATACGCCTCGCGCTCGCTCGGAGTGGGGTGCACAAGGACCTAGGGTGTTAGATCAGCAGTTCCATGATGAAGAAGAGGAACAGTTCTTCGATTCTGAGCCTCGATTCCAGCCTTTACGCGAAGCGGTATTTCAATCCCCAATGCCATCGAAGGACGAGTCGTTGACCAAATGGAACTTGGTTTTTTCGGGCGAAACGTGTGTTCGCGAATTCTTCTTTAGAGTTGAAGAAGAAGCTTTGGCTCGCAATGTACCCCCTTCTTATGTGGTAAGGCGCTTTCATGAGTTGTTGGCAGGTAGCGCATTAAAATATTTTAGGTCAATTAGGTTCCCTTCTTTAGTATATCCGACACTAAAATCCGCCTTCCTAAAGACTTTTGACGTTGCGGATTATGATTTTAAGGTTGAAACTCAACTCCGTGCTCTTTCACAGAAGGCTAACCAGTCGGTAGTAGACTTTGTAATTCAGGCGCGGGACCTTAACGCCAAACTTCGTTCCCCTGTATCTGAAGATAGTTTATTTAATATAATTAAATACGGTATGAATCCCAGGTATCATCCTTGCCTCGCGACTAACATAGTTAGAGATATTGACGGATTGCTGGAAGTATCCAGGAACTTTGAAGCTTTCCAAGGCTCACGTCCGGCGCGGTTGGCAGTAGCACCAGTAGATACCGTCGAGTCGAACAGTTCTAGGGCTCTCGTTTGCATGAAGTGTGAGGCGACCGGCCACAATTATCGTAACTGTCCGAACGTTAGCCAGGCGGTATGTTTTAAATGTAGGCGCGTAGGAACGATCACCCGTGACTGTCCATCCTGTAACCCTTCCACGTCAAAAAACGTATCGATGGCGCACTGAGGGGTCCGTCAGTGTCGCCTGTTGTTGTTAATAGGATGCGTGACAACAGATTATTTATTGAAGTTACTATTGCCTATCACCCTGTAAAGGGTCTCCTGGATTCTGGTGCTCAAATTTCACTTATCGATGTCGACCTTTTGTCGGAACTCGGTTTAACTTATCACAACAACGTTCGACCAAATGTTGTATCTGCCGACAACTCACCTATCGACATTTTGGGTGGTTTGGACATCCCTATTGCCTTTAACGGTGCTCGTTTTTTACACTCGTGCCTAGTAAGCAGCAAACTGCCGACACCACTCATTTTAGGAATCGAATTTTGGAATTCTTTTGGGCTTACGGACATCTTGAAGGATGCGTTCTCTGGTGGTGTGACAGGGAGGCTTTTTGTCCCGTCACCTGGCCATTCTGGATTGGACCGTCCAGTGGTGAGCGAGGTGCGTTATATCCACCCACGCACAGTGCTTTCGTCGGATCAAGAGGCTAGTCTCCAAGCGGTTATTGGGGAATTCGAGGAAATCTCTTCCGAAAAGGCCGGACTTGGTTGTACTACATGGCTTTCTCATAAAATTGAGACGGTTGGCTCTCCTATTCGCCAACGCTATTATCCGTTATCGCCGGTCAAGTTGAGGGTTCTCAACGAGGAGATTGACAAGATGTTAGAGTTAGGGGTTATCCGCCCGTCGCGATCGCCTTGGGCTTCTCCTGTAGTCATGGTCACCAAGAAGGACGGTAGTGTGAGATTCTGCGTCGACAGTAGGAAGCTGAACAGCGTCACCATTCGGGATTCTTATCCTCTCCCACGCGTCCAGGACATCTTAGACAACTTACGCGGAGCCAAATATTTGACTTCGCTCGATTTTAGGAGTGCTTTCTGGCAGATTCCGTTGGCAGATAAGGCAAGCTGCGAGAAGACTGCTTTCATCGTTCCGCAGCGGGGTCTCTTCGAATTTGTACGTCTTCCATTTGGACTTACAAATGCGGCGTCCGAGATGCAGAGGCTCACTGACATGATCGTTAACTTTGAATATACTCCAGAGTCTGACGACTTCATTTTTGGTTACGTTGACGATTTAATCTTAGTTTCACGGGATTTTGACAGCCATCTTCGCCTCATCCGTCAGGTTCGTGACAGATTAAAAGAAGCTGGGCTCACTGTCAATTTAAAAAAAGTGCGAGTTCTGTAAGTCAGAGTTAAAGTATCTTGGCTACATCGTCAATGAGCAGGGACTCCAGACTGATCCGAAGAAACTCGAGGCGATCAGAGATTACCCGACTCCTTCGAGTGCTAAGGCTCTCCGCGCTTTTATCGGCATGTGTTCTTACTATCGCAGGTTTGTGGATGGTTTCTCGTCGATAATAGCTCCTCTTACGGCGTTGATTGGAAAAAGGAAGGGTCGTGATCCCATTGACTGGAATACTAGCGCTGCTGCGGCTTTCGTGAAATTAAAAGATGCTTTGATGAACGCACCGTTAATGGCTTGCCCCGATTTCTCGAAGCCTTTCATCCTGCAGTGTGACGCTAGTCAGGTTGGCCTAGGTTCAGTTCTAGCACAGGAATTTGATGGGGTAGAACACCCAATTGCTTATTATTCCCGTTTGTTTACTAAGGCTGAACGTGGTTACGGTACTACTGAGCACGAACTTCTCGCGGTCATCGATTCTATCAAGCATTTCCGCGGTTATCTCGATGGGATGAAATTTAAGATCATTACCGATCATATCGCTCTCAAGTGGCTAATTACCCTCGATAACCCTACTGGACGATTAGCTCGTTGGGCTACCTTGATTTCCCAGTATAACTTCGAGGTTGAGCATAAGAAGGGCGTCTTGAATGTCATTCCTGATGCCTTGTCACGGGCTCAGGTTGGGCTTGTTTCCTATACGCGCGGTGCTGATCCTTCTGGAGATCCATGGTACGAGCGCATCCATCAGGGCGTGAGAGAGACACCTCAACTGTTCACCGCCTATTCTCTGCGTGATGGTGTCTTAATGCGTAGGGTCGTGGTGGACAATCCTTTAGCTCCCAACCCATGGCGGATTGTTCTACCCTCGACAAGAACTAGGGAGGCCGTTGCTGAAATCCATAACGGATTCCCTAACGTGCATCCTGGCGTTATGAAGACGTACCTGTAAGCCCGTGATCTATATTATTGGCCGTATATGTACCGTGATGTTGCTAGGTTTCTTAGGGAGTGCGACGTTTGTAAGGCGTTTAAGATCGCTAACTCGCAACCACGCGGGGAACGACTATATCCTCGTCCTGTTACCGCTCCAATGGATCTCCTGTCAATTGATTTAATTGGACCTATGGCTGACGGTCGCAACGGCTACCGGTATATTCTAACAATGGTCGACGTTTTTACTAAATTTGTATGGTTGGCGCCACTAAAAAGTGTGAGTGCGGCGACTATTACTACGGCGCTCGAGAATGAGGTATTTTTACGTTATGGCATTCCGGCGAATATTTTGTGTGATAATGCGACTGTTTTCCATAGCGTGCAGTTCCTTGGGTTCTTAACTGGTTATGGCATACCACACCCTTGCTATACTCCGTATTATTCACCTCAAGCAAACGTTGTCGAAAGATACAATCAGGTTGTTATCACTACCCTTAGTATTTTGGTTGAAGGCGATCAGCACAGTTGGCCAAATCATTTACATAGGGTGGCTCTGTATCTGAATTCGTGTATCAATTTGGCTACATCGTATACTCCTAATTTCCTAATGTACGGTCGCGAGTTACCGATGGTTCGGGAACGTGTCGATGGTCAGGCTTTGGACCAAGAAGTGGGACCTAGCCGGGCTGAACGCGCAGCGAATCTTCAAACACTCCGCGAAGTATATGAAAGGGTTTCGGATTCTATGGTGTTGGCTTTCCACCGTAACGCTAGGAAATTCAATTCGAATCGTAGGTCCGTTAGGCTCAATGTCGGACAGTTGGTTTGGCGCAGGAACTTTCAGAGAGGGACGCCAGATCCACTCAGAGGAGGCAAGTTTGCACCGCGTTTTACGCAGTGTAGAGTAGTGAGGCGCGTTTCTCCACAGGTGTATGTGTTGGCCGACATTGATACAGAACACGTGGGCACGTACCACATTAAGGACATTTTGAAGTAGTTTATTCATTAGGGTCACTTCCTAGGGGGGTTTAACCCGGTTGTTATCTTCCAAATTCTAAGAAGCGCGTTCGTCCGCTCTCCTCTTTTGGATGTTTATCCCGTATTTTTTTGTCATAATGTTGTTTTTAATCCTCCAAATTCTAAGAAGCGCGTTCGTCCGCTAACGCTTTGGTTCTTTAATTCGATTTCTTTAAGCATTATTGATGTTTCCTTACAAGTGGAAGCGGTTTGGTTGGCTTCCCGCTTGAGGAACATTTCCTCAAATTGCTGATTGCCAACCTGTGTTTTCTTTTCGGTTGAAGTAGGCTTCCTTTTGTCAAGGGTCCCCTGAGACAGACGTTGTTTATAGGTTAGGTTTCTAGTAGTATAGTTTATTATTAGCGTAGTTTAAGTCGTTAGTTTTAGGTCATGGGCCTTGTACCCGTTTAATTTTCCGGACTTGGCTATTTCTCCGCCTCTTGGCGTTCGGTTTGGTCTACCGATGTTTATCGGTTTCCTTGAGCGCGTGTATGAGGGGTTTCGATTTTGCGCTCACGCGAATCGAGCCTCATCTCGATTGTTCGGTTGGTACCGCGTTTCAAGTTCTTACTCGGATTGTTCTCTTGGATTCGATTCCTAGTTTAAACTTAGGTGTTTGTCTTGACAGCGCCGCATTGGTTGTGGCACTTTTGAAGGTATGGTTTAAGGGGTGTTGTCCCGGCGCTAGTCGTTGGACAGGCTCTATCCCGTTTAGTGCGTGTGGACCACGTAATATACGGTTGGAACCAGTTCCCTGATTCATGTTTCTCTCGTAGGTTACATTACTGGTTAGCGTTAATGTAGGGTAATTTAATATTATTTTTTACGTAGGTTAATTGTTGGCTAAGTTCGTATAACGCGCTTACCAGTTAGGATACCGGCCGGGTCCAGTTGCCTGGTATTCGTGTTTATACGTGTATTCGTACATAATCGTAGGTGCAATACATTGGTATTTAAGATGTTAGGCTAGGTCTTAGTTGTGTAGGGTTGTGCTCTGGCTGTGGGTAAAGGTCTGATTTAGTTGTCCGGGTCCAAATACCGGGTATTCGTGTTTCATGCTTGATCGTACCTGGCGGTTTAAGTCACGCTTTCGCGGTGTAATTTTAGGGTTTTAGGTTAATTGGATAGTTTTTTTTTTTTTTTTGCCAACACGTGTCTGACGTTAGTTGTTATGGTCTGTGCGATAGGATTATTGTTTGGTCGTCATATTGCGCTGACGGTTTGGGAATTCAACGGATTGCATTTTCTTTAATCGCCTCGGCTCTTTCCGATTCCTCGTTTCTTGAGTTTTTAGGGTTCTCCGGTCTGCATCTTCTTCGAGACCATGGCGATGCCCCTACTCTTTCTACTGTAAGGCTTTAAGCTCCGAGGTTTGGGGTTTCATCTTTTGCAGATTCTTTTCTGTTTCTGGTTTTGCTTGGTTTTGGTTTGTTGGGTAGTGTTAAGATTTGTACCTGTGCCGGTTGTTTTTTCCGTTCTACCTGTTGCTGGTTTCTCCGTCGGTATTTTAGGAGTTATTCTGTGGACGTTACCGTGTGTTATGTCTGTCAAGTTTTACGACTGACTTCCTGAATCGCTGTCTCTTCTTGGAAAAGGTTATCCGGGATCCGGTCTTCTTTTAGCTTTATGGTACTATCGTTGAATCCTGGTTATCCACCTTTGTTTGTTTTTCTTTGTGTGTTTGAGAGATGCTGTAGCATTAAAAGTCGCTACATGTTTATTCTAAACTGTTGTAGCTAGCCGCTATTGCTTATACCACCATCTGGCCAATTTTGTCGGTATTAACTTGTGCAAGTGTTGACGTTTTTTTGAGGTCTAGATAATGGTTTTGCTACGAGCTAATATCACGCTTGGTAGTTTCGGCTACGATGTGCAGGTGGTGTTGTTATTAACCCTCATGGCTGGCTGTTGCATGAGCTGATGATATGCAAGGAGTTTTTTATAACCTTTTTGTTCTGCGGTTTTCTTTTTATTATTTAAAATTCATATTGAGAGCGTGTTTTATTTTGGATCGATAATTTTGACGACGTGAATTCTGTTTCTGGATTCATGGTGAAATGGTGTGTTTACTCCTGAAGAGCTAAATATCAGTATTTCTGGACTGTGTAGTGGTCTGTTTATTCATTCGGTGGTTGCGCTGATGAGCGTCTGTTGTTTGTGCGAGGAATATGAACTTGTAATTTGGGATATCCACCCGGAGATGCTATATCTTGTGATGGTGTGTTCAGGTGAGTTGTGCCGTCTACTGCGCTTCCAATTCCTTCTTGCGTGATCCGTTTTCGTAGGCCTATATTTGAAATTTTGTGATTTCTTTTTAGGTTCCAACTTTTCTCTAAAAAGGGGGTTTTCGGATTGTTAAAGCCAGTTCACTCTCCTGGACTGGGTAAGTTTCATATTATTCTATTTGGTTCTTTAGTGGCGTAACAGTTTGCTTGTAAGGACTAGTATTTACCTTCTTAAATATTCCATAGCTTCCGGTTACGGGCTGATCATCTCAGGCCCTGCGCTCTATTTCGGCGAGCAACTCCGAATGCGGTGTGCGGCTGGCCTGGAGGCTGTTGCCAGCGGCTCTATTACCGCGCGCAACTCTCGGCTTGGTTGAAGACAGATATCAACGGCTGCGATCAACGAACGGGACATTCGTGGGTCACAACCATGGATTATTTACGCGTGGAACGCCATACGTAACATTTATAGCATTTAAGGCTAGGAGCATAGTAGTATATAGTTTACTTTCTGATAACTTAAAGTGCAGGTTTGACTTTTATTCTTGGAAATTTCCTCAAAATTCCAAAGCTGCCTCTATGTCGGGTGAATTTTCTTTTAACCGTTCATTTTTTTCGGCTAAGCTCACCCATTTTCATCTCATTTCACCACGCCTCACCACCTTTCAGTGACCTACGCCGATCATATGAAGGTGTAGATACGTACGGAGTTCCACTTGGATCTGGAATTACTTAAAATCTTTCTTTTCAACAATAGTCACGTCTATGCAAACTGCGTCCTGTAGATCTGGCTATACCGGATACATATATTTTAGCCTATGCGAACAAACTGCGTGTGTATTTTTATGACCTGCCCTTAGCAGGCCCGTGCTTTGTCGTTGTGAACTTGTTATTATCGGTGTTAGTTATTTTTTTGTCAACTTATTTAAACAAATTCGGCTCTTTATGAAAATAAAATTTTAACGTGAAAGCTACGCCTTATTTATTTAACAAATTAAGTGTTACGTAGTAGTTGTTTTTTGCAGCACTATCTATCAGTATCTATCAGTATCTATCAGTATCTATCAGTATCTATCCATCAGTATCTATCAGTTTCTATCAGTATCTATCATATCAGTATCTATCATATCAGTATCTATCAGTATCTATCAGTTTCTATCAGTATATATTAGTATCTATCAGTATCTATCATATCAGTATCTATCAGTATCTTTCAGTATCTATCAGTATCTATCAGTATCTATCTATCAGTATCTATCAGTATCTATCAGTATCTATCAGTATCTATCATATCAGTATCTATCAGTATCTATCAGTATCTATCAGTATCTATCTATCAGTATCTATCAGTATCTATCAGTATCTATCAGTATCTATCAGTATCTATCATATCAGTATCTATCAGTATCTATCTGTTTCTATCAGTATATATTAGTATCTATCAGTATCTATCAGTATCTATCATATCAGTATCTATCATATCAGTATCTATCAGTATCTATCAGTATCTATCAGTATCTATCAGTATCTATCTATCAGTATCTATCAGTATCTATCAGTATCTATCAGTATCTATCAGTATCTATCAGTATCTATCAGTATCTATCAGTATCTATCAGTATCTATCAGTATCTATCAGTATCTATCAGTATCTATCAGTATCTATCGGTATCTATCAGTATCTATCAGTATCTATCAGTATCTATCAGTATCTATCATATCAGTATCTATCATATCAGTATCTATCAGTATCTTTCAGTATCTATCAGTATCTATCAGTATCTATCTATCAGTATCTATCATATCAGTAGCTATCATATCAGTATCTATCAGTATCTATCAGTATCTATCAGTATCTATCAGTATCTATCTATCAGTATCTATCAGTATCTATCAGTATCTATCAGTATCTATCAGTATCTATCAGTATCTATCAGTATCTATCAGTATCTATCTTTCAGTATCTATCAGTACCTATCAGTATCTATCAGTCTCTATCAGTATCTATCATATCAGTATCTATCATATCAGTATCTATCAGTATCTATCAGTATCTATCAGTATCTATCAGTATCTATCAGTATCTATCAGTATCTATCAGTATCTATCAGTATCTATCTATCGGTATCAATCAGTATCTATCAGTATCTATCAGTATCTATCAGTATTTATCAGTATCTATCATATCAGTATCTATCATATCAGTATCTATCAGTATCTTTCAGTATCTATCAGTATCTATCAGTATCTATCTTGGAAAATTATCCGTAACTGGCTTCAGTTCTTCAGGATACTTGGCATCTTGGTGGTGAAATGAAAATGGACTGTAAAACTTAACTGGTGTATAATTCGAAGTAAAAAAAGTACAAAGAAAGCAAGTCCGTTACAAGAGTCGTGAGTCAGTGGATTTTGAAAGATCTGTTAAACAGGTAAGATGAACGAACAATTTTGTATGCATAATGTTGCCATATAAAACATTAATGAATTTAATACTGACTAAATTGAAGCTATACATTTCATTGAACATTTTATTTACAAAATATGCAATATGACTGAAAATTATTATGACATTATTATATTATAGAATTAATTAAATATTTGAATTGGAATAAACTTTGAATGAAATAAAATTGTTAAAAAGAATAAGGATTAAAAATTTTACAATTTTTAAACGTTTCTTAACAATCTATCAGTATCTATCAGTATCTATCATATCAGTAACTATCATATCAGTATATCTATCAGTATCTATCAGTATCTATCAGTATCTATCTATCAGTATCTATCAGTATCTATCAGTATCTATCAGTATCTATCAGTATCTATCAGTATCTATCGGTATCTATCAGTATCTATCATATCAGTATATATCATATCAGTATCTATCAGTATCTATCAGTATCTATCTATCAGTTTCTATCAGTATATATTAGTATCTATCAGTATCTATCATATCAGTATCTATCAGTATCTACCAGTATCTATCAGTATCTATCAAATCAGTATCTATCATATCAGTATCTATCAGTATCTATCAGTATCTATCTATCAGTATCTATCAGTTTCTATCAGTATCTATCATATCAGTATCTATCATATCAGTATCTATCAGTATCTATCAGTATCTATCAGTATCTATCAGTATCTATCAGTATCTTTCAGTATCTATCAGTATCTATCAGTATCTATCAGTATCTATCAGTATCTATCTATCAGTATCTATCAGTATCTATCAGTATCTATCAGTATCTATCAGTATCTATCAGTATCTATCAGTATCTATCAGTATCTATTAGTATCAATCATATCAGTATCTATCATATCAGTATCTATCAGTATCTATCAGTATCTATCAGTATCTATCAGTATCTATTTATCAGTACCTATCAGTATCTATCAGTATCTATCAGTATCTATCATATCAGTATCTATCATATCAGTATCTATCAGTATCTATCAGTATCTATCTATCAGTATCTATCAGTATCTATCAGTATCTATCAGTATCTATCAGTATCTATCAGTATCTATCAGTATCTATCAGTATCTATCAGTATCTATCAGTATCTAACATATCAGTATCTATCATATCAGTATCTATCAGTATCTATCAGTATCTATCAGTATCTATCTATCAGTATCTATCAGTATCTATCAGTATCTATCAGTATCTATCAGTATCTATCAGTATCTATCAGTATCTATCATATCAGTATCTATCAGTATCTATCAGTATCTATCTATCAGTATCTATCAGTATCTATCAGTATCTATCAGTATCTATCAGTATCTATCAGTATCTATCAGTATCTATCATATCAGTATCTATCATTTCAGTATCTATCAGTATCTATCAGTATCTATCTATCAGTATCAATCAGTATCTATCAGTATCTATCAGTATCTATCAGTATCTATCAGTATCTAACATATCAGTATCTATCAGTATCTATCAGTATCTATCAGTATCTATCTATCAGTATCTATCAGTATCTATCAGTATCTATCAGTATCTATCAGTATCTATCAGTATCTATCAGTATCTATCAGTATCTATCAGTATCTATCAGTATCTATTAGTATCTATCAGTATCAATCATATCAGTATCTATCATATCAGTATCTATCAGTATCTATCAGTATCTATCAGTATCTATCAGTATCTATTTATCAGTATCTATCAGTATCTATCAGTATCTATCAGTATCTATCATATCAGTATCTATCATATCAGTATCTATCAGTATCTATCAGTATCTATCAGTATCTATCAGTATCTATCAGTATCTATCTATCAGTATCTATCAGTATCTATCAGTATCTTTCAGTATCTATCAGTATCTATCTATCAGTATCTATCAGTATCTATCAGTATCTATCAGTATCTATCAGTATCTATCAGTATCTAACATATCAGTATCTATCATATCAGTATCTATCAGTATCTATCAGTATCTATCAGTATCTATCTATCAGTATCTATCAGTATCTATCAGTATCTATCAGTATCTATCAGTATCTATCAGTATCTATCAGTATCTATCATATCAGTATCTATCATATCAGTATTTATCAGTATCTATCAGTACCTATCTATCAGTATCTATCAGTATCTATCAGTATCTATCAGTATCTATCAGTATCTATCAGTATCTATCAGTCTCTATCAGTATCTATCATATCAGTATCTATCATATCAGTATCTATCAGTATCTATCAGTATCTATCAGTATCTATCTATCGGTATCTATCAGTATCTATCTATCGGTATCTATCAGTATCTATCAGTATCTATTAGTATCTATCAGTATCTATCAGTATCTATCATATCAGTATCTATCATATCAGTATCTATCATATCAGTATCTATCAGTCTATCAGTATCTATCAGTATCTATCAGTATCTATCAGTATCTATCAGTATCTATCAGTATCTATCAGTATCTATCAGTATCTATCAGTATCTATCATATCAGTATCTATCATATCAGTATCTATCATATCAGTATCTATCAGTATCTATCAGTATCTATCTATCAGTATCTATCAGTATCTATCAGTATCTATCAGTATCTATCAAATCAGTATCTATCATATCAGTATCTATCAGTATCTATCCATCAGTATCTATCAGTATCTATCAGTATCTATCATATCAGTATCTATCATATCAGTATCTATCAGTTTCTATCAGTATCTATCTATCAGTATCAATCAGTATCTATCTATCAGTTTCTATCAGTATATATTAGTATCTATCAGTATCTATCATATCAGTATCTATCAGTATCTATCATATCAGTATCTATCATATCAGTATCTATCAGTATCTATCAGTATCTATCAGTATCTATCATATCAGTATCTATCATATCAGTATTTATCAGTATCTATCAGTATCTATCTATCAGTATCTATCAGTATCTATCAGTATCTATCATATCAGTATCTATCATATCAGTATCTATCAGTATCTATCAGTATCTATCAGTATCTATCAGTATCTATCAGTATCTATCAGTATCTATCAGTATCTATCAGTATCTATCAGTATCTATCAGTATCTATCTATCAGTATCTATCAGTATCTATTAGTATCTATCAGTATCTATCAGTATCTATCATATCAGTATCTATCATATCAGTATCTATCAGTATCTATCAGTATCTATCAATCGGTATCTATCAGTATCTATCAGTATCTATCATATCAGTATCTTTCATATCAGTATCTATCAGTATCTATCAGTATCTATCAGTATCTATCATATCAGTATCTATCATATCAGTATCTATCAGTATCTATCTATCAGTATCTATCAGTATCTATCATATCAGTATCTATCATATCAGTATCTATCAGTATCTATCAGTATCTATCTATCAGTATCTATCAGTATCTATCAGTATCTATCAGTATCTATCAGTATCTATCAGTATCTATCAGTATCTATCAGTATCTATCAGTATCTATCAGTATCTATCAGTATCTATCAGTATCTATCATATCAGTATCTATCATATCAGTATCTATCAGTATCTATCTATCAGTTTCTATCAGTATATATTAGTATCTATCAGTATCTATCAGTATCTATCTATCAGTTTCTATCAGTATATATTAGTATCTATCAGTATCTATCAGTATCTATCATTTTATTTCATTCAAAGTTTATTCCAATTCAAATATTTAATTAATTCTATAATATAATAATGTCATAATAATTTTCAGTCATATTGCATATTTTGTAAATAAAATGTTCAATGAAATGTATAGCTTCAATTTAGTCAGTATTAAATTCATTAATGTTTTATATGGCAACATTATGCATACAAAATTGTTCGTTCATCTTACCTGTGTAACAGATCTTTCAAAATCCACTGACTCACGACTCTTGTAACGGACTTGCTTTCTTTGTACTTTTTTTACTTCGAATTATACACCAGTTAAGTTTTACAGTCCATTTTCATTTCACCACCAAGATGCCAAGTATCCTGAAGAACTGAAGCCAGTTACGGATAATTTTCCAAGATAGATACTGATAGATACTGATAGATACTGAAAGATACTGATAGATACTGATATGATAGTTACTGATATGATAGATACTGATAAATACTGATAGATACTGATAGATACTGATAGATACTGATAGATACCGATAGATAGATACTGATAGATACTGATAGATACTGATAGATACTGATAGATACTGATAGATACTGATAGATACTGATAGATACTGATAGATACTGATATGATAGATACTGATAGACTGATAGATACTGATAGGTACTGATAGATACTGAAAGATAGATACTGATAGATACTGATAGATACTGATAGATACTGATAGATACTGATAGATACTGATAGATAGATACTGATAGATACTGATAGATACTGATAGATACTGATAGATACTGATATGATAGCTACTGATATGATAGATACTGATAGATACTGATAGATAGTGTAGCGTTAAAAGTCGCTACATGTTTATTCTAAACTGTTGTAGCTAGCCGCTATTGCTTATACCACCACCTGGCCAATTTTGTCGGTATTAACTTGTGCAAGTGTTGACGTTTTTTGAGGTCTAGATAATGGTTTTGCTACGAGCTAATATCACGCTTGGTAGTTTCGGCTACGATGTGCAGGTGGTGTTGTTATTAACCCTCATGACTGGCTGTTGCATGAGCTGATGATATGCAAGGAGTTTTTTATAACCTTTTTGTTCTGCGGTTGTCTTTTTATTATTTAAAATTCATATTGAGAGCGTGTTTTATTTTGGATCGATAATTTTGACGACGTGAATTCTGTTTCTGGATTCATGGTGAAATGGTGTGTTTACTCCTGAAGAGCTAAATATCAGTATTTCTGGACTGTGTAGTGGTCTGTTTATTCATTCGGTGGTTGCGCTGATGAGCGCCTGTTGTTTGTGCGAGGAATATGAACTTGTAATTTGGGATATCCACCCGGAGATGCTATATCTTGTGATGGTGTGTTCAGGTGAGTTGTGCCGTCTACTGCGCTTCCAATTCCTTCTTGCGTGATCCGTTTTCGTAGGCCTATATTTTAAATTTTGTGATTTCTTTTTAGGTTCCAACTTTTCTCTAAAAAGGGGGTTTTCGGATTGTTAAAGCCAGTTCACTCTCCTGGACTGGGTAAGTTTCATATTATTCTATTTGGTTCTTTAGTGGCGTAACAGTTTGCTTGTAAGGACTAGTATTTACCTTCTTAAATATTCCATAGCTTCCGGTTACGGGCTGATCATCTCAGGCCCTGCGCTCTATTTCGGCGAGCAACTACGAATGCGGTGTTCGGCTGGCCTGGAGGCTGTTGCCAGCGGCTCTATTACCGCGCGCAACTCACGGCTTGGTTGAAGACAGAAGATACCAACGGCTGCGACCAACCTTCGGGACATTCGTGGGTCACAACCATGGATTATTTACGCGTGGAACGCCATACGTAACGTTTATAGCATTTAAGGCTAGGAGCATAATAGTGTATAGTTTACTTTCTGATAACTTAACGTGCAGGTTTGATTTTTATTGTTGGAAATTTCCTCCAAATTCCAAAGCTACCTCTATGTCGGGTGAATTATCTTTTTAATCGTTCATTTTTCGGCTAAGCTCACCCATTTTCATCTCATTTCACCACGCCTCACCACCTTTTAGTGACCTATGCCGATCATATGAAGGTGTAGATAAGTACGGAGTTTCCACTTGGATCTGGAACCACTTAAAATGTTTCTTTTCAACAATAGTCACGTCTATGCAAACTGCGTCCTGTAGATCTGGCTATACCGGATACATATATTTTAGCCTATGCGAACAAACTGCGTGTGTATTTTTATGACCTGCCCTTAGCAGGCCCGTGCTTTGTCGTTGTGAACTTGTTATTATCGGTGTTAGTTATTTTTTTGTCAACTTATTTAAACAAATTCGGCTCTTTATGAAAATAAAATTTTAACGTGAAAGCTACGCCTTATTTATTTAACAAATTAAGTGTTACGTAGTAGTTGTTTTTGCAGCAAATGGCGCCCGAACATATGTGAGTAACCCTGGTTTATATATTTTTATTGAATATTTTGGAATCTAAATTATTATTTTTTTTTTTTTGTTGTGTCAGTGGATGGTGACTTTAATCCGGTCGCGGTTATAACCTTTTTATTCTTTTCCAGCTAAAACAATCTTTTCCCAACGCCACGAGGTGATTTGACGTACCAACTCAATTTGACGTACCACCGTACCCTGTCACTGCGTCGGAAGTCTAGGATTCAACCCTGCCGCTGTGTCGTCCGTCTGAAATTACAATTATTTACGATGTTAATTGTTTTTGACATTTTAATTTTAAAGAATTTGTTCTGCGAAACATAACTGTTTTCTTGCTGATTTTAATTGCGTTTTTTCATTTAATCCCATAATTGAACCTCGTGTTATTTATTGGTATTTAGAAACCCGTAGTTTAAACCTGTAGATGTTAGGGAACTCTTCATTACGGTAAGTCAGACGTAGTTCTATTTTTAAGGTAACGCTTTGGTCATTGAGATTTCCTTTGTTGTAGTTGACTTACACAGGATTCGTTTCACTTCGATTGCTTAAATTTGTTTCTGCGATATTGCACAGCTTGTCACCTGGATATTCATTATGTCGCTGCGTATGGATGAGGATTCTATCGGCGATACGCCTCGCGCTCGCTCGGAGTGGGGTGCACAAGGACCTAGGGTGTTAGATCAGCAGTTCCATGATGAAGAAGAGGAACAGTTCTTCGATTCTGAGCCTCGATTCCAGCCTTTACGCGAAGCGGTATTTCAATCTCCAATGCCATCGAAGGACGAGTCTTTGACCAAATGGAACTTGGTTTTTTCGGGCGAAACGTGTGTTCGCGAATTCTTCTTTAGAGTTGAAGAAGAAGCTTTGGCTCGTAATATACCCCCTTCTTATGTGGTAAGGCGCTTTCATGAGTTGTTGGCAGGTAGCGCATTAAAATATTTTAGGTCAATTAGGTTCCCTTCTTTATTATATCCGACACTAAAATCCGCCTTCCTAAAGACTTTTGACGTTGCGGATTATGATTTTAAGGTTGAAAGTCAACTCCGTGCTCTTTCACAGAAGGCTAACCAGTCGGTAGTAGACTTTGTAATTCAGGCGCGGGACCTTAACGCCAAACTTCGTTCCCCTGTATCTGAAGATAGTTTATTTAATATAATTAAATACGGTATGAATCCCAGGTATCATCTTTGCCTCGCGACTAACATAGTTAAAGATATTGACGGATTGCTGGAAGTATCCAGGAACTTTGAAGCTTTCCAAGGCTCACGTCCGGCGCGGTTGGCAGTAGCACCAATAGATACCGACGCGTCGAACAGTTCTAGGGCTCTCGTTTGCATGAAGTGTGAGGCGACTGGCCACAATTATCGTAACTGTCCGAACGTTAGCCAGGCGGTATGTTTTAAATGTAGGCGCGTAGGAACGATCACCCGTGACTGTCCATCCTGTAACCCTTCAACGTCAAAAAACGTATCGATGGCGCACTGAGGGGTCCGTCAGTGTCGCCTGTTGTTGTTAATAGGATGCGTGACAACAGATTATTTATTGAAGTTACTATTGCCTATCACCCTGTAAAGGGTCTCCTGGATTCTGGTGCTCAAATTTCACTTATCGATGTCGACCTTTTGTCGGAACTCGGTTTAACTTATCACAACAACGTTCGACCAAATGTTGTATCTGCCGACAACTCACCTATCGACATTTTGGGTGGTTTGGACATCCCTATTGCCTTTAACGGTGCTCGTTTTTTACACTCGTGCCTAGTAAGCAGCAAACTGCCGACACCACTCATTTTAGGAATCGAATTTTGGAATTCTTTTGGGCTTACGGACATCTTGAAGGATGCGTTCTCTGGTGGTGTGACAGGGAGGCTTTTTGTCCCGTTACCTGGCCATTCTGGATTGGACCGTCCAGTGGTGAGCGAGGTGCGTTATATCCACCCACGCACAGTGCTTTCGTCGGATCAAGAGGCTAGTCTCCAAGCGGTTATTGGGGAATTCGAGGAAATCTCTTCCGAAAAGGCCGGACTTGGTTGTACTACATGGCTTTCTCATAAAATTGAGACGGTTGGCTCTCCTATTCGCCAACGCTATTATCCGTTATCGCCGGTCAAGTTGAAGGTTCTCAACGAGGAGATTGACAAGATGTTAGAGTTAGGGGTTATCCGCCCGTCGCGATCGCCTTGGGCTTCTCCTGTAGTCATGGTCACCAAGAAGGACGGAAGTGTAAGATTCTGCGTCGACAGTAGGAAGCTGAACAGCGTCACCATTCGGGATTCTTATCCTCTCCCACGCGTCCAGGACATCTTAGACAACTTACGCGGTGCCAAATATTTGACTTCGCTCGATTTTAGGAGCGCTTTCTGGCAGATTCCGTTGGCAGATAAGGCAAGCTGCGAGAAGACTGCTTTCATCGTTCCGCAGCGGGGTCTCTTCGAATTTGTACGCCTTCCATTTGGACTTACAAATGCGGCGTCCGAGATGCAGAGGCTCACTGACATGATCGTTAACTTTGAATATACTCCAGAGTCTGACGACTTCATTTTTGGTTACGTTGACGATCTAATCTTAGTTTCACGGGATTTTGACAGCCATCTGCGCCTCATCCGTCAGGTTCGTGACAGATTAAAAGAAGCTGGGCTCACTGTCAATTTAAAAAAGTGCGAGTTCTGTAAGTCAGAGTTGAAGTATCTTGGCTACATCGTCAATGAGCAGGGACTCCAGACTGATCCGAAGAAACTCGAGGCGATCAGAGATTACCCGACTCCTTCGAGTGCTAAGGCTCTCCGCGCTTTTATCGGCATGTGTTCTTACTATCGTAGGTTTGTGGATGGTTTCTCGTCGATAATAGCTCCTCTTACGGCGTTGATTGGAAAAAGGAAGGGTCGTGATCCCATTGACTGGAATACTAGCGCTGCTGCGGCTTTCGTGAAATTAAAAGATGCTTTGATGAACGCACCGTTAATGGCTTGCCCCGATTTCTCGAAGCCTTTCATCCTGCAGTGTGACGCTAGTCAGGTTGGCCTAGGTTCAGTTCTAGCACAGGAATTCGACGGGGTTGAACACCCAATTGCTTATTATTCCCGTTTGTTTACTAAGGCTGAACGTGGTTACGGTACTACTGAGCACGAGCTTCTCGCGGTCATCGATTCTATCAAGCATTTCCGCGGTTATCTCGATGGGATGAAATTTAAGATCATTACCGATCATATCGCTCTCAAGTGGCTAATTACCCTCGATAACCCTACTGGACGATTAGCTCGTTGGGCTACCTTGATTTCCCAGTATAACTTCGAGGTTGAGCATAAGAAGGGCGTCTTGAATGTCGTTCCTGATGCCTTGTCACGGGCTCAGGTTGGGCTTGTTTCCTATACGCGCGGTGCTGATCCTTCTGGAGATCCATGGTACGAGCGCATCTATCAGGGCGTGAGAGAGACACCTCAACTGTTCACCGCCTATTCTCTGCGTGATGGTGTCTTAATGCGTAGGGTCGTGGTGGACAATCCTTTAGCTCCCAACCCATGGCGGATTGTTCTACCCTCGACAAGAACTAGGGAGGCCGTTGCTGAAATCCATAACGGATTCCCTAACGTGCATCCTGGCGTTATGAAGACGTACCTGAAAGCCCGTGATCTATATTATTGGCCGTATATGTACCGTGATGTTGCTAGGTTTCTTAGGGAGTGCGACGTTTGTAAGGCGTTTAAGATCGCTAACTCACAACCACGCGGGGAACGACTATATCCTCGTCCTGTTACCGCTCCAATGGATCTCCTGTCAATTGATTTAATTGGACCTATGGCTGACGGTCGCAACGGCTACCGGTATATTCTAACAATGGTCGACGTTTTTACTAAATTTGTATGGTTGGCGCCACTAAAAAGTGTGAGTGCGGCGACTATTACTACGGCGCTCGAGAATGAGGTATTTTTACGTTATGGCATTCCGGCGAATATTTTGTGTGATAATGCGTCTGTTTTCCATAGTGTGCAGTTCCTTGGATTCTTAACGGGTTATGGCATACCACACCCTTGCTATACTCCGTATTATTCACCTCAAGCAAACGTTGTCGAAAGATACAATCAGGTTGTTATCACTACCCTTAGTATTTTGGTTGAAGGCGATCAGCACAGTTGGCCAAATCATTTACATAGGGTGGCTCTGTATCTGAATTCGTGTATCAATTTGGCTACATCGTATACTCCTAATTTCCTAATGTACGGTCGCGAGTTACCGATGGTTCGGGAACGTGTCGATGGTCAGGCTTTGGACCAAGAAGTGGGACCTAGCCGGGCTGAACGCGCAGCGAATCTTCAAACACTCCGCGAAGTATATGAAAGGGTTTCGGATTCTATGGTGTTGGCTTTCCACCGTAACGCTAGGAAATTCAATTCGAATCGTAGGTCCGTTAGGCTCAATGTCGGACAGTTGGTTTGGCGCAGGAACTTTCAGAGAGGGACGCCAGATCCACTCAGAGGAGGCAAGTTTGCACCGCGTTTTACGCAGTGTAGAGTAGTGAGGCGCGTTTCCCCACAGGTGTATGTGTTGGCCGACATTGATACAGAACACGTGGGCACGTACCACATTAAGGACATTTTGAAGTAGTTTATTCATTAGGGTCACTTCCTAGGGGGGTTTAACCCAGTTGTCATCTTCCAAATTCTAAAAAGCGCGTTCGTCCGCTCTCCTCTTTTGGATGTTTATCCCGTATTTTTTTGTCATAATGTTGTTTTTAATCCTCCAAATTCTAAGAAGCGCGTTCGTCCGCTGACACCTTTTCTTTGGTTCTTTAATTCGATTTCTTTAAGCATTATTGATGTTTCCTTACAAGTGGAAGCGGTTTGGTTGGCTTCCCGCTTGAGGAACATTTCCTCAAATTGCTGATTGCCAACCTGTGTTTTCTTTTCGGTTGAAGTAGGCTTCCTTTTGTCAAGGGTCCCCTGAGACAGACGTTGTTTATAGGTTAGGTTTCTAGTAGTATAGTTTATTATTAGCGTAGTTTAAGTCGTTAGTTTTAGGTCATGGGCCTTGTACCCGTTTAATTTTCCGGACTTGGCTATTTCTCCGCCTCTTGGCGTTCGGTTTGGTCTACCGATGTTTATCGGTTTCCTTGAGCGCGTGTATGAGGGGTTTCGATTTTGCGCTCACGCGAATCTGATAGATACTGATGGATAGATACTGATAGATACTGATAGATACTAATAGATACTGATAGATACTGATAGATAGATACTGATAGATACTGATAGATACTGATAGATACTGATAGATACTGATAGATACTGATAGATACTGATATGATAGATACTGATATGATAGATACTGATAGATAGATACTGATAGATAGATACTGATAGATAGATACTGATAGATACTGATAGATACTGATAGATAGATACTGATAGATACTGATAGATACTGATATGATAGATACTGATATGATAGATACTGATAGATACTGATAGATACTGATAGATACTGATAGATACTGATAGATACTGATAGATACTGATAGATACTGATAGATGCTGATAGATACTGATAGATACTGATAGATACTGATAGATACTGATAGATAGATACTGATAGATACTGATAGATAGATACTGATAGATACTGATATGTAAGATACTGATAGATACTGATAGATAGATACTGATAGATACTGATAGATACTGATAGATAGATACTGATAGATACTGATATGATAGATACTGAAAGATACTGATATGATAGATACTGATATGATAGATACTGATAGATACTGATAGATACTAAAAGATACTGATAGATACTGATAGATAGATACTGATAGATACTGATAGATACTGATAGATACTGATAGATACTGATAGATACTGATAGATACTGATAGATACTGATAGATACTGATATGATAGATACTGATAGATACTGATAGATACTGATAGATACTGATAGATACTGATATGATAGATACTGATATGATAGATACTGATATGATAGATACTGATAGATACTGATAGATACTGATAGATACTGATAGATACTGATAGATACTGATAGATACTGATATGATAGATACTGATATGATAGATACTGATAGATACTGATAGATACTAATTTATACTGATAGAAACTGATAGATAGATACTGATAGATACTGATAGATACTGATATGATAGATACTGATATGATAGATACTGATAGATACTGATAGATACTGATAGATACTGATAGATACTGATAGATACTGATAGATACTGATAGATAGATACTGATAGATACTGATAGATACTGATATGATAGATACTGATAGAAACAGATAGATACTGATGGATAGATACTGATAGATACTGATAGATACTGATATGATAGATACTGATTTGATAGATACTGATAGATACTGATAGATACTGATAGATACTGATAGATACTGATAGATACCGATAGATACTGATAGATACTGATAGATAGATACTGATAGATACTGATAGATACTGATAGATACTGATATGATAGATACTGATATGATAGATACTGATATGATAGATACTGATATGATAGATACTGATAGATACCGATAGATACTGATAGATACTGATAGATACTGATAGATACTGATAGATAGATACTGATAGATACTGATAGATACTGATATGATAGATACTGATATGATAGATACTGATAGATACTGATAGATACTGATAGATACTGATAGATACTGATAGATACTGATAGATACTGATAGATACTGATAGATGCTGATAGATACTGATAGATACTGATAGATACTGATAGATACTGATAGATAGATACTGATAGATACTGATAGATAGATACTGATAGATACTGATATGTAAGATACTGATAGATACTGATAGATAGATACTGATAGATACTGATAGATACTGATAGATAGATACTGATAGATACTGATATGATAGATACTGAAAGATACTGATATGATAGATACTGATATGATAGATACTGATAGATACTGATAGATACTAAAAGATACTGATAGATACTGATATGATAGATACTGATATGATAGATACTGATAGATACCGATAGATACTGATAGATACTGATAGATACTGATAGATACTGATAGATAGATACTGATAGATACTGATAGATACTGATATGATAGATACTGATATGATAGATACTGATAGATACTGATAGATACTGATAGATACTGATAGATACTGATAGATACTGATAGATACTGATAGATACTGATAGATGCTGATAGATACTGATAGATACTGATAGATACTGATAGATACTGATAGATAGATACTGATAGATACTGATAGATAGATACTGATAGATACTGATATGTAAGATACTGATAGATACTGATAGATAGATACTGATAGATACTGATAGATACTGATAGATAGATACTGATAGATACTGATATGATAGATACTGAAAGATACTGATATGATAGATACTGATATGATAGATACTGATAGATACTGATAGATACTAAAAGATACTGATAGATACTGATAGATAGATACTGATAGATACTGATAGATACTGATAGATACTGATAGATACTGATAGATACTGATAGATACTGATAGATACTGATAGATACTGATAGATACTGATATGATAGATACTGATAGATACTGATAGATACTGATAGATACTGATAGATACTGATATGATAGATACTGATATGATAGATACTGATATGATAGATACTGATAGATACTGATAGATACTGATAGATACTGATAGATACTGATAGATACTGATAGATACTGATATGATAGATACTGATATGATAGATACTGATAGATACTGATAGATACTAATTTATACTGATAGAAACTGATAGATAGATACTGATAGATACTGATAGATACTGATATGATAGATACTGATATGATAGATACTGATAGATACTGATAGATACTGATAGATACTGATAGATACTGATAGATACTGATAGATACTGATAGATAGATACTGATAGATACTGATAGATACTGATATGATAGATACTGATAGAAACAGATAGATACTGATGGATAGATACTGATAGATACTGATAGATACTGATATGATAGATACTGATTTGATAGATACTGATAGATACTGATAGATACTGATAGATACTGATAGATACTGATAGATACCGATAGATACTGATAGATACTGATAGATAGATACTGATAGATACTGATAGATACTGATAGATACTGATATGATAGATACTGATATGATAGATACTGATATGATAGATACTGATATGATAGATACTGATAGATACCGATAGATACTGATAGATACTGATAGATACTGATAGATACTGATAGATAGATACTGATAGATACTGATAGATACTGATAGATACTGATATGATAGATACTGATATGATAGATACTGATAGATACTTATATATATTGATAGAAACTGATAGATAGATACTGATAGATACTGATATGATAGATACTGATATGATAGATACTGATAGATACTGATAGATACTGATAGATACTGATAGATACTGATAGATAGATACTGATAGATACTGATAGATACTGATATGATAGATACTGATATGATAGATACTGATAGATACTGATAGATAGATACTGATAGATACTGATAGATACTGAAAGATACTGATAGATACTGATATGATAGATACTGATATGATAGATACTGATAAATACTGATAGATACTGCTAGATACTGATAGATACCGATAGATAGATACTGATAGATACTGATAGATACTGATAGATACTGATAGATACTGATAGTAACTGATAGATACTGATAGATACTGATAGATACTGATAGATACTGATAGTAACTGATAGATACTGATAGATACTGATAAATACTGATATGATAGATACTGATATGATAGATACTGATAGATACTGATAGATACTGATAGATACTGATAGATACTGATAGATACTGATAGATACTGATAGATACTGATAGATAGATACTGATAGATACTGATAGATACTGATATGATAGATACTGATATGTTAGATACTGATAGATACTGATAGATACTGATAGATACTGATAGATACTGATAGATACTGATAGATAAATACTGATATGATAGATACTGATAGATACCGATAGATACTAATATATACTGATAGAAACTGATAGATAGATACTGATAAATACTGATAGATACTGATAGATACTGATATGATAGAAACTGATATGATAGATACTGATAGATACTGATAGATACTGATAGATGCTGATAGATGCTGATAGATGCTGATAGATGCTGATAGATACTGATAGATACTGATAGATACTGATAGATACTGATAGATACTGATAGATACTGATAGATACTGATAGATAGATACTGATAGATACTGATATGATAGATACTGATATGATAGATACTGATAGATACTGATAGATAGATACTGATATGATAGATACAGATAGATACTGAAAGATACTGATAGATACTGATAGATACTGATAGAAAGATACTGATAGATACTGATAGATACTGATAGATACTGATAGATACTGATATGATAGATACTGAGAGATACTGATAGATACTGATAGATACTGATAGATACTGATAGATACTGATAGATACTGATAGATACTGATAGATACTGATAGATACTGATAGATACTGATAGATACTGATAGATACTGATAGATACTGATAGATACTGATAGATAGATACTGATAGATACTGATAGATACTGATAGATACTGATAGATAGATACTGATAGATACTGATAGATACTGATATGATAGATACTGATATGATAGATACTGATATGATAGATACTGATATGATAGATACTGATAGATACTGATAGATACTAATATATACTGATAGAAACTGATAGATAGATACTGATAGATACTGATAGATACTGATATGATAGATACTGATATGATAGATACTGATATGATAGATACTGATATGATAGATACTGATAGATACTGATAGATACTGATATGATAGAAACTGATAGATACTGATATATACTGATATGATAGATACTGATATGATAGATACTGATAGATACTTATATATATTGATAGAAACTGATAGATAGATACTGATAGATACTGATATGATAGATACTGATATGATAGATACTGATAGATACTGATAGATACTGATAGATACTGATAGATAGATACTGATAGATACTGATAGATACTGATATGATAGATACTGATATGATAGATACTGATAGATACTGATAGATAGATACTGATAGATACTGATAGATACTGAAAGATACTGATAGATACTGATATGATAGATACTGATATGATAGATACTGATAAATACTGATAGATACTGCTAGATACTGATAGATACCGATAGATAGATACTGATAGATACTGATAGATACTGATAGATACTGATAGATACTGATAGTAACTGATAGATACTGATAGATACTGATAGATACTGATAGATACTGATAGTAACTGATAGATACTGATAGATACTGATAAATACTGATATGATAGATACTGATATGATAGATACTGATAGATACTGATAGATACTGATAGATACTGATAGATACTGATAGATACTGATAGATACTGATAGATAGATACTGATAGATACTGATAGATACTGATATGATAGATACTGATATGTTAGATACTGATAGATACTGATAGATACTGATAGATACTGATAGATACTGATAGATACTGATAGATACTGATAGATACTGATAGATACTGATAGATACTGATAGATACTGATAGATACTGATAGATACTGATATGATAGATACTGATATGATAGATACTGATAGATACTGATAGATACTAATAGATACTGATAGATACTGATAGATACTGATAGATACTGATAGATACTGATAGATACTGATAGATAGATACTGATAGATACTGATAGATACTGATAGATACTGATATGATAGATACTGATATGTTAGATACTGATAGATACTGATAGATACTGATAGATACTGATAGATACTGATAGATACTGATAGATACTGATTGATACTGATAGATAGATACTGATAGATACTGATAGATACTGATATGATAGATACTGATATGATAGATACTGATATGATAGATACTGATAGATACTGATAGATACTGATAGATAGATACTGATAGATACTGATATGATAAATACTGATATGATAGATACTGATAGATACAGATAGATACTAATATATACTGATAGAAACTGATAGATAGATACTGATAGATACTGATAGATACTGATAGATACTGATAGATACTGATAGATACTGATATGATAGAAACTGATATGATAGATACTGATGGATACTGATAGATACTGATAAATACTGATAGATACTGATAGATACTGATAGATACTGAAAGATACTGATAGATACTGAAAGATACTGATAGATACTGATAGATAGATACTGATAGATACTGATAGATACTGATAGATACTGATAGATACTGATAGATACTGATAGATACTGATAGATACTGATAGATACTGATAGATACTGATAGATAGATACTGATAGATACTGATATGATAAATACTGATATGATAGATACTGATAGATACTGATAGATACTGATAGATACTGATAGATAGATACTGATAGATACTGATAGATACTGATAGATACTGATATGATAAATACTGATATGATAGATACTGATAGATACCGATAGATACTAATATATACTGATAGAAACTGATAGATAGATACTGATAGATACTGATAGATACTGATATGATAGAAACTGATATGATAGATACTGATAGATACTGATAGATACTGATAGATGCTGATAGATGCTGATAGATGCTGATAGATACTGATAGATACTGATAGATACTGATAGATACTGATAGATACTGATAGATACTGATAGATAGATACTGATAGATACTGATATGATAGATACTGATAGATACTGATAGATAGATACTGATAGATACTGATAGATACTGATAGATACTGATAGATACTGATAGTAACTGATAGATACTGATAGATACTGATAGATACTGATAGATACTGATAGATACTGATAGTAACTGATAGATACTGATAGATACTGATAGATACTGATAGATACTGATAAATACTGATATGATAGATACTGATATGATAGATACTGATAGATACTGATAGATACTGATAGATACTGATAGATACTGATAGATACTGATAGATACTGATAGATACTGATAGATACTGATAGATACTGATAGATACTGATAGATACTGATAGATAGATACTGATAGATACTGATAGATACTGATATGATAGATACTGATATGTTAGAATCTGATAGATACTGATAGATACTGATAGATACTGATAGATACTGATAGATACTGATAGATACTGATAGATACTGATAGATACTGATAGATACTGATAGATACTGATAGATACTGATAGATACTGATATGATAGATACTGATATGATAGATACTGATAGATACTGATAGATACTGATAGATACTGATAGATACTGATAAATAGATACTGATAGATACTGATAGATACTGATAGATACTGATAGATACTGATAGATACTGATAGATACTGATATGATAGATACTGATATGATTGATACTGATAGATACTGATAGATACTGATAGATACTGATAGATACTGATAGATACTGATAGATACTGATAGATACTGATAGATACTGATAGATAGATACTGTTAGATACTGATAGATACTGATAGATACTGATAGATACTGATATGATAGATACTGATATGTTAGATACTGATAGATACTGATAGATACTGATAGATACTGATAGATACTGATAGATACTGATAGATACTGATAGATAGATACTGATAGATACTGATATGATAGATACTGATATGATAGATACTGATAGATACTGATAGATAGATACTGATAGATACTGATATGATAAATACTGATATGATAGATACTGATAGATACTGATAGATACTAATATATACTGATAGAAACTGATAGATAGATACTGATAGATACTGATAGATAATGATAGATACTGATAGATACTGATATGATAGAAACTGATATGATAGATACTGATGGATACTGATAGATACTGATAAATACTGATAGATACTGATAGATACTGATAGATACTGATAGATACTGATAAATACTGATAGATACTGAAAGATACTGATAGATACTGATAGATAGATACTGATAGATACTGATAGATACTGATAGATACTGATATGATAGATACTGATATGATAGATACTGATATGATAGATACTGATATGATAGATACTGATAGATACTGATAGATACTGATAGATACTGATAGATACTGATATGATAGAAACTGATATGATAGATACTGATAGATACTGATAGATAGTGATAGATACTGATAGATACTGATAGATACTGATAGATACTGATAGATACTGATAGATACTGATAGAGACTGATAGATACTGATAGATAGATACTGATAGATACTGATAGATACTGATATGATAGATACTGATATGATAGATACTGATAGATACTGATAGATAGATACTGATAGATACTGATAGATACTAATAGATACTGAAAGATACTGATAGATACTGATATGATAGATACTGATATGATAGATACTGATATGATAGATACTGATAGATACTGATAGATACTGATAGATACTGATAGATACTGATAGATACTGATATGATAGATACTGATTTGATAGATACTGATAGATACTGATAGATACTGATAGATACTGATAGATAGATACTGATAGATACTGATAGATACTGATAGATACTGATATGATAGATACTGATAGATACTGATAGATACTGATAGATACTGATAGATACTGATAGATACTGATAGATACTGATAGATACTGATAGATACTGATAGATAGATACTGATAGATACTGATAGATACTGATAGATACTGATATGATAGATACTGATATGATAGATACTGATATGATAGATACTGATATGATAGATAGTGATAGATACTGATAGATACTAATATATACTGATAGAAACTGATAGATAGATACTGATAGATACTGATAGATACTGATATGATAGATACTGATATGATAGATACTGATATGATAGATACTGATAGATACTGATAGATACTGATAAATACTGATAGATACTGATAGATACTGATAGATACTGAAAAATACTGATAGATACTGATATGATAGATACTGATAGATACTGATAGATACTGATATGATAGATACTGATAGATACTGATAGAAAGATACTGATAGATACTGATAGATACTGATAGATACTGATAGATACTGATAGATACTGATAGATACTGATAGATACTGATAGATACTGATAGATACTGATATGATAGATACTGATAGATACTGATAGATACTGATAGATACTGATAGATACTGATAGATACTGATAGATACTGATAGATACTGATAGATACTGATAGATACTGACAGATACTGATAGATAGATACAGATAGATACTGATAAATACTGATATGATAGATACTGATATGATAGATACTGATAGATACTGATAGATACTGATATGATAGATACTGATATGATAGATACTGATATGATAGATACTGATAGATACTAATATATACTGATAGAAACTGATAGATAGATACTGATAGATACTGATAAATACTGATATGATAGATACTGATATGATAGATACTGATAGATACTGAAAGATACTGATATGATAGATACTGATATGATAGATACTGATAGAAACTGATAGATACTGATGGATAGATACTGATAGATACTGATATGATAGATACTGATTTGATAGATACTGATAGATACCGATAGATACTGATAGATACTGATAGATACTGATAGATACTGATATGATAGATACTGATAGATAAATACTGATAGATACTGATAGATACTGAAAGATACTGGTAGATACTGATATGATAGATACTGATAGAAACTGATAGATACTGATGGATAGATACTGATAGATACTGATAGATACTGATAGATACTGATAGATACTGATAGATACTGATAGATACTGATAGATACTGATAGATAGATACTGATAGATACTGATAGATACTGATAGATACTGATAGATACTGATAGATACTGATATGATAGATACTGATATGATAGATACTGATATGATAGATACTGATATGATAGATACTGATAGATACTGATAGATACTGATAGATACTGATAGATACTGATAGATACTGATAAATACTGATAGATACTGATAGATACTGATAGATAGATACTGATAGATACTGATAGATACTGATAGATACTGATAGATACTGATATGATAGATATTGATATGATAGATACTGATATGATAGATACTGATATGATAGATACTGATAGATACTGATAGATACTGATATGATAGATACTGATATGATAGATACTGATAGATACTGATAGATACTGATAGATACTGATAGATACTGATAGATACTGATAGATACTGATAGATACTGATAGAAACTGATAGATAGATACTGATAGATACTGATAGATACTGATATGATAGATACTGATATGATAGATACTGATATGATAGATACTGATATGATAGATACTGATAGATACTGATAGATACTGATAGATACTGATAGATACTGATAAATACTGATAGATACTGATATGATAGATACTGATATGATAGATACTGATAGATACTGATAGATAGATACTGATAGATACTGATAGATACTGAAAGATACTGATAGATACTGATATGATAGATACTGATAAATACTGATAGATACTGATAGATATTGATAGATACTGATAGATACTGATAGATACTGATAGATACTGAAAGATACTGATAGATAGATACTGATAGATACTGATAAATACTGATATGATAGATACTGATATGATAGATACTGATAGATACTGATAGATACTGATACATACTGATAGATACTGATAGATACTGATAGATACTGATAGATACTGATAGATAGATACTGATAGATACTGATAAATACTGATATGATAAATACTGATATGATAGATACTGATATGATAGATACTGATAGATACTGATAGATACTGATAGATACTGATAGATACTGATAGATACTGATAGATACTGATAGATACTGATAGATAGATACTGATAGATACTGATATGATAGATACTGATATGATAGATACTGATAGATACTGATAGATAGATACTGATATGATAGATACAGATAGATACTGAAAGATACTGATAGATACTGATAGATACTGATAGAAAGATACTGATAGATACTGATAGATACTGATAGATACTGATAGATACTGATATGATAGATACTGAGAGATACTGATAGATACTGATAGATACTGATAGATACTGATAGATACTGATAGATACTGATAGATACTGATAGATACTGATAGATACTGATAGATACTGATAGATACTGATAGATACTGATAGATACTGATAGATACTGATAGATACTGATAGATACTGATAGATAGATACTGATAGATACTGATAGATACTGATAGATACTGATAGATAGATACTGATAGATACTGATAGATACTGATATGATAGATACTGATATGATAGATACTGATATGATAGATACTGATATGATAGATACTGATAGATACAGATAGATACTAATATATACTGATAGAAACTGATAGATAGATACTGATAGATACTGATAGATACTGATATGATAGATACTGATATGATAGATACTGATATGATAGATACTGACATGATAGATACTGATAGATACTGATAGATACTGATAGATACTGATATGATAGAAACTGATAGATACTGATATATACTGATATGATAGATACTGATATGATAGATACTGATAGATACTTATATATATTGATAGAAACTGATAGATAGATACTGATAGATACTGATATGATAGATACTGATATGATACATACTGATAGATACTGATAGATACTGATAGATACTGATAGATAGATACTGATAGATACTGATAGATACTGATATGATAGATACTGATATGATAGATACTGATAGATACTGATAGATAGATACTGATAGATACTGATAGATACTGAAAGATACTGATAGATACTGATATGATAGATACTGATATGATAGATACTGATAAATACTGATAGATACTGCTAGATACTGATAGATACCGATAGATAGATACTGATAGATACTGATAGATACTGATAGATACTGATAGATACTGATAGATACTGATAGTAACTGATAGATACTGATAGATACTGATAGATACTGATAGATACTGATAGTAACTGATAGATACTGATAGATACTGATAAATACTGATATGATAGATACTGATATGATAGATACTGATAGATACTGATAGATACTGATAGATACTGATAGATACTGATAGATACTGATAGATACTGATAGATAGATACTGATAGATACTGATAGATACTGATATGATAGATACTGATATGTTAGATACTGATAGATACTGATAGATACTGATAGATACTGATAGATACTGATAGATACTGATAGATACTGATAGATACTGATAGATACTGATAGATACTGATAGATACTGATAGATACTGATAGATACTGATATGATAGATACTGATATGATAGATACTGATAGATACTGATAGATACTAATAGATACTGATAGATACTGATAGATACTGATAGATACTGATAGATACTGATAGATACTGATAGATAGATACTGATAGATACTGATAGATACTGATAGATACTGATATGATAGATACTGATATGTTAGATACTGATAGATACTGATAGATACTGATAGATACTGATAGATACTGATAGATACTGATAGATACTGATTGATACTGATAGATAGATACTGATAGATACTGATAGATACTGATATGATAGATACTGATATGATAGATACTGATATGATAGATACTGATATGATAGATACTGATAGATACTGATAGATACTGATAGATAGATACTGATAGATACTGATATGATAAATACTGATATGATAGATACTGATAGATACAGATAGATACTAATTTATACTGATAGAAACTGATAGATAGATACTGATAGATACTGATAGATACTGATAGATACTGATAGATACTGATAGATACTGATATGATAGAAACTGATATGATAGATACTGATGGATACTGATAGATACTGATAAATACTGATAGATACTGATAGATACTGATAGATACTGAAAGATACTGATAGATACTGAAAGATACTGATAGATACTGATAGATAGATACTGATAGATACTGATAGATACTGATAGATACTGATAGATACTGATAGATACTGATAGATACTGATAGATACTGATAGATACTGATAGATAGATACTGATAGATACTGATATGATAAATACTGATATGATAGATACTGATAGATACTGATAGATACTGATAGATACTGATAGATAGATACTGATAGATACTGATAGATACTGATAGATACTGATATGATAAATACTGATATGATAGATACTGATAGATACCGATAGATACTAATATATACTGATAGAAACTGATAGATAGATACTGATAGATACTGATAGATACTGATATGATAGAAACTGATATGATAGATACTGATAGATACTGATAGATACTGATAGATGCTGATAGATGCTGATAGATGCTGATAGATACTGATAGATACTGATAGATACTGATAGATACTGATAGATACTGATAGATACTGATAGATAGATACTGATAGATACTGATATGATAGATACTGATAGATACTGATAGATAGATACTGATAGATACTGATAGATACTGATAGATACTGATAGATACTGATAGTAACTGATAGATACTGATAGATACTGATAGATACTGATAGATACTGATAGATACTGATAGTAACTGATAGATACTGATAGATACTGATAGATACTGATAGATACTGATAAATACTGATATGATAGATACTGATATGATAGATACTGATAGATACTGATAGATACTGATAGATACTGATAGATACTGATAGATACTGATAGATACTGATAGATACTGATAGATACTGATAGATACTGATAGATACTGATAGATACTGATAGATAGATACTGATAGATACTGATAGATACTGATATGATAGATACTGATATGTTAGATACTGATAGATACTGATAGATACTGATAGATACTGATAGATACTGATAGATACTGATAGATACTGATAGATACTGATAGATACTGATAGATACTGATAGATACTGATAGATACTGATAGATACTGATATGATAGATACTGATATGATAGATACTGATAGATACTGATAGATACTGATAGATACTGATAGATACTGATAAATAGATACTGATAGATACTGATAGATACTGATAGATACTGATAGATTCTGATAGATACTGATAGATACTGATATGATAGATACTGATATGATTGATACTGATAGATACTGATAGATACTGATAGATACTGATAGATACTGATAGATACTGATAGATACTGATAGATACTGATAGATACTGATAGATAGATACTGTTAGATACTGATAGATACTGATAGATACTGATAGATACTGATATGATAGATACTGATATGTTAGATACTGATAGATACTGATAGATACTGATAGATACTGATAGATACTGATAGATACTGATAGATACTGATAGATACTGATAGATAGATACTGATAGATACTGATATGATAGATACTGATATGATAGATACTGATAGATACTGATAGATAGATACTGATAGATACTGATATGATAAATACTGATATGATAGATACTGATAGATACTGATAGATACTAATATATACTGATAGAAACTGATAGATAGATACTGATAGATACTGATAGATAATGATAGATACTGATAGATACTGATATGATAGAAACTGATATGATAGATACTGATGGATACTGATAGATACTGATAAATACTGATAGATACTGATAGATACTGATAGATACTGATAAATACTGATAGATACTGAAAGATACTGATAGATACTGATAGATAGATACTGATAGATACTGATAGATACTGATAGATACTGATATGATAGATACTGATATGATAGATACTGATATGATAGATACTGATATGATAGATACTGATAGATACTGATAGATACTGATAGATACTGATAGATACTGATATGATAGAAACTGATATGATAGATACTGATAGATACTGATAGATAGTGATAGATACTGATAGATACTGATAGATACTGATAGATACTGATAGATACTGATAGATACTGATAGAGACTGATGGATACTGATAGATAGATACTGATAGATACTGATAGATACTGATATGATAGATACTGATATGATAAATACTGATAGATACTGATAGATAGATACTGATAGATACTGATAGATACTAATAGATACTGAAAGATACTGATAGATACTGATATGATAGATACTGATATGATAGATACTGATATGATAGATACTGATAGATACTGATAGATACTGATAGATACTGATAGATACTGATAGATACTGATATGATAGATACTGATTTGATAGATACTGATAGATACTGATAGATACTGATAGATACTGATAGATAGATACTGATAGATACTGATAGATACTGATAGATACTGATATGATAGATACTGATAGATACTGATAGATACTGATAGATACTGATAGATACTGATAGATACTGATAGATACTGATAGATACTGATAGATACTGATAGATAGATACTGATAGATACTGATAGATACTGATAGATACTGATATGATAGATACTGATATGATAGATACTGATATGATAGATACTGATATGATAGATACTGATATGATAGATAGTGATAGATACTGATAGATACTAATATATACTGATAGAAACTGATAGATAGATACTGATAGATACTGATAGATACTGATATGATAGATACTGATATGATAGATACTGATATGATAGATACTGATAGATACTGATAGATACTGATAAATACTGATAGATACTGATAGATACTGATAGATACTGAAAAATACTAATAGATACTGATATGATAGATACTGATAGATACTGATAGATACTGATATGATAGATACTGATAGATACTGATAGAAAGATACTGATAGATACTGATAGATACTGATAGATACTGATAGATACTGATAGATACTGATAGATACTGATAGATACTGATAGATACTGATAGATACTGATATGATAGATACTGATAGATACTGATAGATACTGATAGATACTGATAGATACTGATAGATACTGATAGATACTGATAGATACTGATAGATACTGATAGATACTGACAGATACTGATAGATAGATACAGATAGATACTGATAAATACTGATATGATAGATACTGATATGATAGATACTGATAGATACTGATAGATACTGATATGATAGATACTGATATGATAGATACTGATATGATAGATACTGATAGATACTAATATATACTGATAGAAACTGATAGATAGATACTGATAGATACTGATAAATACTGATATGATAGATACTGATATGATAGATACTGATAGATACTGAAAGATACTGATATGATAGATACTGATATGATAGATACTGATAGAAACTGATAGATACTGATGGATAGATACTGATAGATACTGATATGATAGATACTGATTTGATAGATACTGATAGATACCGATAGATACTGATAGATACTGATAGATACTGATAGATACTGATATGATAGATACTGATAGATAAATACTGATAGATACTGATAGATACTGAAAGATACTGGTAGATACTGATATGATAGATACTGATAGAAACTGATAGATACTGATGGATAGATACTGATAGATACTGATAGATACTGATAGATACTGATAGATACTGATAGATACTGATAGATACTGATAGATACTGATAGATAGATACTGATAGATACTGGTAGATACTGATAGATACTGATAGATACTGATAGATACTGATATGATAGATACTGATATGATAGATACTGATATGATAGATACTGATATGATAGATACTGATAGATACTGATAGATACTGATAGATACTGATAGATACTGATAGATACTGATAAATACTGATAGATACTGATAGATACTGATAGATAGATACTGATAGATACTGATAGATACTGATAGATACTGATAGATACTGATATGATAGATATTGATATGATAGATACTGATATGATAGATACTGATATGATAGATACTGATAGATACTGATAGATACTGATATGATAGATACTGATATGATAGATACTGATAGATACTGATAGATACTGATAGATACTGATAGATACTGATAGATACTGATAGATACTGATAGATACTGATAGAAACTGATAGATAGATACTGATAGATACTGATAGATACTGATATGATAGATACTGATATGATAGATACTGATATGATAGATACTGATATGATAGATACTGATAGATACTGATAGATACTGATAGATACTGATAGATACTGATAAATACTGATAGATACTGATAGATACTGATAGATACTGATAGATAGATACTGATAGATACTGATAGATACTGATATGATAGATACTGATATGATAGATACTGATAGATACTGATAGATAGATACTGATAGATACTGATAGATACTGAAAGATACTGATAGATACTGATATGATAGATACTGATAAATACTGATAGATACTGATAGATATTGATAGATACTGATAGATACTGATAGATACTGATAGATACTGATAGATACTGATAGATAGATACTGATAGATACTGATAAATACTGATATGATAGATACTGATATGATAGATACTGATAGATACTGATAGATACTGATACATACTGATAGATACTGATAGATACTGATAGATACTGATAGATACTGATAGATAGATACTGATAGATACTGATAAATACTGATATGATAGATACTGATATGATAGATACTGATAGATACTGATAGATACTGATAGATACTGATAGATACTGATAGATACTGATAGATACTGATAGATACTGATAGATACTGATAGATACTGATAGATACTGAAAGATAGATACTGATAGATACTGATAAATACTGATATGATAGATACTGATATGATAGATACTGATAGATACTGATAGATACTGATAGATACTGATAGATACTGATAGATACTGATAGATACTGATAGATACTGATAGATACTGATAGATACTGATAGATACTGATAGATACCGATAGATACCGATAGATAGATACTGATAGATACTGATATGATAGATACTGATAGATACTGATAGATACTAATAGATACTGATAGATACTGATAGATAGATACTGATAGATACTGATAGATACTGATATGGTAGATACTGATATGATAGATACTGATAGATACTGATAGATACTGATAGATACTGATAGATACTGATAGATACTGATAGATACTGATAGATACTGATAGATACTGATAGATAGATACTGATAGATACTGATAAATACTGATATGATAGATACTGATATGATAGATACTGATAGATACTGATAGATACTGATAGATACTGATATGATAGATACTGATATGATAGATACTGATAGATACTGATAGATACTGATAGATACTGATAGATACTGATAGATACTGATAGATACTGATAGATAGATACTGATATGATAGATACTGATAGATACTGACAGATAGATACTGATAGATACTGATAGATACTGATAGATACTGATAGATACTGATAGATACTGAAAGATACTGATAGATACTGATATGATAGATACTGATAGATACTGATAGATACTGATAGATACTGAAAGATACTGATAGATACTGATAGATACTGATAGATACTGATAGATACTGATAGATACTGATAGATACTGATAGATAGATACTGATAGATACTGTTAGATAGATACTGATAGATACTGATAAATACTGATATGATAGATACTGATATGATAGATACTGATAGATACTGATAGATACTGATAGATATTGATAGATTTTGATAGATACTGATAGATACTGATAGATACTGATAGATAGATACTGATAGATACTGATACATACTGATAGATACTGATAGATACTGATAGATACTGATAGATACTGATAGATACTGATAGATAGATACTGATAGATACTGATAAATACTGATATGATAGATACTGATATGATAGATACTGATAGATACTGATAGATACTGATAGATACTGATAGATACTGATAGATACTGATAGATACTGATAGATACTGAAAGATAGATACTGATAGATACTGATAAATACTGATATGATAGATACTGATATGATAGATACTGATAGATACTGATAGATACTGATAGATACTGATAGATACTGATAGATACTGATAGATACCGATAGATAGATACTGATAGATACTGATAGATACTGATATGATAGATACTGATAGATACTGATAGATACTAATAGATACTGATAGATACTGATAGATAGATACTGATATACTGTCAACCTTCCAGGGCCTACCTCTCAACCTTCCGGGGCCTACCTCTCAACCTTCCGGGGCCTACCACACAAACCTAGATATGAAAGGATCTTTATACAGTTGAGCTGAACATTTCTTAATAACTAATGGCCAAAAACCGTTGTGAACCTACCTCACAACCTTCCAGGGCCTACCACACAACCTTCCAGGGCCTACCACACAAACCTAGATATGAAAGGATCTTTATACAGTTGAGCTGAACATTTCTTAATAACTAATGGCCAAAAAGTGATCGGTTTAACCGTTGTGAAACTACCACACAACCTTCCAGGGCCTACATGTCAACCTTCCAGGGCCTACATCTCAACCTTCCGGGGCCTACCTCTCAACCTTCCGGGGCCTACCACACAAACCTAGATATGAAAGGATCTTTATACAGTTGAGCTGAACATTTCTTAATAACTAATGGCCAAAAACCGTTGTGAACCTACCTCACAACCTTCCAGGGCCTACCACACAACCTTCCAGGGCCTACCACACAAACCTAGATATGAAAGGATCTTTATACAGTTGAGCTGAACATTTCTTAATAACTAATGGCCAATAACCGTTGTGAACCTACCTCACAACCTTCCTGGGCCTACCTCTCAACCTTCCGGGGCCTACCACACAAACCTAGATATGAAAGGATCTTTATACAGTTGAGCTGAACATTTCTTAATAACTAATGGCCAAAAAGTGATCGGTTTAACCGTTGTGAACCTACCTCACAACCTGATACTGATACTGATACTGATAGATACTGATAGATACTGATAGATACTGAAAGATATTGATAGATACTGATATGATAGATACTGATATGATAGATACTGAAAGATACTGATAGATACTGAAAGATACTGATAGATACTGATATGATAGATACTGATAGAAACTGATAGATACTGATGGATAGATACTGATAGATACTGATAGATATTGATAGATAGATACTGATAGATACTGATAGATACTGATATGATAGATACTGATATGATAGATATTGATAGATACTGATAGAAAGATACTGATAGATACTGATATGATAGATACTGATATGATAGATACTGAAAGATACTGATAGATACTGATAGATACTGAAAGATACTGATAGATACTGATATGATAGATACTGATATGATAGATACTGATAGAAACAGATAGATACTGATGGATAGATACTGATAGATACTGATAGATACTGATATGATAGATACTGATTTGATAGATACTGATAGATACTGATAGATACTGATAGATACTGATAGATACTGATAGATACTGATAGATACCGATAGATACTGATAGATACTGATAGATAGATACTGATAGATACTGATAGATACTGATATGATAGATACTGATATGATAGATACTGATATGATAGAAACTGATATGATAGATACTGATAGATACTGATAGATACTGATAGATACTGATAGATACTGATAGATACTGATAGATAGATACTGATAGATACTGATAGATACTGATAGATACTGATAGATACTTATATATATTGATAGAAACTGATAGATAGATACTGATAGATACTGATATGATAGATACTGATATGATAGATACTGATAGATACTGATAGATACTGATAGATAGATACTGATAGATACTGATAGATACTGATATGATAGATATTGATATGATAGATACTGATAGATACTGATATGATAGATACTGATATGTTAGAAAATGATAGATACTGATAGATACTGATAGATACTGATAGATACTGATAGATACTGATTGATACTGATAGATAGATACTGATAGATACTGATAGATACTGATATGATAGATACTGATATGATAGATACTGATAGATACTGATAGATACTGATAGATAGATACTGATAGATACTGATATGATAAATACTGATATGATAGATACTGATAGATACAGATAGATACTAATATATACTGATAGAAACTGATAGATAGATACTGATAGATACTGATATGATAGATACTGATATGATAGATATTGATAGATACTGATAGAAAGATACTGATAGATACTGATAGATACTGAAAGATACTGATAGATACTGATATGATAGATACTGATATGATAGATACTGATAGAAACAGATAGATACTGATGGATAGATACTGATAGATACTGATAGATACTGATATGATAGATACTGATTTGATAGATACTGATAGATACTGATAGATACTGATAGATACTGATAGATACTGATAGATACCGATAGATACTGATAGATACTGATAGATAGATACTGATAGATACTGATAGATACTGATAGATACTGATATGATAGATACTGATATGATAGATACTGATATGATAGATACTGATATGATAGATACTGATAGATACCGATAGATACTGATAGATACTGATAGATACTGATAGATACTGATAGATAGATACTGATAGATACTGATAGATACTGATAGATACTGATAGATACTGATATGATAGATACTGATATGATAGATACTGATAGATACTTATATATATTGATAGAAACTGATAGATAGATACTGATAGATACTGATATGATAGATACTGATATGATAGATACTGATAGATACTGATAGATACTGATAGATACTGATAGATACTGATAGATAGATACTGATAGATACTGATAGATACTGATATGATAGATACTGATATGATAGATACTGATAGATACTGATAGATAGATACTGATAGATACTGATAGATACTGAAAGATACTGATAGATACTGATATGATAGATACTGATATGATAGATACTGATAAATACTGATAGATACTGCTAGATACTGATAGATACCGATAGATAGATACTGATAGATACTGATAGATACTGATAGATACTGATAGATACTGATAGTAACTGATAGATACTGATAGATACTGATAGATACTGATAGATACTGATAGTAACTGATAGATACTGATAGATACTGATAAATACTGATATGATAGATACTGATATGATAGATACTGATAGATACTGATAGATACTGATAGATACTGATAGATACTGATAGATACTGATAGATACTGATAGATACTGATAGATACTGATAGATACTGATAGATAGATACTGATAGATACTGATAGATACTGATATGATAGATACTGATATGTTAGATACTGATAGATACTGATAGATACTGATAGATACTGATAGATACTGATAGATACTGATAGATAAATACTGATATGATAGATACTGATAGATACCGATAGATACTAATATATACTGATAGAAACTGATAGATAGATACTGATAGATACTGATAGATACTGATAGATACTGATATGATAGAAACTGATATGATAGATACTGATAGATACTGATAGATACTGATAGATGCTGATAGATGCTGATAGATGCTGATAGATACTGATAGATACTGATAGATACTGATAGATACTGATAGATACTGATAGATACTGATAGATACTGATAGATAGATACTGATAGATACTGATATGATAGATACTGATATGATAGATACTGATAGATACTGATAGATAGATACTGATATGATAGATACAGATAGATACTGAAAGATACTGATAGATACTGATAGATACTGATAGAAAGATACTGATAGATACTGATAGATACTGATAGATACTGATATGATAGATACTGAGAGATACTGATAGATACTGATAGATACCGATAGATACTGATAGATACTGATAGATACTGATAGATACTGATAGATACTGATAGATACTGATAGATACTGATAGATACTGATAGATACTGATAGATAGATACTGATAGATACTGATAGATACTGATAGATACTGATAGATAGATACTGATAGATACTGATAGATACTGATATGATAGATACTGATATGATAGATACTGATATGATAGATACTGATATGATAGATACTGATAGATACAGATAGATACTAATATATACTGATAGAAACTGATAGATAGATACTGATAGATACTGATAGATACTGATATGATAGATACTGATATGATAGATACTGATATGATAGATACTGATATGATAGATACTGATAGATACTGATAGATACTGATAGATACTGATAGATACTGATATGATAGAAACTGATATGATAGATACTGATAGATACTGATAGATACTGATAGATACTGATAGATACTGATAGATACTGATAGAGACTGATAGATACTGATAGATAGATACTGATAGATACTGATAGATACTGATATGATAGATACTGATATGATAGATACTGATAGATACTGATAGATAGATACTGATAGATACTGATAGATACTGATAGATACTGAAAGATACTGATAGATACTGATATGATAGATACTGATATGATAGATACTGATATGATAGATACTGATAGATACTGATAGATACTGATAGATACTGATAGATACTGATAGATACTGATATGATAGATACTGATTTGATAGATACTGATAGATACTGATAGATACTGATAGATACTGATAGATAGATACTGATAGATACTGATAGATACTGATAGATACTGATAGATACTGATAGATACTGATATGATAGATACTGATAGATACTGATAGATACTGATAGATACTGATAGATACTGATAGATAGATACTGATAGATACTGATAGATACTGATAGATACTGATATGATAGATACTAATATATACTGATAGAAACTGATAGATAGATACTGATAGATACTGATAAATACTGATATGATAGATACTGATATGATAGATACTGATAGATACTGATAGATACTGATATGATAGATACTGATATGATAGATACTGATATGATAGATACTGATAGATACTAATATATACTGATAGAAACTGATAGATAGATACTGATAGATACTGATAGATACTGATATGATAGATACTGATATGATAGATACTGATAGATACTGAAAGATACTGATATGATAGATACTGATATGATAGATACTGATAGAAACTGATAGATACTGATGGATAGATACTGATAGATTCTGATATGATAGATACTGATTTGATAGATACTGATAGATACCGATAGATACTGATAGATACTGATAGATACTGATAGATACTGATATGATAGATACTGATAGATAAATACTGATAGATACTGATAGATACTGAAAGATACTGATAGATACTGATATGATAGATACTGATAGAAACTGATAGATACTGATGGATAGATACTGATAGATACTGATAGATACTGATAGATACTGATAGATACTGATAGATACTGATAGATACTGATAGATACTGATAGATACTGATAGATAGATACTGATAGATACTGATAGATACTGATAGATACTGATAGATACTGATAGATACTGATATGATAGATACTGATATGATAGATACTGATATGATAGATACTGATATGATAGATACTGATAGATACTGATAGATACTGATAGATACTGATAGATACTGATAGATACTGATAGATACTGATAGATACTGAAAGATACTGATAGATACTGATAGATAGATACTGATAGATACTGATAGATACTGATAGATACTGATATGATAGATATTGATATGATAGATACTGATATGATAGATACTGATATGATAGATACTGATAGATACTGATAGATACTGATATGATAGATACTGATATGATACTGATAAATACTGATATGATACTGATAGATACCGATAGATACTGATAGATACTGATAGATACTGATAGATACTGATATGATAGATACTGATAGATAAATACTGATAGATACTGATAGATACTGAAAGATACTGATAGATACTGATATGATAGATACTGATAGAAACTGATAGATACTGATGGATAGATACTGATAGATACTGATAGATACTGATAGATACTGATAGATACTGATAGATACTGATAGATACTGATAGATAGATACTGATAGATACTGATAGATACTGATAGATACTGATAGATACTGATAGATACTGATAGATACTGATATGATAGATACTGATATGATAGATACTGATAGATAAATACTGATAGATACTGATAGATACTGAAAGATACTGATAGATACTGATATGATAGATACTGATAGAAACTGATAGATACTGATGGATAGATACTGATAGATACTGATAGATACTGATAGATACTGATAGATACTGATAGATACTGATAGATACTGATAGATACTGATAGATACTGATAGATACTGATAGATACTGATAGATAGATACTGATAGATACTGATAAATACTGATATGATAGATACTGATATGATAGATACTGATAGATACTGATAGATACTGATACATACTGATAGATACTGATAGATACTGATAGATACTGATAGATACTGATAGATAGATACTGATAGATACTGATAAATACTGATATGATAGATACTGATATGATAGATACTGATAGATACTGATAGATACTGATAGATACTGATAGATACTGATAGATACTGATAGATACTGATAGATACTGAAAGATAGATACTGATAGATACTGATAAATACTGATATGATAGATACTGATATGATAGATACTGATAGATACTGATAGATACTAATAGATACTGATAGATACTGATAGATACTGATAGATACTGATAGATACTGATAGATACCGATAGATAGATACTGATAGATACTGATAGATACTGATATGATAGATACTGATAGATACTGATAGATACTAATAGATACTGATAGATACTGATAGATAGATACTGATAGATACTGATAGATACTGATAGATACTGATAGATAGATACTGATAGATACTGATAGATACTGATAGATACTGATATGATAGATACTGATATGATAGATACTGATAGATACTGATAGATACTGATAGATACTGATAGATACTGATAGATACTGATAGATACTGATAGATAGATACTGATATGATAGATACTGATAGATACTGACAGTTAGATACTGATAGATACTGATAGATACTGATAGATACTGATAGATACTGATAGATACTGAAAGATACTGATAGATACTGATATGATAGATACTGATAGATACTGATAGATACTGATAGATACTGAAAGATACTGATAGATACTGATAGATACTGATAGATACTGATAGATACTGATAGATACTGATAGACACTGATAGATACTGATAGATAGATACTGATAGATACTGTTAGATAGATACTGATAGATACTGATAAATACTGATATGATAGATACTGATATGATAGATACTGATAGATACTGATAGATACTGATAGATACTGATAGATACTGATAGATACTATAGATACTGATAGATACTGATATGATAGATACTGATATGATAGATACTGATAGATTCTGATAGATACTGATAGATACTGATAGATACTGATAGATAGATACTGATATGATAGATACTGATAGATACTGACAGTTAGATACTGATAGATACTGATAGATACTGATAGATACTGATAGATACTGATAGATACTGAAAGATACTGATAGATACTGATATGATAGATACTGATAGATACTGATAGATACTGATAGATACTGAAAGATACTGATAGATACTGATAGATACTGATAGATACTGATAGATACTGATAGATACTGATAGACACTGATAGATACTGATAGATAGATACTGATAGATACTGTTAGATAGATACTGATAGATACTGATAAATACTGATATGATAGATACTGATATGATAGATACTGATAGATACTGATAGATATTGATAGATTTTGATAGATACTGATAGATACTGATAGATACTGATAGATAGATACTGATAGATACTGATAAATACTGATATGATAGAAACTGATATGATAGATACTGATAGATACTGATAGATACTGATAGATACTGATAGATACTGATAGATACTGATAGATACTGAAAGATAGATACTGATAGATACTGATAAATACTGATATGATAGATACTGATATGATAGATACTGATAGATACTGATAGATACTGATAGATACTGATAGATACTGATAGATACTGATAGATACTGATAGATACCGATAGATAGATACTGATAGATACTGATAGATACTGATATGATAGATACTGATAGATACTGATAGATACTAATAGATACTGATAGATACTGATAGATAGATACTGATATACTGTCAACCTTCCAGGGCCTACCTCTCAACCTTCCGGGGCCTACCTCTCAACCTTCCGGGGCCTACCACACAAACCTAGATATGAAAGGATCTTTATACAGTTGAGCTGAACATTTCTTAATAACTAATGGCCAATAACCGTTATGAACCTACCTCACAACCTTCCAGGGCCTACCACACAACCTTCCAGGGCCTACCACACAAACCTAGATATGAAAGGATCTTTATACAGTTGAGCTGAACATTTCTTTATAACTAATGGCCAAAAAGTGATCGGTATAACCGTTGTGAACCTACCTCACAACCTTCCAGGGCCTACCACACAACCTTCCAGGGCCTACCACACAAACCTAGATATGAAAGGATCTTTATACAGTTGAGCTGAACATTTCTTTATAACTAATGGCCAAAAAGTGATCGGTTTAACCGTTGTGAACCTACCTCACAACCTTCCAGGGCCTACCACACAAACCTAGATATGAAAGGATCTTTATACAGTTGAGCTGAACATTTCTTTATAACTAATGGCCAAAAAGTGATCGGTATAACCGTTGTGAACCTACCTCTCAACCTTCCAGGGCCTACCTCTCAACCTTCCGGGCCTACCTCTCAACCTTCCGGGGCCTACCACACAAACCTAGATATGAAAGGATCTTTATACAGCTGAGCTGAACATTTCTTAATAACTAATGGCCAAAAAGTGATCGGTTTAACCGTTGTGAACCTACCACACAACCTTCCAGGGCCTACCTCTCAACCTTCCAGGGCCTACCTCTCAACCTTCCGGGCCTACCTCTCAACCTTCCGGGGCCTACCACACAAACCTAGATATGAAAGGATCTTTATACAGTTGAGCTGAACATTTCTTAATAACTTATGGCCAATAACCGTTGTGAACCTACCTCACAACCTTCCAGGGCCTACCACACAACCCTCCAGGGCCTACCACACAAACCTAGATATGAAAGGGTCTTTATACAGTTGAGCTGAACATTTCTTTATAACTAATGGCCAAAAAGTGATCGGTATAACCGTTGTGAACCTACCTCACAACCTTCCAGGGCCTACCTCTCAACCTTCCGGGGCCTACCTCTCAACCTTCCGGGGCCTACCACACAAACCTAGATATGAAAGGATCTTTATACAGTTGAGCTGAACATTTCTTAATAACTAATGGCCAATAACCGTTGTGAACCTACCTCTCAACCTTCCGGGGCCTACCACACAACCTTCCAGGGCCTACCACACAAACCTAGATATGAAAGGATCTTTATACAGTTGAGCTGAACATTTCTTAATAACTTATGGCCAAAAAGTGATCGGTATAACCGTTGTGAACCTACCTCACAACCTTCCAGGGCCTACCTCTCAACCTTCCGGGCCTACCTCTCAACCTTCCGGGGCCTACCACACAAACCTAGATATGAAAGGATCTTTATACAGTTGAGCTGAACATTTCTTAATAACTAATGGCCAATAACCGTTGTGAACCTACCTCTCAACCTTCCAGGGCCTACCACACAACCTTCCAGGGCCTACCACACAAACCTAGATATGAAAGGATCTTTATACAGTTGAGCTGAACATTTCTTAATAACTAATGGCCAAAAAGTGATCGGTTTAACCGTTGTGAACCTACCACACAACCTTATATATCAGTATCTATCAGTATCTATCAGTATCTATCAGTATCTATCAGTATCTATCTATCAGTATCTATCAGTATCTATCAGTATCTATCAGTATCTATCATATCAGTATCTATCAGTATCTATCAGTATCTATCAGTTTCTATCAGTATATATTAGTATCTATCAGTATCTATCATATCAGTATCTATCAGTATCTATCAGTATCTATCAGTATCTATCATATCAGTATCTATCAGTATCTTTCTATCAGTATCTATCAGTATCTATCAGCATCTATCAGTATCTTTCAGTATCTATCAGTATCTATCAGTATCTATCATATCAATATCTATCATATCAGTATCTATCAGTATCTATCTATCAGTATCTATCAGTATCTATCAGTATCTATCAGTATCTATCAGTATCTATCAGTATCTATCAGTATCTATCAAATCAGTATGTATCATATCAGTATCTATCAGTATCTATCAGTATCTATCAGTATCTATCCATCAGTATCGATCAGTTTCTATCAGTATCTATCATATCAGTATCTATCATATCAGTATCTATCAGTATCTTTCAGTATCTATCAGTATCTATCAGTATCTTTCAGTATCTTTCATATCAGTATCTATCATATCAGTATCTATCAGTATCTATCAGTATCTATCTATCAGTATCTATCAGTATCTATCAGTATCTATCAGTATCTATCAGTATCTATCAGTATCTATCAGTATATATCAGTATCTATCAGTATCTATCAGTATCTATCAGAATCTATCAGTATCTATCAGTATCTATCAGTATCTATCAGTATCTATCATATCAGTATCTATCATATCAGTATCTTTCAGTATCTATCATATCAGTATCTATCAGTATCTATCTATCAGTATCTATCAGTATCTATCAGTATCTATCTATCAGTATCTATCAGTATCTATCAGTATCTAACATATCAGTATCTATCATATCAGTATCTATCAGTATCTATCAGTATTTATCTATCAGTATCTATCAGTATCTATCAGTATCTATCAGTATCTATCAGTATCTATCAGCATCTATCAGTATCTATCAGTATCTATCAGTATCTATCAGTATCTATCAGTATCTATCAGTATCTATCAGTATCTATCATATCAGTATCTATCATATCAGTATCTATCAGTATCTTTCAGTATCTATCAGTATCTATCAGTATCTATCAGTATCTATCTATCAGTATCTATCAGTATCTATCATATCAGTATCTATCATATCAGTATCTATCAGTATCTATCAGTATCTATCTATCAGTATCTATCAGTATCTATCAGTATCTATCAGTATTTATCAGTATCTATCAGTATCTATCAGTATCTATCAGTTACTATCAGTATCTATCTATCAGTATCTATCAGTATCTATCAGTATCTATCAGTATCTATCATATCAGTATCTATCATATCAGTATCTATCATATCAGTATCTATCATATCAGTATCTATCAGTATCTATCAGTATCTATCAGTATCTATCTATCAGTATCAATCAGTATCTATCAGTATCTATCAGTATCTATCAGTATCTTTCAGTATCTATCAGTATCTAACATATCAGTATCTATCATATCAGTATCTATCAGTATCTATCAGTATTTATCAGTATCTATCTATCAGTATCTATCAGTATCTATCAGTATCTATCAGTATCTATCATATCAGTATTTATCAGTATCTATCAGTATCTATCTATCAGTATCTATCAGTATCTATCAGTATCTATCAGTATCTATCAGTATCTATCAGTATCTATTTATCAGTATCTATCAGTATCTATTAGTATCTATCAGTATCTATCAGTATCTATCATATCAGTATCTATCATATCAGTATCTATCAGTATCTATCAGTATCTATCAGTATCTATCTATCAGTATCTATCAGTATCTATCAGTATCTATCAGTATCTATCAGTATCTAGCAGTATCTATCAGTATCTAACATATCAGTATCTATCATATCAGTATCTATCAGTATCTATCAGTATCTATCAGTATCTATCAGTATCTATCTATCAGTATCTATCAGTATCTATCAGTATCTATCAGTATCTATCAGTATCTATCAGTATCTATCAGTATCTATCAGTATCTATCAGTATCTATCAGTATCTATCAGTATCTATCTATCAGTATCTATCAGTATCTATTAGTATCTATCAGTATCTATCAGTATCTATCAGTATCTATCATATCAGAATCTATCATATCAGTATCTATCAGTATCTATCTATCGGTATCTATCAGTATCTATCAGTATCTATCAGTATTTATCAGTATCTATCATATCAGTATCTATCATATCAGTATCTATCAGTATCTTTCAGTATCTATCAGTATCTATCAGTATCTATCTATCAGTATCTATCATATCAGTATCTATCATATCAGTATCTATCAGTATCTATCAGTAATTATCAGTATCTATCTATCAGTATCTATCAGTATCTATCAGTATCTATCAGTATCTATCATTTCAGTATCTATCATATCAGTATCTATCAGTATCTATCTATCAGTTTCTATCAGTATATATTAGTATCTATCAGTATCTATCATATCAGTATCTATCATATCAGTATCTATCAGTATCTATCTATCAGTATCTATCAGTATCTATCATATCAGTATCTATCATATCAGTATCTATCAGTATCTATCTATCAGTATCTATCAGTATCTATCAGTATCTATCAGTATCCATCAGTATCTATCAGTATCTATCATATTAGTATCTATCATATCAGTATCTATCAGTATCTATCAGTATCTATCTATCAGTTTCTATCAGTATTTATTAGTATCTATCAGTATCTATCAGTATCTATCATATCAGTATCTAGCAGTATCTATCAGTATCTATCAGTATCTATCAGTATCTATCTATCAGTATCTATCAGTATCTATCAGTATCTATCAGTATCTATCAGTATCTATGAGTATCTATCAGTATCTATCAGTATCTATCTATCAGTATCTATCAGTATCTATCAGTATCTATCAGTATCTATCAGTATCTATCAGTATCTATCAGTATCTATCTATCAGTATCTATCAGTATCTATCAGTATCTATCAGTATCTTTCAGTATCTATCAGTATCTATCCATCAGTATCTATCAGTTTCTATCAGTATCTATCATATCAGTATCTATCATATCAGTATCTATCAGTATCTTTCAGTATCTATCAGTATCTATCAGTATCTATCATATCAGTATCTATCATATCAGTATCTATCAGTATCTTTCAGTATCTATCAGTATCTATCAGTATCTATCTATCAGTATCTATCAGTATCTATCAGTATCTATCATATCAGTATCTATCAGTATCTATCAGTATCTAACAGTATCTATCATATCAGTATCTATCATATCAGTATCTATCAGTATCTATCAGTATCTATCAGTATCTATCAGTATCTATCAGTATCTATCAGTATCTATCATATCAGTATCTATCATATCAGTATCTATCAGTATCTATCTATCAGTTTCTATCAGTATATATTAGTATCTATCAGTATCTATCAGTATCTATCAGTATCTATCAGTATCTATCAGTATCTATCTATCAGTATCTATCAGTATCTATCATATCAGTATCTATCATATCAGTATCTATCATATCAGTATCTATCAGTATCTGTCAGTATCTATCTATCAGTATCTATCAGTATCTATCAGTATCTATCAGTATCTATCAGTATCTATCATATCAGTATCTATCATATCAGTATCTATCAGTATCTATCAGTATCTATCTATCAGTTTCTATCAGTATATATTAGTATCTATCAGTATCTATCAGTATCTATCATATCAGTATCTATCATATCAGTCTCTATCAGTATCTTTCAGTATCTATCAGTATCTATCAGTATCTATCTATCAGTATCTATCAGAATCTATCATATCAGTATCTATCATATCAGTATCTATCAGTATCTATCAGTATCTTTCAGTATCTATCAGTATCTATCAGTATCTATCATATCAGTATCTATCATATCAGTATCTATCAGTATCTATCAGTATCTATCAGTATCTATCAGTATCTATCAGTATCTATCAGTATCTATCAGTATCTATCAGTATCTAACATATCAGTATCTATCATATCAGTATCTATCAGTATCTATCAGTATCTATCAGTATCTATCAGTATCTATCAGTATCTATCTATCAGTATCTATCAGTATCTATCAGTATCTATCAGTATCTATCAGTATCTATCAGTACCTATCAGTATCTATCAGTATCTATCAGTATCTATCAGTATCTATCAGTATCTATCAGTATCTATCTATCAGTATCTATCAGTATCTATTAGTATCTATCAGTATCTATCATATCAGTATCTATCATATCAGTATCTATCATATCAGTATCTATCATATCAGTATCTATCAGTATCTATCAGTATCTATCAGTATCTATCAGTATCTATCAGTATCTATCAGTATCTATCAGTATCTATCAGTATCTATCAGTATCTATCAGTATCTGTCAGTATCTATCAGTATCTATCAGTATCTATCAGTATCTTTTTATCAGTATCTATCAGTATCTAGCAGTATCTATCATATCAGTATCTATCATATCAGTATCTATCATATCAGTATCTATCATATCAGTATCTATCAGTATCTATCAGTATCTATCAGTATCTATCTATCAGTATCTATCAGTATCTATCAGTATCTATCTATCAGTATCTATCAGTATCTATCATATCAGTATCTATCATATCAGTATCTATCAGTATCTATCTATCAGTATCTATCAGTATCCATCAGTATCTATCAGTATCCATCAGTATCTATCAGTATCTATCATATTAGTATCTATCATATCAGTATCTATCAGTATCTATCAGTATCTATCTATCAGTTTCTATCAGTATTTATTAGTATCTATCAGTATCTATCATATCAGTATCTATCATATCAGTATCTATCAGTATCTATCAGTATCTATCAGTATCTATCTATCAGTATCTATCAGTATCTATCAGTATCTATCAGTATCTATCAGTATCTATCAGTATCTATCAGTATCTATCAGTATTTATCATATCAGTATCTATTATATCAGTATCTATCATATCAGTATCTATCAGTATCTATCAGTATCTATCTATCAGTATAAATCAGTATCTATCAAATCAGTATCTATCATATCAGTATCTATCAGTATCTATCCATAAGTATCTATCAGTTTCTATCAGTATCTATCATATCAGTATCTATCATATCAGTATCTATCAGTATCTTTCAGTATCTATCAGTATCTTTCAGTATCTATCATATCAGTATCTATCAGTATCTATCTATCGGTATCTATCACTATCTATCAGTATCTATCATATCAGTATCTATCATATCAGTATCTATCAGTATCTTTCAGTATCTATCAGTATCTATCAGTATCTATCTATCAGTATCTATCATATCAGTATCTATCATATCAGTATCTATCATATCAGTATCTAGCAGTATCTATCAGTATCTATCTATCAGTATCTATCAGTATCTATCATATCAGTATCTATCAGTATCTATCAGTATCTATCTATCAGTATCTATCAGTATCTATCATATCAGTATCTATCAGTATCTATCAGTATCTATCTATCAGTATCTATCAGTATCTATCAGTATCTATCAGTATCTATCATATCAGTATCTATCAGTATCTATCAGTATCTATCTATCAGTATCTATCAGTATCTATCAGTATCTATCAGTATCTTTCAGTATCTATCTATCAGTATCTATCAGTATCTATCAGTATCTATCAGTATCTATCAGTATCTATCAGTATCTATCAGTATCTATCAGTATCTATCATATCAGTATCTATCAGTATCTATCAGTATTTATCAGTATCTATCTATCAGTATCTATCAGTTTCTATCAGTATCTATCATATCAGTATCTATCAGTATCTATCAGTATCTATCAGTATCTATCATATCAGTATCTATCATATCAGTATCTATCAGTATCTTTCAGTATCTATCAGTATCTATCAGTATCTATCAGTATCTATCTATCAGTATCTATCAGTATCTATCATATCAGTATCTATCATATCAGTATCTATCAGTATCTATCAGTATCTATCTATCAGTATCTATCAGTATCTATCAGTATCTATCAGTATCTATCAGTATCTATCAGTATCTATCAGTATCTATCAGTATCTATCAGTATCTATCAGTATTTATCAGTATCTATCAGTATCTTTCATATCAGTTTCTATCATATCAGTATCTATTAGTATCTATCAGTATCTATCTATCAGTTTCTATCAGTATATATTTGTATCTATCATTATCTATCAGTATCTATCATATCAGTATTTATCATATCAGTATCTATCAGTATCTATCAGTATCTATCAGTATCTATCTATCAGTATCTATCAGTATCTATCAGTATCTATCAGTATCTATCAGTATCTATCAGTATCTATCATATCAGTATCTATCATATCAGTATCTATCAGTATCTATCAGTATCTATCAGTATCTATCTATCAGTATCAATCAGTATCTATCTATCAGTTTCTATCAGTATATATTAGTATCTATCAGTATCTATCATATCAGTATCTATCAGTATCTATCATATCAGTATCTATCATATCAGTACCTATCAGTATCTATCAGTATCTATCATATCAGTATCTATCATATCAGTATTTATCAGTATCTATCAGTATCTATCTATCAGTATCTATCAGTATCTATCAGTATCTATCATATCAGTGTCTATCATATCAGTATCTATCAGTATCTATCAGTATCTATCAGTATCTATCAGTATCTATCAGTATCTATCAGTATCTATCAGTATCTATCAGTATCTATCAGTATCTATCTATCAGTATCTATCAGTATCTATAAGTATCTATCAGTATCTATCAGTATCTATCATATCAGTATCTATCATATCAGTATCTATCATATCAGTATCTATCAGTATCTATCAGTATCTATCAATCGGTATCTATCAGTATCTATCAGTTTCTATCAGTATCTATCATATCAGTATCTTTCATATCAGTATCTATCAGTATCTATCAGTATCTATCATATCAGTATCTATCATATCAGTATCTATCAGTATCTATCTATCAGTATCTATCATTTCAGTATCTATCATATCAGTATCTATCAGTATCTATCAGTATCTATCAGTATCTATCTATCAGTATCTATCAGTATCTATCAGTATCTATCAGTATCTATCAGTATCTATCAGTATCTATCAGTATCTATCATATCAGTATCTATCAGTATCTATCAGTATCTATCTATCAGTTTCTATCAGTATCTATCTATCAGTATCTATCAGTATCTATCAGTATCTATCAGTATCTATCAGTATCTATCAGTATCTATCAGTATCTATCAGTATCTATCTATCAGTATCTATCAGTATCTATCAGTATCTATCAGTATCTATCATATCAGTATCTATCATATCAGTATCTATCAGTATCTATCAGTATCTATCAGTATCTATCAGTATCTATCAGTATCTATCTATCAGTATCAATCAGTATCTATCAGTATCTATCAGTATCTATCAGTATCTATCAGTATCTATCAGTATCTATCAGTATCTAACATATCAGTATCTATCATATCAGTATCTATCAGTATCTATCAGTATCTATCAGTATCTATCTATCAGTATCTATCAGTATCTATCAGTATCTATCAGTATCTATCAGTATCTATCAGTATCTATCAGTATCTATCAGTATCTATCAGTATCTATCAGTATCTATCATATCAGTATCTATCATATCAGTATTTATCAGTATCTATCAGTATCTATCAGTATCTATCAGTATCTATCTATCAGTATCTATCTATCAGTATCTATCAGTATCTATCATATCAGTATCTATCATATCAGTATCTATCAGTATCTATCAGTATCTATCAGTATCTATCAGTATCTATCAGTATCTATCAGTATCTATCAGTATCTATCAGTATCTATCAGTATCTATCAGTATCTATCAGTATCTATCTATCAGTATCTATCAGTATCTATTAGTATCTATCAGTATCTATCTATATCTATCATATCAGTATCTATCATATCAGTATCTATCAGTATCTATCAGTATCTATCAGTATCTATCAGTATCTTTCTATCGGTATCTATCAGTATCTAGCAGTATCTATCAGTATCTATCAGTATCTACCAGTATCTATCAGTATCTATCATATCAGTATCTATCATATCAGTATCTATCAGTATCTTTCAGTATCTATCAGTATCTATCAGTATCTATCTATCAGTATCTATCAGTATCTATCATATCAGTATCTATCAGTATCTATCAGTATCTATCAGTATCTATCTATCAGTATCTATCAGTATCTATCAGTATCTATCAGTATCCATCAGTATCTATCAGTATCTATCATATTAGTATCTATCATATCAGTATCTATCAGTATCTATCTATCAGTTTCTATCAGTATTTATTAGTATCTATCAGTATCTATCAGTATCTATCATATCAGTATCTAGCAGTATCTATCAGTATCTATCAGTATCTATCAGTATCTATCTATCAGTATCTATCAGTATCTATCAGTATCTATCAGTATCTATCAGTATATATCAGTATCTATCAGTATCTATCAGTATCAATCAGTATCTATCTATCAGTATCTATCAGTATCTATCAGTATTTATCATATCAGTATCTATTATATCAGTATCTATCATATCAGTATCTATCAGTATCTATCAAATCAGTATCTATCATATCAGTATCTATCAGTATCTATCCATCAGTATCTATCAGTTTCTATCAGTATCTATCATATCAGTATCTATCATATCAGTATCTATCAGTATCTTTCAGTATCTATCAGTATCTTTCAGTATCTATCATATCAGTATCTATCATATCAGTATCTATCAGTATCTATCTATCGGTATCTATCAGTATCTATCAGTATCTATCAGTATCTATCATATCAGTATCTATCATATCAGTATCTATCAGTATCTTTCAGTATCTATCAGTATCTATCAGTATCTATCTATCAGTATCTATCATATCAGTATCTATCATATCAGTATCTATCATATCAGTATCTATCAGTATCTATCAGTATCTATCTATCAGTATCTATCAGTATCTATCAGTATCTATCAGTATCTATCAGTATCTATCAGTATCTATCATATCAGTATCTATCAGTATCTATCAGTATCTATCTATCAGTTTCTATCAGTATAAATTAGTATCTATCAGTATCTATCATATCAGTATCTATCATATCAGTATCTATCAGTATCTATCAGTATCTATCAGTATCTATCTATCAGTATCTATCAGTATCTATCAGTATCTATCAGTATCTATCAGTATCTATCATATCAGTATCTATCATATCAGTATCTATCATATCAGTATCTATCAGTATCTATCAGTATCTATCAGTATCTATCAGTATCTATCAGTATCTATCTATCAGTATCTATCAGTATCTATTAGTATCTATCAGTATCTATCAGTATCTATCTATCAGTATCTATCAGTATGTATCAGTATCTATCAGTATCTATCAGCATCTATCAGTATCTATCAGTATCTATCAGTATCTATCAGTATCTATCAGTATCTATCAGTATCTATCAGTATCTATCAGTATCTATCATATCAGTATCTATCATATCAGTATCTATCAGTATCTATCAATATCTATCTATCAGTATCTATCAGTATCTATCAGTATCTATCTATCAGTATCTATCTATCAGTATCTATCTATCAGTATCTATCAGTATCTATCATATCAGTATCTATCATATCAGTATCTATCAGTATCTATCAGTATCTATCAGTATCTATCAGTATCTATCAGTATCTATCAGTATCTATCAGTATCTATCAGTATCTATCAGTATCTATCAGTATCTATCAGTATCTATCTATCAGTATCTATCAGTATCTATTAGTATCTATCAGTATCTATCAGTATCTATCATATCAGTATCTATCATATCAGTATCTTTCAGTATCTATCATATCAGTATCTATCAGTATCTATCTATCAGTATCTATCAGTATCTATCAGTATCTATCTATCAGTATCTATCAGTATCTATCAGTATCTAACATATCAGTATCTATCATATCAGTATCTATCAGTATCTATCAGTATCTATCTATCAGTATCTATCAGTATCTATCAGTATCTATCAGTATCTATCAGTATCTATCAGTATCTATCAGTATCTATCAGTATCTATCAGTATCTATCAGTATCTATCAGTATCTATCAGTATCTATCAGTATCTATCATATCAGTATCTATCATATCAGTATCTATCAGTATCTTTCAGTATCTATCAGTATCTATCAGTATCTATCAGTATCTATCTATCAGTATCTATCAGTATCTATCATATCAGTATCTATCATATCAGTATCTATCAGTATCTATCAGTATCTATCTATCAGTATCTATCAGTATCTATCAGTATCTATCAGTATCTATCAGTATCTATCAGTATCTATCAGTTACTATCAGTATCTATCTATCAGTATTTATCAGTATCTATCAGTATCTATCAGTATCTATCATATCAGTATCTATCATATCAGTATCTATCATATCAGTATCTATCATATCAGTATCTATCAGTATCTATCAGTATCTATCAGTATCTATCAGTATCTATCAGTATCTATCTATCAGTATCAATCAGTATCTATCAGTATATATCAGTATCTATCAGTATCTATCAGTATCTTTCAGTATCTATCAGTATCTATCAGTATCTAACATATCAGTATCTATCATATCAGTATCTATCAGTATCTATCAGTATCTATCAGTATCTATCAGTATCTATCATATCAGTATTTAACAGTATCTATCATATCAGTATTTATCAGTATCTATCAGTATCTATCTATCAGTATCTATCAGTATCTATCAGTATCTATCAGTATCTATCAGTATCTATCAGTATCTATCAGTATCTATCAGTATCTATCAGTATCTATCAGTATCTATTTATCAGTATCTATCAGTATCTATTAGTATCTATCAGTATCTATCAGTATCTATCATATCAGTATCTATCATATCAGTATCTATCAGTATCTATCAGTATCTATCAGTATTTATCTATCAGTATCTATCAGTATCTATCAGTATCTATCAGTATCTATCAGTATCTATCAGTATCTATCAGTATCTAACATATCAGTATCTATCATATCAGTATCTATCAGTATCTATCAGTATCTATCAGTATCTATCTATCAGTATCTATCAGTATCTATCAGTATCTATCAGTATCTATCAGTATCTATCAGTATCTATCAGTATCTATCAGTATCTATCAGTATCTATGAGTATCTATCAGTATCTATCAGTATCTATCAGTATCTATCTATCAGTATCTATCAGTATCTATTAGTATCTATCACTATCTATCAGTATCTATCATATCAGAATCTATCATATCAGTATCTATCAGTATCTATCTATCGGTATCTATCAGTATCTATCAGTATCTATCAGTATTTATCAGTATCTATCATATCAGTATCTATCATATCAGTATCTATCAGTATCTATCATTTCAGTATCTATCATATCAGTATCTATCAGTATCTATCTATCAGTTTCTATCAGTATATATTAGTATCTATCAGTATCTATCATATCAGTATCTATCATATCAGTATCTATCAGTATCTATCTATCAGTATCTATCAGTATCTATCAGTATCTATCAGTATCTATCAGTATCTATCAGTATGTATCAGTATCTATCAGTATCTATCAGTATCTATCATATCAGTATCTATCATATCAGTATCTATCATATCAGTATCTATCAGTATCTATCAGTATCTATCTATCAGTATCTATCAGTATCTATCAGTATCTATCTATCAGTTTCTATCAGTATATATTAGTATCTATCAGTATCTATCAGTATCTATCAGTATCTAACATATCAGTATCTATCATATCAGTATCTATCAGTATCTTTCAGTATCTATCAGTATCTATCAGTATCTATCTATCAGTATCTATCAGTATCTATCATATCAGTTTCTATCATATCAGTATCTATCAGTATCTGTCAGTATCTATCTATCAGTATCTATCAGTATCTATCAGTATCTATCATATCAGTATCTATCATATCAGTATCTATCAGTATCTATCAGTATCTATCAGTATCTATCTATCTGTTTCTATCAGTATCTATCAGTATCTATCAAATCAGTATCTATCATATCAGTATCTATCAGTATCTATCAGTATCTATCAGTATCTATCAGTATCTATCATATCAGTATCTATCATATCAGTATCTATCATATCAGTATCTATCAGTATCTATCAGTATCTATCAGTATCTATCTATCAGTATCTATCAGTATCTATCGGTATCTATCAGTATCTATCAGTATCTATCATATCAGTATCTATCAGTATCTTTCAGTATCTATCAGTATATATCAGTATCTATCAGTATCTATCTATCAGTATCTATCAGTATCTATCATATCAGTATCTATCATATCAGTATCTATCAGTATCTATCAGTATCTATCTATCAGTATCTATCAGTATCTATCAGTATCTATCAGTATCTATCAGTATCTATCAGTATCTATCAGTATCTATCAGTATCTATCAGTATCTATCAGTATCTATCAGTATCTATCAGTATCTATCAGTATCTATCAGTATCTATCTATCAGTTTCTATCAGTATATATTAGTATCTATCAGTATCTATCATATCAGTATTTATCATATCAGTATCAATCAGTATCTATCAGTATCTATCAGTATCTATCTATCAGTATCTATCAGTATCTATCAGTATCTATCAGTATCTATCAGTATCTATCAGTATCTATCAGTATCTATCAGTATCTATCAGTATCTATCAGTATCTATCATATCAGTATCTATCATATCAGTATCTATCAGTATCTATCAGTATCTATCTATCAGAATCAATCAGTATCTATCAGTATCTATCAGTATCTATCAGTATCTATCAGTATCTAACATATCAGTATCTATCATATCAGTATCTATCAGTATCTATCAGTATCTATCTATCAGTATCTATCAGTATCTATCAGTATCTATCAGTATCTATCAGTATCTATCAGTATCTATCAGTATCTATCAGTATCTATCAGTATCTATCAGTATCTATCAGTATCTATCAGTATCTATCAGTATCTATCAGTATCTATCAGTATCTTTTTATCAGTATCTATCAGTATCTATTAGTATCTATCAGTATCTATCAGTATCTATCATATCAGTATCTATCATATCAGTATCTATCAGTATCTATCAGTATCTATCTATCAGTATCTATCAGTATCTATCAGTATCTATCTATCAGTATCTATCAGTATCTATCAGTATCTATCAGTATCTATCAGTATCTATCAGTATCTATCAGATCAGTATCTATCAGTATCTATCAGTATCTATCAGTATCTATCAGTATCTATCAGTATCTATCAGTATCTATCATATCAGTATCTATCATATCATTATCTATCAGTATCTATCAGTATCTATCAGTATCTATCAGTATCTATCAGTATCTATCAGTATCTATCAGTATCTATCAGTATCTATCAGAATCTATCAGTATCTTTCAGTATCTATCAGTATCTATCAGTATCTATCTATCAGTATCTATCAGTATCTATCAGTATCTATCAGTATCTATCAGTATCTATCATATCAGTATCTATCATATCAGTATCTATCAGTATCTATCAGTATCTTTCAGTATCTATCAGTATCTATTTATCGGTATCTATCAGTATCTATCAGTGTTTATCAGTTTCTATCATATCAGTATCTATCATATCAGTATCTACTATCAATATCTTTCAGTATCTATCAGTTTTTATCAGTATCTATCTATCAGTATCTATCAGTATCTATCATATCAGTATCTATCATATCAGTATCTATCAGTATCTATCAGTATCTATCAGTATCTATCAGTATCTATCAGTATCTATCAGTATCTATCTATCAGTATCTATCAGTATCTATCAGTATCTATCAATATCTATCAGTATCTATCTATCAGTATCTATCAGTATCTATCAGTATCTATCAGTATCCATCAGTATCTATCAGTATCTATCAGTATCTATCAGTATCTATCCATCAGTATCTATCAGTTTCTATCAGTATCTATCATATCAGTATCTATCATATCAGTATCTATCATATCAGTATCTATCAGTATCTTTCAGTATCTATCAGTATCTATCAGTATCTATCATATCAGTATCTATCATATCAGTATCTATCAGTATCTTTCAGTATCTATCAGTATCTATCAGTATCTATCATATCGGTATCTATCAGTATCTATCAGTATCTATCTATCAGTATCTATCAGTATCTATCAGTATCTAACAGTATCTATCATATCAGTATCTATCATATCAGTATCTATCAGTATCTATCAGTATCTATCAGTATCTATCAGTATCTATCAGTATCTATCATATCAGTATCTATCATATCAGTATCTATCAGTATCTATCTATCAGTTTCTATCAGTATATATTAGTATCTATCAGTATCTATCTTTCAGTTTCTATCAGTATATATTAGTATCTATGAGTATCTATCATATCAGTATTTATCATATCAGTATCTATCAGTATCTATCAGTATCTATCAGTATCTATCTATCAGTATCTATCAGTATCTATCAGTATCTATCAGTATCTATCAGTATCTATCTATCAGAATCAATCAGTATCTATCAGTATCTATCAGTATCTATCAGTATCTATGAGTATCTATCAGTATCTAACATATCAGTATCTATCATATCAGTATCTATCAGTATCTATCAGTATCTATCAGTATCTATCAGTATCTATCAGTATCTATCAGTATCTATCAGTATCTATCAGTATCTATCAGTATCTATCAGTATCTATCAGTATCTATCAGTATCTATCAGTATCTATCAGTATCTAACATATCAGTATCTATCATATCAGTATCTATCAGTATCTTTCAGTATCTATCAGTATCTATCAGTATCTATCTATCAGTATCTATCAGTATCTATCATATCAGTATCTATCAGTATCTGTCAGTATCTATCTATCAGTATCTATCAGTATCTATCAGTATCTATCATATCAGTATCTATCATATCAGTATCTATCAGTATCTATCAGTATCTATCTATCAGTTTCTATCAGTATCTATCAGTATCTATCAAATCAGTATCTATCATATCAGTATCTATCAGTATCTATCAGTATCTATCAGTATCTATCATATCAGTATCTATCATATCAGTATCTATCATATCAGTATCTATCAGTATCTATCAGTATCTATCAGTATCTATCAGTATCTATCTATCAGTATCTATCAGTATCTATCGGTATCTATCAGTATCTATCAGTATCTATCAGTATCTATCATATCAGTATCTATCATATCAGTATCTATCAGTATCTATCAGTATCTATCAGTATCTATCAGTATCTATCTATCAGTTTCTATCAGTATCTATCAGTATCTATCATATCAGTATCTATCATATCAGTATCTATCAGTATCTTTCAGTATCTATCAGTATCTATCAGTATCTATCATATCAGTATCTATCAGTATCTATCAGTATCTATCTATCAGTATCTATCAGTATCTATCAGTATCTAACAGTATCTATCATATCAGGATCTATCATATCAGTATCTATCAGTATCTATCAGTATCTATCAGTATCTATCAGTATCTATCAGTATCTATCATATCAGTATCTATCATATCAGTATCTATCAGTATCTATCTATCAGTTTCTATCAGTATATATTAGTATCTATCAGTATCTATCTTTCAGTTTCTATCAGTATATATTAGTATCTATGAGTATCTATCATATCAGTATTTATCATATCAGTATCTATCAGTATCTATCAGTATCTATCAGTATCTATCTATCAGTATCTATCAGTATCTATCAGTATCTATCAGTATCTATCTATCAGAATCAATCAGTATCTATCAGTATCTATCAGTATCTATCAGTATCTATGAGTATCTATCAGTATCTATCATTTCAAAGATACTGATAGATACTGATAGAAACTGATAGATAGATACTGATAGATACTGATAGATACTGATATGATAGATACTGATATGATAGATACTGATAGATACTGATAGATACTGATAGATACTGATAGATAGATACTGACAGATACTGATAGATACTGATATGATAGATACTGATATGATAGATACTGATAGATACTGATAGATAGATACTGATAGATACTGATAGATACTGATAGATACTGATAGATACTGATATGATAGATACTGATATGTTAGATACTGATAGATACTGATAGATACTAATATATACTGATAGAAACTGATAGATAGATACTGATAGATACTGATAGATAGATACTGATAGATACTGATATGATAGATACTGATATGATAGATACTGATATGATAGATACTGATAGATACTGATAGATACTGATAGATACTGATAGATACTGATAGATACTGATAGATACTGATAGATACTGATAGATACTGATAGATACTGATAGATAGATACTGATAGATACTAATATATACTGATAGAAACTGAAAGATAGATACTGATAGATACTGATATGATAGATACTGAAATGATAGATACTGATAGATACTGATAGATACTGATAGATACTGATAGATACTGATAAATAGATACTGATAATTACTGATAGATACTGATAGATACTGATATGATAGATACTGATATGATAGATACTGATAGATACTGATAGATAGATACTGATAGATACTGATAGATACTGATAGATACTGATAGATACTGATAGATACTGATAGATACTGATAGATACTGATAGATACTGATAGATACTGATAGATACTGATAGATACTGATAGATATTGATAGATACTGATAGATACTGATAAATACTGATATGATAGATACTGATATGATAGATACTGATAGATACTGATAGATACTGATAGATACTGATAGATACTGATAGATAGATACTGATAGATACTGATAGATACTGATATGATAGATACTGATATGATAGATACTGATAGATAGATACTGATAGATACTGATAGATACTGATAAGATAGATACTGATAGATACTGATAGATACTGATAGATACTGATATGAAAGATACTGATATGATAGATACTGATAGAAACTGATAGATACTGATAGATAGATACTGATAGATACTGATAGATACTGATAGATACTGATATGATAGATACTGATAGATACTGATAGATAGATACTGATAGATACTGATAGATACTGATAGATACTGATAGATACTGATAGATACTGATAGATACTGATAGATACTGATATGATAGATACTGATAGATACTGATAGATACTGATAGATACTGATAGATACTGATAGATAGATACTGATAGATACTGATAGATACTGATAGATAGATACTGATAGATACTGATAGATACTGATATGATAGATACTGATATGATAGATACTGATAGATACTGATAGATACTAATATATACTGATAGAAACTGATAGATAGATACTGATAGATACTGATAGATACTGATATGATAGATACTGATATGATAGATACTGATAGATACTGATAGATACTGATAGATACTGATAGATACTGATAGATACTGATAGATACTGATAGATAGATACTGATAGATACTGATAGATACTGATAGATACTGATATGATAGATACTGATATGATAGATACTGATAGATAGATACTGATAGATACTGATATGATAGATACTGATATGATAGATACTGATAGATACTGATAGATACTGATAGATACTGATAGATACTGATATGAAAGATACTGATATGATAGATTCTGATAGAAACTGATAGATACTGATAGATACTGATAGATACTGATAGATACTGATAGATACTGATAGATACTGATAGATACTGATAGATACTGATAGATACTGATAGATAGATACTGATATGATAGATACTGATATGTTAGATACTGATAGATACTGATAGATACTGATAGATAGATACTGATAGATACTGATAGATAGATACTGATAGATACTGATATGATAGATACTGAAAGATACTGATATGATAGATACTGATATGATAGATACTGATAGATACTGATAGATACTAATAGATACTGATAGATACTGTTAGATAGATACTGATAGATACTGATAGATACTGATAGATACTGATAGATACTGATAGATACTGATATGATAGATACTGATAGATACTGATAGATACTGATAGATACTGATAGATACTGATATGATAGATACTGATATGATAGATACTGATATGATAGATACTGATAGATACTGATAGATACTGATAGATACTGATAGATACTGATATGATAGATACTGATATGATAGATACTGATAGATACTGATAGATACTAATTTATACTGATAGAAACTGATAGATAGATACTGATAGATACTGATAGATACTGATAGATACTGATAGATACTGATAGATACTGATATGATAGATACTGATAGATACTGATAGATACTGATAGATACTGATAGATACTGATAGATACTGATAGATACTGATAGATACTGATATGATAGATACTGATATGATAGATACTGATATGATAGATACTGATAGATACTGATAGATACTGATAGATACTGATAGATACTGATAGATACTGATAGATACTGATATGATAGATACTGATATGATAGATACTGATAGATACTGATAGATACTAATTTATACTGATAGAAACTGATAGATAGATACTGATAGATACTGATAGATACTGATATGATAGATACTGATATGATAGATACTGATAGATACTGATAGATACTGATAGATACTGATAGATACTGATAGATACTGATAGATAGATACTGATAGATACTGATAGATACTGATATGATAGATACTGATATGATAGATACTGATATGATAGATACTGATAGATAGATACTGATAGATACTGATAGATACTGAAAGATACTGATAGATACTGATATGATAGATACTGATATGATAGATACTGATAGATACTGATAGATACTGATAGATACCGATAGATAGATACTGATATGATAGATACTGATATGATAGATACTGAAAGATACTGATAGATACTGAAAGATACTGATAGATACTGATATGATAGATACTGATATGATAGATACTGATAGAAACTGATAGATACTGATGGATAGATACTGATATGATAGATACTGATAGATACTGATAGATAGATACTGATAGATACTGATAGATACTGAAAGATACTGATAGATACTGATATGATAGATACTGATATGATAGATACTGATAGATAGATACTGATAGATACTGATAGATACTGATAGATACTGATAGATACTGATAGATACTGATAGATACTGATAGATACTGATAGATAGATACTGATAGATACTGATAGATACTGATAGATACTGATAGATACTGATAGATAGATACTGATAGATACTGATAGATACTGATATGATAGATACTGATATGATAGATACTGATATGATAGATACTGATAGATAGATACTGATAGATACTGATAGATACTGAAAGATACTGATAGATACTGATATGATAGATACTGATATGATAGATACTGATAGATACTGATAGATACTGATAGATACCGATAGATAGATACTGATATGATAGATACTGATATGATAGATACTGAAAGATACTGATAGATACTGAAAGATACTGATAGATACTGATATGATAGATACTGATATGATAGATACTGATAGAAACTGATAGATACTGATGGATAGATACTGATATGATAGATACTGATAGATACTGATAGATAGATACTGATAGATACTGATAGATACTGATAGATACTGATAGATACTGATATGATAGATACTGATATGATAGATACTGATAGATAGATACTGATAGATACTGATAGATACTGATAGATACTGATAGATACTGATAGATACTGATAGATACTGATAGATACTGATAGATAGATACTGATAGATACTGATAGATACTGCTAGATACTGATATGATAGATACTGATATGATATGATATGATAGAAACTGATAGATAGATACTGATAGATACTGATAGATACTGATATGATAGATACTGATATGATAGATACTGATAGATACTGATAGATAGATACTGATAGATACTGATAGATACTGATAGATACTGCTAGATACTGATATGATAGATACTGATATGATATGATATGATAGAAACTGATAGATAGATACTGATAGATACTGATAGATACTGATATGATAGATACTGATATGATAGATACTGATAGATACTGATAGATAGATACTGATAGATACTGATAGATACTGAAAGATACTGATAGATACTGATATGATAGATACTGATATGATAGATACTGATAGATAGATACTGATAGATACTGATAGATACTGATAGATACTGATAGATACTGATAGATACTGATAGATACTGATAGATAGATACTGATAGATACTGATAGATACTGCTAGATACTGATATGATAGATACTGATATGATATGATATGATAGAAACTGATAGATAGATACTGATAGATACTGATAGATACTGATATGATAGATACTAATATGATAGATACTGATAGATACTGATGGATACTGATAGAAACTGATAGATAGATACTGATAGATACTGATAGATACTGATATGATAGAAACTGATATGATAGATACTGATAGATACTGATAGATACTGATAGATACTGATAGATACTGATAGATACTGATAGATACTGATAGATACTGATAGATACTGATAGATACTGATAGATACTGATATGATAGATACTGATAGATACTGATAGATACTGATAGATACTGATAGGATAGATACTGATATGATAGAAACTGATAGATACTGATAGATACTAATAGATAGATACTGAAAGATACTGATAAATACTGATATGATAGATACTGATATGATAGATACTGATAGATACTGATAGATACTGATAGATACTGATAGATACTGATAGATACTGATAGATACTGATAGATACTGATAGATACTGATAGATACTGATAGATACTGATAGATACTGATAGATACTGATAGATATTGATAGATACTGATAGATAGATACTGATAGATACTGATAAATACTGATATGATAGATACTGATATGATAGATACTGATAGATACTGATAGATACTGATAGATACTGATAGATACTGATAGATAGATACTGATAGATACTGATAGATACTGATATGATAGATACTGATATGATAGATACTGATAGATAGATACTGATAGATAGATACTGATAGATACTGATAGATACTGATATGATAGATACTGATAGATACTGATAGATACTGATAGATACTGATAGATACTGATATGAAAGATACTGATATGATAGATACTGATAGAAACTGATAGATACTGATAGATAGATACTGATAGATACTGATAGATACTGATAGATACTGATAGATACTGATATGATAGATACTGATAGATACTGATAGATAGATACTGATAGATACTGATAGATACTGATAGATACTGATAGATACTGATAGATACTGATAGATACTGATATTGATAGATAGATACTGATAAATACTGATAGATACTGATAGATACTGATAGATACTGATAGATACTGATAGATACTGATAGATAGATACTGATAGATACTGATAGATAGATACTGATAGATACTGATAGATACTGATATGATAGATACTGATATGATAGATACTGATAGATACTGATAGATACTAATATATACTGATAGAAACTGATAGATAGATACTGATAGATACTGATAGATACTGATATGATAGATACTGATATGATAGATACTGATAGATTCTGATAGATACTGATAGATACTGATAGATACTGATAGATACTGATAGATACTGATAGATACTGATAGATACTGATAGATAGATACTGATAGATACTGATAGATACTGATAGATACTGATATGATAGATACTGATATGATAGATACTGATAGATAGATACTGATAGATACTGATATGATAGATACTGATATGATAGATACTGATAGATACTGATAGATACTGATAGATACTGATAGATACTGATAGATACTGATATGAAAGATACTGATATGATAGATACTGATAGAAACTGATAGATACTGATAGATACTGATAGATAGATACTGATAGATACTGATAGATACTGATAGATACTGATAGATACTGATAGATACTGATAGATAGATACTGATAGATACTGATATGATAGATACTGATATGTTAGATACTGATAGATACTGATAGATACTGATAGATAGATACCGATAGATACTGATAGATACTGATAGATAGATACTGATAGATACTGATATGATAGATACTGAAAGATACTGATATGATAGATACTGATATGATAGATACTGATAGATACTGATAGATACTAATAGATACTGATAGATACTGATAGATAGATACTGATAGATACTGAAAGATACTGATAGATACTGATAGATACTGATAGATACTGATATGATAGATACTGATAGATACTGATAGATACTGATAGATACTGATAGATACTGATAGATACTGATATGATAGATACTGATATGATAGATACTGATATGATAGATACTGATAGATACTGATAGATACTGATAGATACTGATATGATAGATACTGATATGATAGATACTGATATGATAGATACTGATAGATACTAATTTATACTGATAGAAACTGATAGATAGATACTGATAGATACTGATAGATACTGATAGATACTGATAGATACTGATAGATACTGATATGATAGATACTGATAGATACTGATATATACTGATAGATACTGATAGATACTGATAGATACTGATAGATACTGATAAATACTGATATGATAGATACTGATATGATAGATACTGATATGATAGATACTGATAGATACTGATAGATACTGATAGATACTGATAGATACTGATATGATAGATACTGATATGATAGATACTGATAGATACTGATAGATACTAATTTATACTGATAGAAACTGATAGATAGATACTGATAGATACTGATAGATACTGATATGATAGATACTGATATGATAGATACTGATATGATAGATACTGATATGATAGATACTGATAGATACTGATAGATACTGATAGAAACTGATAGATACTGATAGATACTGATAGATAGATACTGATAGATACTGATATGATAGATACTGATATGATAGATACTGATATGATAGATACTGATAGATAGATACTGATAGATACTGATAGATACTGAAAGATACTGATAGATACTGATATGATAGATACTGATATGATAGATACTGATAGATACTGATAGATACTGATAGATACCGATAGATAGATACTGATAGATACTGATATGATAGATACTGATATGATAGATACTGAAAGATACTGATAGATACTGAAAGATACTGATAGATACTGATATGATAGATACTGATATGATAGATACTGAAAGAAACTGATAGATACTGATGGATAGATACTGATAGATACTGATATGATAGATACTGATTTGATAGATACTGATTTATACTGATAGATAGATACTGATAGATACTGATAGATACTGATATGATAGATACTGATATAATAGATACTGATATGATAAATACTGATAGATACTGATAGATACTGATAGATACTGATAGATACTGATAGATACTGATAGATACTGATAGATACTGATAGATACTGATAGATACTGATAGATAGATACTGATAGATACTGATAGATACTGCTAGATACTGATATGATAGATACTGATATGATAGATACTGATAGATACTGATAGATACTAATAAATACTGATAGAAACTGATAGATAGATACTGATAGATACTGATATGATAGATACTAATATGATAGATACTGATAGATACTGATGGATACTGATAGATACTGATGGATACTGATAGATACTGATAGATAGATACTGATAGATAGATACTGATAGATACTGATAGATACTGATAGATACTGATATGATAGATACTGATATGATAGATACTGATATGATAGATACTGATAGATACTGATAGATAGATACTGATAGATACTGATAGATACTGAAAGATACTGATAGATACTGATATGATAGATACTGATATGATAGATACTGATAGATACTGATAGATACTGATAGATACTGATAGATACTGCTAGATACTGATAGATACCGATAGAAAGATACTGATAGATACTGATAGATACTGATAGATACTGATAGATACTGATATGATAGATACTGATATGATAGATATAGATAGATACTGATAGATACTAATAGATACTGATAGATACTGATAGATAGATACTGATAGATACTGATAGATACTGATAGATACTGATAGATACTGATAGATACTGATAGATACTGATAGATACTGATAGATACTGATAGATGCTGATAGATACTGATAGATACTGATAGATACTGATAGATACTGATATGAAAGATACTGATATGATAGATACTGATAGAAACTGATAGATACTGATAGATACTGATAGATAGATACTGATAGATGCTGATAGATACTGATAGATACTGATAGATACTGATAGATACTGATAGATAGATACTGATAGATACTGATATGATAGATACTGATATGTTAGATACTGATAGATACTGATAGATACTGATAGATAGATACCGATAGATACTGATAGATACTGATAGATAGATACTGATAGATACTGATATGATAGATACTGAAAGATACTGATATGATAGATACTGATATGATAGATACTGATAGATACTGATAGATACTAATAGATACTGATAGATACTGATAGATAGATACTGATAGATACTGAAAGATACTGATAGATACTGATAGATACTGATAGATACTGATATGATAGATACTGATAGATACTGATAGATACTGATAGATACTGATAGATACTGATAGATACTGATATGATAGATACTGATATGATAGATACTGATATGATAGATACTGATAGATACTGATAGATACTGATAGATACTGATATGATAGATACTGATATGATAGATACTGATATGATAGATACTGATAGATACTAATTTATACTGATAGAAACTGATAGATAGATACTGATAGATACTGATAGATACTGATAGATACTGATAGATACTGATAGATACTGATATGATAGATACTGATAGATACTGATATATACTGATAGATACTGATAGATACTGATAGATACTGATAGATACTGATAAATACTGATATGATAGATACTGATATGATAGATACTGATATGATAGATACTGATAGATACTGATAGATACTGATAGATACTGATAGATACTGATATGATAGATACTGATATGATAGATACTGATAGATACTGATAGATACTAATATATACTGATAGAAACTGATAGATAGATACTGATAGATACTGATAGATACTGATATGATAGATACTGATATGATAGATACTGATATGATAGATACTGATATGATAGATACTGATAGATACTGATAGATACTGATAGAAACTGATAGATACTGATAGATACTGATAGATAGATACTGATAGATACTGATATGATAGATACTGATATGATAGATACTGATATGATAGATACTGATAGATAGATACTGATAGATACTGATAGATACTGAAAGATACTGATAGATACTGATATGATAGATACTGATATGATAGATACTGATAGATACTGATAGATACTGATAGATACCGATAGATAGATACTGATAGATACTGATATGATAGATACTGATATGATAGATACTGATAGATACTGATAGATACTGATAGATACTGATAGATACTGATATGATAGATACTGATATGATAGATACTGAAAGAAACTGATAGATACTGATGGATAGATACTGATAGATACTGATATGATAGATACTGATTTGATAGATACTGATTTATACTGATAGATAGATACTGATAGATACTGATAGATACTGATATGATAGATACTGATATAATAGATACTGATATGATAAATACTGATAGATACTGATAGATACTGATAGATACTGATAGATACTGATAGATACTGATAGATACTGATAGATACTGATAGATACTGATAGATACTGATAGATAGATACTGATAGATACTGATAGATACTGCTAGATACTGATATGATAGATACTGATATGATAGATACTGATAGATACTGATAGATACTAATAAATACTGATAGAAACTGATAGATAGATACTGATAGATACTGATATGATAGATACTAATATGATAGATACTGATAGATACTGATGGATACTGATAGATACTGATGGATACTGATAGATACTGATAGATAGATACTGATAGATAGATACTGATAGATACTGATAGATACTGATAGATACTGATATGATAGATACTGATATGATAGATACTGATATGATAGATACTGATAGATACTGATAGATAGATACTGATAGATACTGATAGATACTGAAAGATACTGATAGATACTGATATGATAGATACTGATATGATAGATACTGATAGATACTGATAGATACTGATAGATACTGATAGATACTGCTAGATACTGATAGATACCGATAGAAAGATACTGATAGATACTGATAGATACTGATAGATACTGATAGATACTGATATGATAGATACTGATATGATAGATACTGATAGATACTGATAGATACTAATAGATACTGATAGATACTGATAGATAGATACTGATAGATACTGATAGATACTGATAGATACTGATAGATACTGATAGATACTGATAGATACTGATAGATACTGATAGATACTGATAGATGCTGATAGATACTGATAGATACTGATATGATAGATACTGATATGATAGATACTGATAGATACTGATAGATAGATACTGATAGATAGATACTGATAGATACTGATAGATACTGATAGATACTGATAAATACTGATATGATAGATACTGATATGATAGATACTGATAGATACTGATAGATACTGATAGATACTGATAGATACTGATAGATACTGATAGATACTGATAGATACTGATAGATAGATACTGATAGATACTGATAGATACTGATAGATACTGATATGATAGATACTGATATGTTAGATACTGATAGATACTGATAGATACTGATAGATACTGATAGATACTGATAGATACTGATAGATACTGATAGATACTGATATGATAGATACTGATAGATACTGATAGATAGATACTGATAGATACTGATAGATACTGATAGATACTGATAGATACTGATATGATAGATACTGATATGATAGATACTGATAGATACTGATAGATACTGATAGATAGATACTGATAGATACTGATAGATACTGATAGATACTGATAGATACTGATAGATACTGATAGATACTGATAGATACTGATAGATACTGCTAGATACTGATAGATACTGATAGATTGATAGATACTGATAGATACTGATAGATACTGATAGATAGATACTGATAGATACTGATAGATACTGATAGATACTGATATGATAGATACTGATAGATACTGATAGATAGATACTGATAGATACTGATATGATAGATACTGATATGATAGATACTGATAGATACTGATAGATACTGATAGATACTGATAGATACTGATATGAAAGATACTGATATGATAGATACTGATAGAAACTGATAGATACTGATAGATACCGATTGATAGATACTGATAGATACTGATAGATACTGATATGATAGTGATAAATAGATACTGATAGATACTGATAGATACTGATAGATACTGATAGATACTGATATGATAGATACTGATGTGATTGATACTGATAGATACTAATAGATACTGATAGATACTGATAGATACTGATAGATACTGATAGATACTGATAGATACTGATAGATACTGATAGATAGATACTGATAGATACTGATAGATACTGATAGATACTGATATGATAGATACTGATATGTTAGATACTGATAGATACTGATATGATAGATACTGATGTGATTGATACTGATAGATACTAATAGATACTGATAGATACTGATAGATACTGATAGATACTGATAGATACTGATAGATACTGATAGATACTGATAGATAGATACTGATAGATACTGATAGATACTGATAGATACTGATATGATAGATACTGATATGTTAGATACTGATAGATACTGATAGATACTGATATGATTGATACTGATAGATACTAATAGATACTGATAGATACTGATAGATACTGATAGATACTGATAGATACTGATAGATACTGATAGATACTGATAGATACTGATAGATACTGATAGATACTGATAGATAGATACTGATAGATACTGATAGATACTGATAGATACTGATAGATACTGATAGATACTGATAGATACTGATAGATACTGATAGATACTGATAGATACTGATAGATACTGATATGATAGATACTGATAGATACTGATAGATACTGATAGATACTGATAGATACTGATAGATACTGAAAGATAGATACTGATAGATACTGATAGATACTGATAGATACTGATATGATAGATACTGATAGATACTGATAGATACTGATAAATACTGATAGATAGATACTGATAGATACTGATAGATACTGATAGATACTGATAGATACTGATAGATACTGATATGATAGATACTGATAGATACTGATAGATAGATACTGATAGATACTGATAGATACTGATAGATACTGAAAGATACTGATAGATACTGATATGATAGATACTGATATGATAGATACTGATAGATACTGATAGATACTGATAGATACTGATAGATACTGATAGATACTGATAGATACTGATAGATACTGATAGATACTGATAGATACTGATAGATACTGATAGATACTGATAGATACTGATAGATACTGATAGATACTGATAGATACTGATAGATACTGATAGATACTGATAGATAGATACTGATAGATACTGATAGATACTGATAGATACTGATAGATACTGATAGATACTGATATGATAGATACTGATATGATAGATACTGATATGATAGATACTGATAGATACTGATAGATACTAATATATACTGATAGAAACTGATAGATAGATACTGATAGATACTGATAGATACTGATATGATAGATACTGATAGATACTGATAGATACTGATAGATACTGATAGATACTGATAGATACTGATAGATACTGATAGATAGATACTGATAGATACTGATAGATACTGATAGATACTGATAGATACTGATATGATAGATACTGATAGATACTGATAGATACTGATAGATACTGATAGATACTGATATGATAGATACTGAAAGATACTGATAGATACTGATAGATACTGATAGATACTGATAGATACTGATAGATAGATACTGATAGATACTGAAAGATACTGATAGATACTGATATGATAGATACTGATATGATAGATACTGATAGAAACTGATAGATACTGATGGATAGATACTGATAGATACTGATAGATACTGATAGATACTGATAGATAGATACTGATAGATACTGATAGATACTGATAGATACCGATAGATAGATACTGATAGATACTGATAGATACTGATAGATACTGATATGATAGATACTGATAGATACTGATAGATACTGATAGATACTGATAGATACTGATAGATAGATACTGATAGATACTGATAAATACTGATATGATAGATACTGATATGATAGATACTGATAGATACTGATAGATACTGATAGATACCGATAGATACTGATAGATACTGATAGATACTGATAGATACTGATAGATACTGATAGATACTGATAGATAGATACTGATAGATACTGATAGATACTGAAAGATACTGATAGATACTGATATGATAGATACTGATATGATAGATACTGATAGATACTGATAGATACTGATAGATACCGATAGATAGATACTGATAGATACTGATATGATAGATACTGATATGATAGATACTGATAGATACTGATAGATACTGAAAGATACTGATAGATACTGATATGATAGATACTGATATGATAGATACTGAAAGAAACTGATAGATACTGATGGATAGATACTGATAGATACTGATATGATAGATACTGATTTGATAGATACTGATTTATACTGATAGATAGATACTGATAGATACTGATAGATACTGATATGATAGATACTGATATAATAGATACTGATATGATAAATACTGATAGATACTGATAGATACTGATAGATACTGATAGATACTGATAGATACTGATAGATACTGATAGATACTGATAGATACTGATAGATACTGATAGATAGATACTGATAGATACTGATAGATACTGCTAGATACTGATATGATAGATACTGATATGATAGATACTGATAGATACTGATAGATACTAATAAATACTGATAGAAACTGATAGATAGATACTGATAGATACTGATATGATAGATACTAATATGATAGATACTGATAGATACTGATGGATACTGATAGATACTGATGGATACTGATAGATACTGATAGATAGATACTGATAGATAGATACTGATAGATACTGATAGATACTGATAGATACTGATATGATAGATACTGATATGATAGATACTGATATGATAGATACTGATAGATACTGATAGATAGATACTGATAGATACTGATAGATACTGAAAGATACTGATAGATACTGATATGATAGATACTGATATGATAGATACTGATAGATACTGATAGATACTGATAGATACTGATAGATACTGCTAGATACTGATAGATACCGATAGAAAGATACTGATAGATACTGATAGATACTGATAGATACTGATAGATACTGATATGATAGATACTGATATGATAGATATAGATAGATACTGATAGATACTAATAGATACTGATAGATACTGATAGATAGATACTGATAGATACTGATAGATACTGATAGATACTGATAGATACTGATAGATACTGATAGATACTGATAGATACTGATAGATACTGATAGATGCTGATAGATACTGATAGATACTGATATGATAGATACTGATATGATAGATACTGATAGATACTGATAGATAGATACTGATAGATAGATACTGATAGATACTGATAGATACTGATAGATACTGATAAATACTGATATGATAGATACTGATATGATAGATACTGATAGATACTGATAGATACTGATAGATACTGATAGATACTGATAGATACTGATAGATACTGATAGATACTGATAGATAGATACTGATAGATACTGATAGATACTGATAGATACTGATATGATAGATACTGATATGTTAGATACTGATAGATACTGATAGATACTGATAGATACTGATAGATACTGATAGATACTGATAGATACTGATAGATACTGATATGATAGATACTGATAGATACTGATAGATAGATACTGATAGATACTGATAGATACTGATAGATACTGATAGATACTGATATGATAGATACTGATATGATAGATACTGATAGATACTGATAGATACTGATAGATAGATACTGATAGATACTGATAGATACTGATAGATACTGATAGATACTGATAGATACTGATAGATACTGATAGATACTGATAGATACTGCTAGATACTGATAGATACTGATAGATTGATAGATACTGATAGATACTGATAGATACTGATAGATAGATACTGATAGATACTGATAGATACTGATAGATACTGATATGATAGATACTGATAGATACTGATAGATACTGATAGATACTGATATGATAGATACTGATGTGATTGATACTGATAGATACTAATAGATACTGATAGATACTGATAGATACTGATAGATACTGATAGATACTGATAGATACTGATAGATACTGATAGATAGATACTGATAGATACTGATAGATACTGATAGATACTGATATGATAGATACTGATATGTTAGATACTGATAGATACTGATATGATAGATACTGATGTGATTGATACTGATAGATACTAATAGATACTGATAGATACTGATAGATACTGATAGATACTGATAGATACTGATAGATACTGATAGATACTGATAGATAGATACTGATAGATACTGATAGATACTGATTGATACTGATATGATAGATACTGATATGTTAGATACTGATAGATACTGATAGATACTGATATGATTGATACTGATAGATACTAATAGATACTGATAGATACTGATAGATACTGATAGATACTGATAGATACTGATAGATACTGATAGATACTGATAGATACTGATAGATACTGATAGATACTGATAGATAGATACTGATAGATACTGATAGATACTGATAGATACTGATAGATACTGATAGATACTGATAGATACTGATAGATACTGATAGATACTGATAGATACTGATAGATACTGATAGATACTGATATGATAGATACTGATAGATACTGATAGATACTGATAGATACTGATAGATACTGATAGATACTGAAAGATAGATACTGATAGATACTGATAGATACTGATAGATACTGATATGATAGATACTGATAGATACTGATAGATACTGATAGATACTGATAGATAGATACTGATAGATACTGATAGATACTGATAGATACTGATAGATACTGATAGATACTGATATGATAGATACTGATAGATACTGATAGATAGATACTGATAGATACTAATAGATACTGATAGATACTGAAAGATACTGATAGATACTGATATGATAGATACTGATATGATAGATACTGATAGATACTGATAGCTACTGATAGATACTGATAGATACTGATAGATACTGATAGATACTGATAGATACTGATAGATACTGATAGATACTGATAGATACTGATAGATACTGATAGATACTGATAGATACTGATAGATACTGATAGATACTGATAGATACTGATAGATACTGATAGATAGATACTGATAGATACTGATAGATACTGATAGATACTGATAGATACTGATAGATACTGATATGATAGATACTGATATGATAGATACTGATATGATAGATACTGATATGATAGATACTGATAGATACTGATAGATACTAATATATACTGATAGAAACTGATAGATAGATACTGATAGATACTGATAGATACTGATATGATAGATACTGATAGATACTGATAGATACTGATAGATACTGATAGATACTGATAGATACTGATAGATACTGATAGATAGATACTGATAGATACTGATAGATACTGATAGATACTGATAGATACTGATATGATAGATACTGATAGATACTGATAGATACTGATAGATACTGATAGATACTGATATGATAGATACTGAAAGATACTGATAGATACTGATAGATACTGATAGATACTGATAGATACTGATAGATAGATACTGATAGATACTGAAAGATACTGATAGATACTGATATGATAGATACTGATATGATAGATACTGATAGAAACTGATAGATACTGATGGATAGATACTGATAGATACTGATAGATACTGATAGATACTGATAGATAGATACTGATAGATACTGATAGATACTGATAGATACCGATAGATAAATACTGATAGATACTGATAGATACTGATAGATACTGATATGATAGATACTGATAGATACTGATAGATACTGATAGATACTGATAGATACTGATAGATAGATACTGATAGATACTGATAGATACTGATATGATAGATACTGATATGATAGATACTGATAGATACTGATAGATACTGATAGATACCGATAGATACTGATAGATACTGATAGATACTGATAGATACTGATAGATACTGATAGATACTGATAGATAGATACTGATAGATACTGATAGATACTGAAAGATACTGATAGATACTGATATGATAGATACTGATATGATAGATACTGATAGATACTGATAGATACTGATAGATACCGATAGATAGATACTGATAGATACTGATATGATAGATACTGATATGATAGATACTGAAAGATACTGATAGATACTGAAAGATACTGATAGATACTGATATGATAGATACTGATATGATAGATACTGAAAGAAACTGATAGATACTGATGGATAGATACTGATAGATACTGATATGATAGATACTGATTTGATAGATACTGATTTATACTGATAGATAGATACTGATAGATACTGATAGATACTGATATGATAGATACTGATATAATAGATACTGATATGATAAATACTGATAGATACTGATAGATACTGATAGATACTGATAGATACTGATAGATACTGATAGATACTGATAGATACTGATAGATACTGATAGATACTGATAGATAGATACTGATAGATACTGATAGATACTGATAGATACTGATATGATAGATACTGATATGATAGATACTGATAGATACTGATAGATACTAATAAATACTGATAGAAACTGATAGATAGATACTGATAGATACTGATATGATAGATACTAATATGATAGAAACTGATAGATACTGATGGATACTGATAGATACTGATGGATACTGATAGATACTGATAGATAGATACTGATAGATAGATACTGATAGATACTGATAGATACTGATAGATACTGATATGATAGATACTGATATGATAGATACTGATATGATAGATACTGATAGATACTGATAGATAGATACTGATAGATACTGATAGATACTGAAAGATACTGATAGATACTGATATGATAGATACTGATATGATAGATACTGATAGATACTGATAGATACTGATAGATACTGATAGATACTGCTAGATACTGATAGATACCGATAGAAAGATACTGATAGATACTGATAGATACTGATAGATACTGATAGATACTGATATGATAGATACTGATATGATAGATATAGATAGATACTGATAGATACTAATAGATACTGATAGATACTGATAGATAGATACTGATAGATACTGATAGATACTGATAGATACTGATAGATACTGATAGATACTGATAGATACTGATAGATACTGATAGATACTGATAGATGCTGATAGATACTGATAGATACTGATATGATAGATACTGATATGATAGATACTGATAGATACTGATAGATAGATACTGATAGATAGATACTGATAGATACTGATAGATACTGATAGATACTGATAGATACTGATATGATAGATACTGATATGATAGATACTGATAGATACTGATAGATACTGATAGATACTGATAGATACTGATAGATACTGATAGATACTGATAGATACTGATAGATAGATACTGATAGATACTGATAGATACTGATAGATACTGATATGATAGATACTGATATGTTAGATACTGATAGATACTGATAGATACTGATAGATACTGATAGATACTGATAGATACTGATAGATACTGATAGATACTGATATGATAGATACTGATAGATACTGATAGATAGATACTGATAGATACTGATAGATACTGATAGATACTGATAGATACTGATATGATAGATACTGATATGATAGATACTGATAGATACTGATAGATACTGATAGATAGATACTGATAGATACTGATAGATACTGATAGATACTGATAGATACTGATAGATACTGATAGATACTGATAGATACTGATAGATACTGCTAGATACTGATAGATACTGATAGATTGATAGATACTGATAGATACTGATAGATACTGATAGATAGATACTGATAGATACTGATAGATACTGATAGATACTGATATGATAGATACTGATAGATACTGATAGATAGATACTGATAGATACTGATATGATAGATACTGATATGATAGATACTGATAGATACTGATAGATACTGATAGATACTGATAGATACTGATATGAAAGATACTGATATGATAGATACTGATAGAAACTGATAGATACTGATAGATACCGATTGATAGATACTGATAGATACTGATAGATACTGATATGATAGTGATAAATAGATACTGATAGATACTGATAGATACTGATAGATACTGATAGATACTGATATGATAGATACTGATGTGATTGATACTGATAGATACTAATAGATACTGATAGATACTGATAGATACTGATAGATACTGATAGATACTGATAGATACTGATAGATACTGATAGATAGATACTGATAGATACTGATAGATACTGATAGATACTGATATGATAGATACTGATATGTTAGATACTGATAGATACTGATATGATAGATACTGATGTGATTGATACTGATAGATACTAATAGATACTGATAGATACTGATAGATACTGATAGATACTGATAGATACTGATAGATACTGATAGATACTGATAGATAGATACTGATAGATACTGATAGATACTGATAGATACTGATATGATAGATACTGATATGTTAGATACTGATAGATACTGATAGATACTGATATGATTGATACTGATAGATACTAATAGATACTGATAGATACTGATAGATACTGATAGATACTGATAGATACTGATAGATACTGATAGATACTGATAGATACTGATAGATACTGATAGATAGATACTGATAGATACTGATAGATACTGATAGATACTGATAGATACTGATAGATACTGATAGATACTGATAGATACTGATAGATACTGATAGATACTGATAGATACTGATAGATACTGATATGATAGATACTGATAGAGACTGATAGATACTGATAGATACTGATAGATACTGAAAGATAGATACTGATAGATACTGATAGATACTGATAGATACTGATATGATAGATACTGATAGATACTGATAGATACTGATAAATACTGATAGATAGATACTGATAGATACTGATAGATACTGATAGATACTGATAGATACTGATATGATAGATACTGATAGATACTGATAGATAGATACTGATAGATACTGATAGATACTGATAGATACTGAAAGATACTGATAGATACTGATATGATAGATACTGATATGATAGATACTGATAGATACTGATAGATACTGATAGATACTGATAGATACTGATAGATACTGATAGATACTGATAGATACTGATAGATACTGATAGATACTGATAGATACTGATAGATACTGATAGATACTGATAGATACTGGTAGATACTGATAGATACTGATAGATACTGATAGATACTGATAGATACTGATAGATAGATACTGATAGATACTGATAGATACTGATAGATACTGATAGATACTGATAGATACTGATATGATAGATACTGATATGATAGATACTGATATGATAGATACTGATAGATACTGATAGATACTAATATAAACTGATAGAAACTGATAGATAGATACTGATAGATACTGATAGATACTGATATGATAGATACTGATAGATACTGATAGATACTGATAGATACTGATAGATACTGATAGATACTGATAGATACTGATAGATACTGATAGATAGATACTGATAGATACTGATAGATACTGATAGATACTGATAGATACTGATATGATAGATACTGATAGATACTGATAGATACTGATAGATACTGATAGATACTGATATGATAGATACTGATAGATACTGATAGATACTGATAGATACTGATAGATACTGATAGATACTGATAGATAGATACTGATAGATACTGAAAGATACTGATAGATACTGATATGATAGATACTGATATGATAGATACTGATAGAAACTGATAGATACTGATGGATAGATACTGATAGATACTGATAGATACTGATAGATACTGATAGATAGATACTGATAGATACTGATAGATACTGATAGATACCGATAGATAAATACTGATAGATACTGATAGATACTGATAGATACTGATATGATAGATACTGATAGATACTGATAGATACTGATAGATACTGATAGATACTGATAGATAGATACTGATAGATACTGATAAATACTGATATGATAGATACTGATATGATAGATACTGATAGATACTGATAGATACTGATAGATACTGATAGATACTGATAGATACTGATAGATACTGATAGATACTGATAGATACTGATAGATACTGATAGATAGATACTGATAGATACTAATTTATACTGATAGAAACTGATAGATAGATACTGATAGATACTGATAGATACTGATATGATAGATACTGATATGATAGATACTGATAGATACTGATAGATACTGATAGAAACTGATAGATACTGATAGATACTGATAGATAGATACTGATAGATACTGATTTATGATAGATACTGATATGATAGATACTGATATGATAGATACTGATAGATAGATACTGATAGATACTGATAGATACTGATAGATACTGAAAGATACTGATAGATACTGATATGATAGATACTGATATGATAGATACTGATAGATACTGATAGATACTGATAGATACCGATAGATAGATACTGATAGATACTGATATGATAGATACTGATATGATAGATTCTGAAAGATACTGATAGATACTGAAAGATACTGATAGATACTGATATGATAGATACTGATATGATAGATACTGAAAGAAACTGATAGATACTGATGGATAGATACTGATAGATACTGATATGATAGATACTGATTTGATAGATACTGATTTATACTGATAGATAGATACTGATAGATACTGATAGATACTGATATGATAGATACTGATATAATAGATACTGATATGATAAATACTGATAGATACTGATAGATACTGATAGATACTGATAGATACTGATAGATACTGATAGATACTGATAGATACTGATAGATACTGATAGATACTGATAGATAGATACTGATAGATACTGATAGATACTGCTAGATACTGATATGATAGATACTGATATGATAGATACTGATAGATACTGATAGATACTAATAAATACTGATAGAAACTGATAGATAGATACTGATAGATACTGATATGATAGATACTAATATGATAGATACTGATAGATACTGATGGATACTGATAGATACTGATGGATACTGATAGATACTGATAGATAGATACTGATAGATAGATACTGATAGATACTGATAGATACTGATATGATAGATACTGATATGATAGATACTGATAGATACTGATAGATAGATACTGATAGATACTGATAGATACTGAAAGATACTGATAGATACTGATATGATAGATACTGATATGATAGATACTGATAGATACTGATAGATACTGATAGATACTGATAGATACTGCTAGATACTGATAGATACCGATAGAAAGATACTGATAGATACTGATAGATACTGATAGATACTGATATGATAGATACTGATATGATAGATATAGATAGATACTGATAGATACTAATAGATACTGATAGATACTGATAGATAGATACTGATAGATACTGATAGATACTGATAGATACTGATAGATACTGATAGATACTGATAGATACTGATAGATACTGATAGATACTGATAGATACTGATAGATACTGATAGATACTGATATGATAGATACTGATATGATAGATACTGATAGATACTGATAGATAGATACTGATAGATAGATACTGATAGATACTGATAGATACTGATAAATACTGATATGATAGATACTGATATGATAGATACTGATAGATACTGATAGATACTGATAGATACTGATAGATACTGATAGATACTGATAGATACTGATAGATACTGATAGATACTGATAGATAGATACTGATAGATACTGATAGATACTGATAGATACTGATAGATACTGATATGATAGATACTGATATGTTAGATACTGATAGATACTGATAGATACTGATAGATACTGATAGATACTGATAGATACTGATAGATACTGATTGATACTGATAGATAGATACTGATAGATACTGATAGATACTGATAGATACTGATAGATACTGATAGATACTGATAGATACTGATATGATACATACTGATTTGATAGATACTGATAGATACTGATAGATACTGATAGATACTGATAGATACTGATAGATAGATTCTGATAGATACTGATAGATACTGATATGATAGATACTGATATGATAGATACTGATATGATAGATACTGATAGATACTGATAGATACTGATAGATACTGATAGATACTGATAGATACTGATAGATACTGATAGATACTGATAGATACTGATAGATACTGATATATACTGATAGATACTGATAGATACTGATAGATACTGATAGATACTGATAGATACTGATAGATACTGATAGATAGATACTGATAGATACTGATAGATACTGATAGATACTGAAAGATACTGATAGATACTGATATGATAGATACTGATATGAAAGATACTGAAAGATACTGATAGATACTGATAGATACTGAAAGATACTGATAGATACTGATATGATAGATACTGATATGATAGATACTGATAGATACTGATGGATAGATACTGATAGATACTGATAGATACTGATAGATACTGATATGATACATACTGATTTGATAGGTACTGATAGATACTGATAGATTTTGATAGATACTGATAGATACTGATAGATAGATACTGATAGATACTGATATGATAGATATTGATATGATAGATACTGATAGATACTGATAGATACTGATAGATACTGATAGATGCTGATAGATACTGATAGATACTGATAGAAAGATACTGATAGATACTGATATGATAGATACTGATAGATACTGATAGATACTGATAGATACTGATATGATAGATACTGATATGATAGATACTGATAGATACTGATAGAAACTAATAGATACTGATAGATACTGATAGATACTGATAGATAGATACTGATAGATACTGATAGATACTGATAGATACTGATAGATACTGATAGATACTGATAGATACTGATAGATACTGATAGATACTGATAGATACTGATAGATAGATACTGATAGATACTGATAGATACTGATAGATACTGATATGATAGATACTGATTTGATAGATACTGATAGATACTGATAGATACTGATAGATACTGATAGATACTGATAGATACTGATATGATAGATACTGATATGATAGATACTGATAGATACTGATAGATAGATACTGATAGATACTGATAAATACTGATATGATAGATACTGATAGATACTGATAGATACTGATATGATAGATACTGATAGATACTGATAGATACTAATATATACTGATAGAAACTGATAGATAGATACTGATAGATACTGATATGATAGATACTGATATGATAGATACTGATAGATACTGATAGATACTGATAGATACTGATAGATACTGATAGATACTGATAGATACTAATAGATACTGATAGATACTGATAGATACTGATAGATACTGATATGATAGATACTGATATGATAGATACTGATAGATACTGATAGATACTGATAGATAGATACTGATAGATACTGATAAATACTGATATGATAGATACTGATATGAAAGATACTGATATGATAGATACTGATAGAAACTGATATATACTGATAGATAGATACTGATAGATACTGATAGATACTGATAGATACTGATATGATAGATACTGATAGATAGATACTGATAGATACTGATAGATACTGATAGATACTGATAGATACTGATAGATACTGATATGATAGATACTGATAGATACTGATAGATACTGATAGATACTGATAGATACTGATAGATACTGATAGATAGATACTGATAGATACTGATAGATACTGATAGATACTGATATGATAAATACTGATATGATAAATACTGATATGATAGATACTGATAGATACAAATATATACTGATAGAAACTGATAGATAGATACTGATAGATACTGATAGATACTGATATGATAGAAACTGATATGAAAGATACTGATAGATACTGATATATACTGATAGATACTGATAGATTCTGATAGATACTGATAGATACTGATAGATACTGATAGATACTGATAGATACTGATAGATACTGATAGATACTGATAGATACTGATAGAAAGATACTGATAGATACTGATAGATACTGATATGATAGAAACTGATAAATACTGATAGATACTGATAGATACTGATAGATACCGATAGATAGATACTTATAGATACTGATAGATACTGATAGATACTGATATGATAGATACTGATATGGTAGATACTGATAGATACTGATAGATACTAATAGATACTGATAGAAACTGATAGATAGATACTGATAGATACTGATAGATACTGATATGATAGATACTGATAGATACTTATAGATACTGATAGATACTGATAGATAGATACTGATAGATACTGATAGATACTGATAGATACTGATATGATAGATACTGATATGATAGATACTGATATGATAGATACTGATAGATACTGATAGATAGATACTGATAGATACTGAAAGATACTGAAAGATACTGAAAGATACTGATAGATACTGATATGATAGATACTGATATGTTTGATACTGATAGATACTGATAGATACTGATAGATACTGATAGATACTGATATGATAGATACTGATATGATAGATACTGATATGATAGATACTGATAGATACTGATAGATACTGATAGATACTGATAGATACTGATAGATACTGATAGATACTGATAGATACTGATAGATACTGATAGATAGATACTGATAGATACTGATAGATACTGATAGATACTGATATGATAGATACTGATATGATAGATACTGATAGATACTAATATATACTGATAGAAACTGATAGATAGATACTGATAGATACTGATAGATACTGATATGATAGAAACTGATATGATAGATACTGATAGATACTGATCGATACTGATAGATACTGATAGATACTGATAGATACTGATAGATACTGATAGATACTGATAGATACTGATAGATACTGATAGATACTGATATGATAGATACTGATAGATACTGATAGATACTGATAGATACTGATAGATACTGATAGGATAGATACTGATATGATAGAAACTGATAGATACTGATAGATACTAATAGATAGATACTGATAGATACTGATAAATACTGATATGATAGATACTGATATGATAGATACTGATAGATACTGATAGATACTGATAGATACTGATAGATACTGATAGATACTGATAGATACTGATAGATACTGATAGATACTGATAGATACTGATAGATACTGATAGATACTGATAGATATTGATAGATACTGATAGATAGATACTGATAGATACTGATAAATACTGATATGATAGATACTGATATGATAGATACTGATAGATACTGATAGATACTGATAGATACTGATAGATAGATACTGATAGATACTGATAGATACTGATATGATAGATACTGATATGATAGATACTGATAGATAGATACTGATAGATACTGATAGATACTGATATGATAGATACTGATAGATACTGATAGATACTGATATGAAAGATACTGATATGATAGATACTGATAGAAACTGATAGATACTGATAGATAGATACTGATAGATACTGATAGATACTGATATGATAGATACTGATAGATACTGATAGATAGATACTGATAGATACTGATAGATACTGATAGATACTGATAGATACTGATAGATACTGATAGATACT